>CM040826.1:15073828-15396328 GCA_022828995.1 Vimba vimba
ATATATATATATATATATATATATATATATATATATATGTATATGTGTGTGTGTGTGTGTGTGTGTGTGTGTGTGTGTGTGTGTGTGTGTGTGTGACCCTGGACCAAAAAAACAGTCACATGGGTCACTTTATTTTTATTTTTATAAATAATAATAAAATAAAGCTGAATAAATAAGCTTTCCATTGATTTATGGTTTGTTAGTATAGGACAATATTTGGGCGAGATACAACTATTTGAACATCTGGAATCTGAGGGACATCAAAAAAATCGAAACATTGAGAAAAATCGCCTTTAAAGTTGTCCAATAATGTTCGCGATTGTTCTGCATTCACTCACAAAAATAAATGTTTTATATATTTACGGTAGGAAATGTACAAAATATCTTCATGGAACATGATCTTCACTTAATATCCTAATAATTTTTGGCTTAAAAGAAAAATCGATAATTTTGACCCATACAATGTATTGTTGTCTATTGCCACAAATATACCCGTGCAACTTATGACTGGTTTTGTGATCCAGTTCACATATATAGATAAATAAAGATTCAAAAATGTCACCTCTGCATTTCATCTCTGCTCAGCCTTGTTTCATAGTCTAGCTTTCCACTCTTAGAATAAAATGTTCTATATGGGATCCCTAGGGATCCTGACTTAATTTTAAAGATGGCTTGATACCAAAAATGTTTTAAATGATTGGATAATAACCTTTAAAACATGAAAGTATTTAAATTTTTGTCTACTGCAAAAAGTATGTTTATGATCCATTTATTCATAAAGTTTAATTAAACTAAAAAATGAATAATAAAACAAAAATAATTCATACAAAAATAATTCATTAAAACTAAATCCATAAAATGATCCTATGATGGGACCCTCTAAAAGGTTCTATATACAGTATGAAGTGCCTGACAGAACACTTTAAGGTTCTATATTAAACATTTTCTTCTAAGAGTACATAAACCTGGCATTGACTATAAATATTGTTGGCCTTTTGACGAATAGCTTTGTTCTTCTGTTGTAAGACGCTTTAGATAAAAGCATCTGCTGAATGCAAAATTGTACATGTAAATGTAAAATAAAATAAAAACCATTTAATGGTAAATTCTGGCTGAAAGATTTCATAGGAATCAAGTTCAACTGATAGATGCATGAATTTTACATATCAAAAAAACCTTGTCATTTTTTCCACTGTCTTCTATCCTTTCTTTTACTGCTGTCAGAGGAAGGGAGGCAACGGCCACCATCTCTACTTTAAATTGCTTTCAGCTCTTTGAGAGATACACAGCATTTACATCCTGTTGCGGGCATTCATTCCTCTGAACTACGAACAATGTCAATGCATCCAAGGCAAAATCAAAATCAGTTTGTGTTTCTGCAAGCTTCTGCATGAGTATCTATATGCCTTCTTCATTATGTGCAGATATGAGTGTATACAATCATTCCACATTCATTTTTGTGCATTCACACAACATATTACCTGAGGTTGATGACCCAGTGGTTGGCCTCCAGGGGTTTTCCAGGGCCGGCTTACCGCAGTGTCTGCAGCATATCTCCCTCTCCTCTTGAACCTTTGGCTTCCTGTGGAAAATGTTGTCATGTTAACGCTTATTCAAATATGTCCATATTTTCCATGCATAACTAGTGACATTAGCTTTTAGGACTTTATTCATCATCAACATATAACTTCAAAAACCGAGTCACTGCATTTTCCTCTGGTGTTTTTTTTTAACCACTTGTTGATCTGGTCAGCTAACACCTGCAAATTGAGATCATCTAGAGATGTATTTCAACACATTCAAGTGCTTTAGCTAGACCACAGCTAATTATTACCAGCAGGTAAAGGTCAGTGAGAAACCCACAAGATTTAAGGTGTTAATGCTGATGCTCTCTGTTAGGCTTAGTGTGTTATCACATTTGTGCTATTATTTAGGAGAAAGTGCACAACCAGTTAAAAGTTTTAAAAGACACTTGCCTGAATTTGTTTCACATGCTCTTAAAAAACTTTTGATCTAAATGCTGTAAGCAGTTCCTTAGACAAATATAAATATGCCCAGGTATGACTTTCTTTACTACTTTATTTTACCTTTTAATCAAGTAAAGTGTCAGCTTACATGTGTATTCCTTCAACGCTTTAAAAAGCATCTCAGGATGCACCTGATGAAGTATAAAAATAATAAGAAATGAGTAGGCGTGGAGAATACGAAGAGGAAATTTATGAACAAAACTCGATATACAGCGTTCTGTAGCCTCACACATGTAGACACACAAGGCGGCAAATTGCCATTCAAATGCATCTCAGATCTGTTTAATCAAACTATTAAGGCTTATCAATTATAAATTTAGACTTACATCACCTCCTTCTGTCTAAAACAAGACCAAAAAGTATAAGAACAAAGGTTTTGCGCTCAGGTAGCAGGAAACAAAGCAAGTCGACAATGGTTTCCTCTGCCAGAGTAAAGCAACCTGCAGTGCATCTACAGTGTGAAGAAAAGATCATCTGATTTTAGATCCGATTCAAATATTTAGAGCCAAAATAATAATAATAATAATAATATGCTCTTCAAAATATAAGAAGTGATATTCTATAAGAGCCTTCAGATATTTACATTATTTTCGATGTTTAATCATGAACTTGATGAACTGGTGAGTGGGTGGTTTGTACTGTTTCTATGTATGTGCATGCATAGAAAAGAAAGAAAAAAAGTTTCAATTTTACACTCACATTGAGCAAAACAAGCATAAAGATCTCTGTCTGAATGGGGCACCTGTTTTTGTGTGTGGCGAATTGGAGAGTGGAACAGACTTTGGCTAAAAATGAGCCTGAAATAGAACATCATGCTCTGAGGGTGGAGATGGCTGACTTTCATATTTGCTGTTTCTAAAGTCGGGGATAATTGGGGGGCTCCCCTCAGTTTCAGACTTGATAGTAAGTGTTGTTTTCCAAAACACTTCCCCGACATATCCAGTATTTAGTGCACATGATGCTTCTGTGCTTTTATCCTGGCTCAAACACTTAAAATATCGACTAACAGATCTTTATGTCCACAAGCATATCTATATACATCATACATATCTAATTACGAATAAAAGTAATCATAACAATATTTATTATTCATACCCCAAAGTGTTTCATTACAAGAATATGTCATAACACTATCCATAATTGTCTTTATTGAACTATTATTCCAGTGCCACTGAACCAGAGGCCGTTATTAGTTCCCCTCAATTTAATGGAGCCTGTTGAAAGACTATTCATGTAGGTGGAACAGGGGGCTGGTTGGGGAAAAAGTGTCTGTTGGAAAGTACAGAAAGAGAGCATATACACTACCCGTGAAAAGTTTGGCATGCTTGATTGAATTTGTTTCTCAACTTAACTAAGACATGCTATATAATACTGTTGTTGATGTATACAATGCAAATAAATTAAAATTTTGAACAAAAACTATTTTTGATAATTACTGTATCTAAAAAGTTGGTTGGAGTGGACGGTGAAGAAAAAAAAAGTGTGCATGTGAACTTTAATATGGTTTAAAAAGAATCTCAGAATACTTTGAATTTTTTATAAAGATCATTTAGAAACAATCAGGATACAAGTCTATTTCGAGCAATCGTGGTCTTCTTCAGTATAGTATTGCATAGTAGTAAACCAGTCCTTTTTTTAAAGTAATGCAAAGTTGGATTTTGTGGTGTTTGCTTTGGTTATGACTGTAAATGTGTTGTTGCATTGGTGAAAAACGTGTTTACCAGACTTATGGTGTTCCGCTGAAATTAACTGACTATAATGTGGCTTCCTGCCGAAAATATCGTTATAAAAAGAGATTTCTTTCACCATGCTGACAATACCCAGATGTCTCATAACCCTGGACTACTCCCTGAAAAAAAGACTATGGACACTGGACTGCTGAAGGTCAAAGTTTATAATATATATAGTTTCTTAATGTTTAAATGTTATTGAATTTTTAATGCTCAGACTTACAGACAAAAGTATTTGAACACTTAAAATAGATCACTTTCTTCACGAAATATATTTGGAAGGATGTTGGTATCCAAACAGTTTCCACCGTATGGACAAAAATATTATCAAAAAATAATATATATGATGTTCCACAGAAAAAAAAAGAAAGAAAAGAAAGTCATACAGGTGTATAATTACATGAGGGTGAATAAATTTGTGGGTGAACTTTCCCTTTAAGCCACCCGTTAAACATGAATATCATTGCATTGGATAGCAAGCATCTTAATGTGATCAATATTTATTGTTTACCATTTAAAACCACATTTTTTTGTAAAATGTTTTGCATTGATATTTATTGATAATTAAGCACGAGTGATAAGTTAAAATGGTAAGATTGCGTTTGTTTAAACCACCTCTATCTGACCGAACTCATTTTATTTATTGGCTTTTAGTTATTTATCTGTTTATCCATTGATTGAATCATTCATCAGTTTCTTTATGTATCTGGTTTTATGTTTTGTCTGTATATAAAAAATATATATAATTAATAGTACAAATCAAGCAAAAAATCACTATCAATATGACAATTTAAAAAAATAAAAATAAATCTAGTTTACCTCAAATGAACCGTAGCTATTCTTATTCACTTGTCTTTCTTTAAAACCAGTTTCACATGGTTGGATATTTGATCAAATCAATAATATTTTCATTTTGTTTCAATATCTAACGTTTCAGAAAGTCGTTTCTTACCTCTCTTGACTTTCTGACTCGGACTCTGTTAAAGCTGTACTGATAGAGGTGTTCTTTCCTTTTAGACCCGAAACAAAGGGACTGTCTTGAGTCATCTGAGAAGAGTGTATGAGAGGGTGATAGGAGTGAAGTAACCCAGGATAACCCATAAGTGAGGAAGAGACATGTGGTTGGAGCGAGCGGTGCAGGAAGGGGTACATGGGTGTGGGGTACGGGTACGCTCGGAGCGAGTGGAAGGTCATAATTTCTCTACACAACATGCTACGAGACGGGCTGACTGGGGGCCAACAGAAGCGCGGGGTCGAAGATGGGGTGCTGGAGGAGATGACGGGTTCTCTGGAGAACACCGGAGGCTGAAGAGACACAGGAGAACAGCTTTTCTTGTGTGGATCATGGGCCGACCTCTTGTGGTCTTTATTGGTGGAAGAACGCTCTTCTTCTAAAGAATAATCGAGGTTGTCTTTATCCGTAGAGTGGCTTCTTTTGGACAACTCGGTGTGCTTGAATGTTTTGTCGTCTTGGAGTGACTTTGCCACTTTTGTGTCTGTCTTAGTAGGGGAATTTAGACTACTAAGTTGTGCTTGACACTGTTCCACCAAAGACTCCACTTCCAGGTACTCAGCACCCCTCAGCAGCTCTTCCAGGTCATCTTTGGGCACCTCCACCGATTCGCTGTACACATAGTCCAAGATTTGCTTGAGTGTGTGGGGAGAGACACTTTCTATTGCGCAGCGGTACCCTGGACCTGGACTGTGCTGGTTTGTTAACTGACGCTTGAGCCGCTTGCTCGCCAGCGCTAGGATCAGAGCGTGGGCTTTAAATGAAAGGCCTTCCGCAGTGAGAAGCGTGTCACAAAGTGTCCCTGCCTGACGGAGCTGCTCCGTCTGATGCAGAAAAGGCACGTGGTGAGGGTTATGAATGCGGATCATCTTCAAAGAGCGAAAGGGGCAGCTGAAGTGAGATGATTGGGTTTGATGTTGGGCTGCGAAATCTCATGTCAGCCTTTGGAAGGGGGAAAAAAACAGAGGTTAAGTTTGTCAAGGGAAACTTGTTTAAATTTGTCAAAGGAATCGTAGTCGATGTGAAAGAGAGACAGACAAAAGGTTCTCAGCTACAAATCTTAAAATAAACTCTCATGAAATGAAAATGATCAAAAATCAGTAATTATATAAATTGCATATTTGTTGTTGTATACAATAAAATATGCTACATTATTAGAAAATAATTAAAATGCTAATGTTATAAACTCTATGTGCTGCCGTCTTGACCTGGTCTGAGATGAGATAGCAATATCTCAATGGGATTTTCCTGGCTAAATAAAAATAAAAAATAAAATAAAATAAAACTACGTCACAAATAGTAATAAATAAAAACATTGAAAATATTTAAAATATTACATTTTCTATTGATAATTAAGTATATCTGATCATGAGTGCAATTGATGATGAGATTTATTATTTTATTTTTTAAACCCATCTATCTCTCTGATGCAAACTCAATTTATTTATTGGCTTTTAGTTATTTATATTTTTATTTATTTACTTGTCAGGTTGACTGGATTTTTGAAGAAATAGATCATTGATAGTTCAAATCAAGCCAAGAAAAAAAAATCAATTACCCATTTTTTTTTATTTTTATCTAGTTTCCTAAAATCAAATTAACTGTTTTGTCACAGCTTTTCTTGTCCATTCATTTGAGGGCACGTGGTAGAGTGTACAAATCATATCAATCTCTATTCAACAGTAATGTATAAAACAAGAAGATAGTTTAATCCGAACCAGTATAATTGCCATTTTACAAGCACATTTTACAAGATTAATCAATCTTTCATAGTTAAGGTTTACAGACAGACAGACCGAAAGAAAGAGTGAAACACAGATAAGCCCGAAGCTTGAAACTTTGCATTTCACTTAATTTCAGAGATTGTGAAAGACATATTCAGAAGAATCAGTAGGGTTGTTTTTTTTCAGAACTCATCAGCGTCACAACACCTTCAACCTACTTTCAGCCATCAGGCAGACAAACTAATTCACAAAATGAAACTCTAGCAATGGTTAATCATTTCTATCTCACAATACATTCAACCATGAACTGGAATTGCATTGTCTAGGTATGGCACAGAGCGGAGGCGGGCATGTCTGGTCATGTCAAGGTGCAAGGGCCTTTCGAATTTTGCATCACCTTTGAAATTCTGTGAAGTACTGCGATGAAGCCACAGACCTCTTCAGAATGTGAAACTCTGACTAATGCCGGTACGCTGAGACTCGTAAGAGTTCAAGTTTGTTTGATCAACAACAACAGTATCAAAGCCATACAGTAGGTCGGTTTAGATATGCATCTACTGTAGTAGCAGTGTGATGTGGTGTCTGGTGGAACGTTTGATTACAGTAGGCCTACATCGCAGCTGTGTACTAATTCCTCACAATCGCGCAGAAAGTGGACACAATATCAATACTCGATCTTGAAGTGCGTGCAAAGAATGACTCTCCAAATAACATGTCCATTCTGGAATAAAAAATGGCCGTTTTTAGATATTATCATTGAGATGTACAAGGTTCGAGATGCAAGTATCTCAATCGGCGATATTCCTATGACCCATTGTCTGTTTTTGGTCATTGATCTCACAATTGCGTACAAAAGAAAGTAAGATTACCGAATGCCTGCAAAAACTTGCTGATACGATCACTCCCCCTCAGCGCAGACGCAACGGTGACGGATTGTGGAACATATTGTTCTGAGATGACGATGCTTAATGTTCTAATTACTAGAATTGATGCTAAACTGGCTAAAAGTGAGACACACACACACACACACACACACACACACACACACACACACACACACACACCACAAAGCATGAAATACCGAACAACCGAAACAACCTCGAACAACCGAAACAACCTTAACATTAATATTGTAAAACATTTATCAAACAGGTGTGTGCAAATACTTCTTTTTCATAACTGTCCAAATTAACTGATGAGAGTTTACACACTCAGGTCAGGTGTTCTGGAACCAAGTTAGCCTATTTAAATCGATAGTTCACCCAAAAATGAAAATTGTCATCATTTACTCACTCTCACGACGTTCCAAACCTGTATGACTTTGTTTTCTTCGGCAGAACACAAAAGAGGATCGTTAAAGAACATTGGTGTCTAAAAACATTGAATTTTCAAATCACAGAGACATTTTTCAAAATGTTTCGGATGACAAACAAGTGTGAGTAAATGACCACAGAATTCTTTTTTAACGGTACCTTTGACAGAGAATACGCTCGGCTAAAAAACAGAGAAGGCTGTGATCCTTTGCAACTTTATTTGTAGCATTAGCTTGGGTGTGTGTGTGTGTGTGAGTACCATTTTAAGCTACAATATTAATAGTCTAGTGTATTGTAATATAAGTGAGTCATATTACTGTACTAAAGCTACACCATAAATGCAGCGAACAGTATGTCGTAATTAGTGTTTAAACATGCAAAAAATGAATATCAAATAGCCAAAAGCTACTAAGTTTTTGCTTTTCATAAGTCACAAAAAACGTATAATCCAAGCCGATTTGGCAAAAATGATCCAGTTATGTATTGTCTGTAAAGCATATGGGATATGCTAAGCATATTCTATATTTTAAATCTAAAATAGTCGAATAAACATGAACTGTTTCATGCATTACTGCATTTACTGTATATTCTACAACTATCGTGATCACAGCAACTGCCAAGAAACAGGTCAGAGGTGCAGAAAGTTGTTTCTATGTTTATGACTATAGTACAATTAGTAATGCTAAATGAAATGCATATGGATACACCAATAACTTATTTTGCTTTCTTAAGGTTTTGCTAAATTATTTCTAAGACCAATTTGTTTTACATTTTAATGCTCAGCTATAACACGCTAAATAAAGAGTTTCACATACCTCACCGGTTCCTATTCTTTCTTCGCCCACTTCTAAAGCCCTAGTGAAATTGAATTCTCATTTGAGCGTGAGAATAAGAAGAATGAAACTGAGGAAAAGGCTATGTAGTCTATCTAAAACTGCAAATTCTGCAGTAGTGCAATGAGCAATTGACTTACCTGCCGTACAGGCCCGTGAATGTCTTAATGTGATACGCAAGTTACACTCTGTCCCATCACCAAACCAAACCCTTCCCTTCATTGTACGAAACTACAGTACATCAGATGTCAAAACTATTATCCAATGACAGACATTAGCCCAGGCAACAAAAATCTATTAGCGACAAAAAAAGTCACCTATAGATTGTACAACAGACAGTCAAATGCAGGTGATAACTTTAGAAAACTGCACAAGTGCATCGGTCAGACCCACATAAAGACACAGCGAGAGAAAGAGGCCCATGAGTAACAGGGGAAAACCTGTCTGCACAGTGACACATCCTCTCCGGGCCTGCAGTCAGAAAAGACCTCAACACACAATCAGACACTTGCACGGATGCTTTTGTAATCAAAAGATGTTTTTCCAGATATAGAAAGCACGGCACTTGGTGATGGGGGAGGGGACGATGTAGAGAGACAGCAGACAAGATGAGAAACAGCAAGATGACACTAAACGATGGAAAAGAAGAAGAGCCTGACTCACAGAAACTTTCAAAGACGTACCTATGAGCTCAAGGTGGAGGCTGCGTCCTGCCGCGAGCAAGTCAATGGAGACGCATTACCGCGCATTGCGACCTCAACCAGAGGTGTCATCGACCAGTGGATGCCTACATGTGGGTGAGATATAGCAAGGCCACCTCTAAACTCAAGCCAGCCCCTCCCCTTGCACATCAGACAACTGTGATTGGTCTTCTCCTTTTTTTCTTCCTTTCTATCACCATATTTTTTTCTAGAAATCAAGCGCATCTGTGCTGTTGACTTATTTACCCATCAAAACCTTTCATGATAGCTGCAGAAATATGGACTTGGTCAAACTCAGAAAGTTGATTAATGATAATATTTCCAATTAAATAAACATTTTATAAGAGGAATACAATAAATTAGTTTTCATTTTAGAAATAGCACATCTGCTCAAACTTTTCACTTAATAGCGATACTGTCATAGAACAAAGCTAATATGATTTCCATATTTCTAAATTGTGCTTAATATTGTATCCGATACATTAAAACATATATGATAGAGACATGAAAAATACTTTAACTAATGCCCAACTCACTGTAAAAAATATTTTTAGTGAAACAAGAAACGTGTTTTACATGAAAATATCATTTTAGTCTTTCTACTTCAAAATTTCATGTTTAATTCAATGTGTTACTATTTGTAATTACTTAATGAATAAATATGAATTAACTAGCAGTTTCTGAGTGAAAAAATTGTTTCAAAGCAAATCCTACACCACATTTTTTTCAGTCTAATAAGATTTGTCATGGGAGTGAGGTAAACAATCACTTGTGTTTTAGTTGTTGAACAGGACTAGATTAATAAGCTTAATAGAAGTGAATAGAAATTAATAGTGAAAACGTTGTTTACTTTTACTAATAGGTTTGCCTTAATTTTCACACTTTTTTTTGTGCCCTTTTTTGGTGCAACTGCCCACTCTTTCCCATGTTCCATACCATAATCACAAAATATCATGTTATGGAAAACAGCCAGTGAAAGGAAAGGTGAGATGCAGAGGTAGCTGTCGCTGGCCACAAGTGAAACTCACAAAAAAACTGTTGAAGACTCACCTCTTCTATCATCATCTCACCTCTCTGAAGATATATCAGTGCACACATGCTGCATCTTCCAGTACCCACGCTGATGATACAATCATATTTTTCAAAATTAATGCCATTGGTTCAAAAGCAACTCAACCCACAAGATAAGAACAATTCCAAGAAGAAAAAAGTGAAAGTGAAGGAGTGCAAATTAAGTAAAATCATCTTATCAGTCATTGCAGTGGAGGCTGCAGATCTTATCAGGTTATGATGTGCAATACTTGAATTTTTAACGGAAACTATCATTTTAATGTGCCATTTTCTTCATACTAAGGAAAGGCCTGTCTTTCCAATGGTGTTATGGGGTCCCTAGAGGTTACAGTCAGAATTATAACCAGAACATGAAAAGGCCAATATAATTAATCAATTAAATGAAAAAGACAAACAAACAAAAAACCCACAACCACAATTGCTCACAGTTGAGTCATCGTTAAATGATAATTTTTCTGTCTGACTTAACTTAATTTCTGTCTCTCAACATTGTCATTTGGCCTTAGAAGACGTGAATATAGCTCACGTTACAGACCAGACTACTTTGGTACTTACGTATTTTTTTTTTTTTAATGAGGTCACACAACGAGTCAGAGTTGACTTTTTTATGAACCTTTAGAATATTTAGCAACTTTTGTTTGCTTTCAATTTTTTTCTTGAAGACTATGCTGACAACTTTTGAGTTCAGCTTAGATTTAGAATTATTGACTCAAATTTCATGATTAGATTCATAAGCTTGCGAATCAATCTCGATTTGGATATATACATGGATATATGATAATTTTTCTCAAGAAAAAAAAAAATTCTCAACTAATGTAAACTACAGGGAATCATGTCAACTATTAAAAGTTAAAATTAACTGATTTGCATACAGTTGCACATAAGGTGATTTTTCTAATAATAGCATATTTTTAATATAAGAGTAAAAATATAATAAACATAATATAGTGATTTTTTTTGTGCAAATTACTCTCTAGAGTAAAGTTTTTTTTTAATCTTTAAAGAGTTTACAATCTGTTGTTATATTGACATCTTTCTGCAGTTGAAACACTATTGCACGATTACATGAGATATGTGATACATTTCAGTAAGTTGTACTGTATCTTTCAACATACCTATCATATTTTGTGATAGGCCTACAACTAGTAGCCCAAAGAGGAAGAGATGGTAGTTCACAATCACATGCGTTCCCGCTTCGCTTGAACTGAGGCAATACCGTCACGCCACATTAAAGAGTGAGAAATGGTAGGCTATTTCTTGTTTAATATTTCGTAATAAAATTTACATAATTTGAAAGCTGAGACTTTGGTTCATATCAAAAGTAACCTGCTAGGTCATGTCTGTCGACACGTTGTCCTCTTTGCTCCGCGATGTTTTTTCACTGTGTGAGAAAATGGACGTGTATGCGAGCGTTAGAACAGGGTCTATTGCGTGTTCCGGGTTCAGCATGAGAGTTGACAGCCGTATTCATAAAACTAAACAGGGCATCAGATTTAGTTCTTGATCGCTGGATTGTGTTGCTGTCTGTTTTGGTTGTCGAGCGCAGGGATGATGCGTCTAAAATGTGCATTTAAAAAACAGGTGACAATCTTGATGACAACCAGTTTTTCATAGGGCCAGAGGAGTTAATCCGGCAGCTCCTCAATAATTTAATTGTGCTTGAGGAACAAATGAAATAAAATAAAAGCATTTTACTCATTATGCGTGTGTAATTTACGTGACGTACGTGCGTGACGTGAATTTTTGTAATGTCATAACATAAAAAGGAGTGGTTCCTTGTGCCAAGTAAGTGACCTTGAAATTGTAATTTAGTTCCTGTTTCTATTGAAAATAAGATTAAAAACGCAACTAACCACAACTGTGGGGATGTCCGAAACAGTGACTTTTCAATCAGTCGTCCTGATTTGAAACTGTAAATAGTAGTGATAATGGATGAATACTGTAGGACGTTTCCCCAGTGCTTTGGGTGATTTTGATGTCTTATTGCCCTTGACTGAAATTGTGTTCATTGTCTATTTGCAAAATCTTTGGGGGAAGATTTGACTGATCTATGTGTGCTTGTTTAATTTCATAAAATTAAAAATTTTGATTAAATTGTGATGAATAAAATAACTGAATATTAAAAATCGATTGGCCAAGTTTTGCTAACCTTTATAATTTATATATATAAAAAAATTGTTTTGCTCATATTTATTATTAGTAGGCTTATTTTCAGCTCCCCCTGTCAATGATCTAGTGTCCCCTCAGCACTTTCATTCAAAATTATCTGGCGCCGCCCCTGCTGTCAGTACAGGTCAAATAACATAAGTCATAAGGACAATGGCAAAACGATGGCGTAGCAGGTGGCACATGCAGTCCTTAAACAGGAGGTCCTTATTTAAATTCAATACTTTTAAAATATATACAGGAATTGACAGTCCTGATCACTCTTTAAGTGTTTGATTGCTTTAAGGACTGTTCACACCAAGGACAAGAACTATAACAATAAAGTTTTAAACAAAGTTAAAAACATTGACAGCCAGTCCATCCACTGACTTTGCAGTGTGCTTATAATAATGAACGCTATTATCCATTGGGGTGGACGGATGCTAATATAGTTTTAGTTTATAGTTTACTTCTTGGTATCGTTCTTAGTGTGAACGGGACTTTATTATCTTCCCACTCATTCAACACCAGTAGGAGCACCTGTGTACTGATTATTCACAGTTGCATTGGTGCAAACGAGGTTTTAAAGCTCTTGTTGTAGACATGCTTTTTGGGTTCACTGCATAGGCTATTCTGTTCTGAGCAAATGGACATTAGCTTTGCTCAGTTATGTTAATAATGAACATAATGAAATGAAGATTTGATAGTCCACTTTCGGTTTATATCTGGTTTATCTCAGGTTTATCTCAGGTTTCTCTCAGGTTCTGGAAACACTTACTTGATGAAACCACAACTGAGAGAAGTAGCTTGTAAAGTAGCCTGCCAAAAGCAACTTTTCACAAACCATATATACTTTTTAAATGTGTTTAGGCTGGTTTTTATCAGTAAAATATGTGCATGTAGGCCTAATTTTTGAGTGCTCGATGCCAACAGTTTTGGGTGGGTGGGTGGGTGGTTGGGGTTGGGGTGGTGCTAGTGGCTCGTCTGGCAGTTGCAACTTTAATGGTCCAGTAATTTCCAGACTGGCTCCCCCCACCCTTTGAAATAAATGTCAAGTTTTGCATACTGTATGCAACGGTTTTCAGAGCCACATGAACATTGTGATGCACAATGAAACTGTACTACAATGACTGAAACCCCTCAGGGAACCTAAATCACCTTGAAGACACCCTCTACTCCTCTCTTTCTCTGATGTGTTTTTTGAAAGAAGGGTATCCCCACCACTAAGGTTACATATTTTAGATGTGTTTGTAGTGGGGGTCTGCCTATGTCATGTTCATGCTCAGCTTGGGTTCATTTACAATCAACTGTTTTAAGTGAGACAATTGAAAATTTACTGGCAAGCATTAAAGACCCCTGGCTTCATATTTTGTCACTACTTGTGAAGCAATACTGTGTTGGTGTAATTTCAAGGAATTTGAGAAAATACACATATTATTTATGTATGTATGTATGTTTATTTGGCTGCCCCCTATTATTCGACTAATCGTTAGTCGACTAGAAAAGTCTTAGTCAACCAAAATTTTATTAGTCGGTTGGTGGCAAAAAAATAAAATAAATAAATAAATAATTGAGGGACAGACTGTTAACGGCGGGTCCTTGTGGTAATTACAGTGTGTATGGCACGGGCAGGAAACCCAAAAGTTTGCCTATCATCCAACGACCTCAAATATGGCTTTTAATTTGAAACATGCAAGTAGCATCTTTACATGGCCGCTCGCTCCAACGTTAACCTACATAAATGTGCCCTATTAATAGGCGCATATGTGTTCGTGCGGAGTGTGGAAGGGAGCTAAAGTAGCCTATAGCGCGCTTACTGCATGACATGGAGGCGCTGGCTCGATCACTTGCATTTTTCAGAAGCACGTTTTTGTTTTTTTAATAGAGATCATTTTTCTCTCACGATTCTTCTGAATAGACAACTAAACAAAACAACATGTAATTTACTAGAGGTTCTGACAGTAGTAATTTCTGCAGTCTATTTAAAAATATTTTTAAGTATTGTTTTTTAATCGTTTGGATGATTCAATGACTCATTCAAATACTTTCCCTGCATCCCAATGTCCATACTATCCATCCTAAATAGTATGTGAGATTAGAATAAGTCTGTCCCAAAGCATACTATGTTGAAAAAAATATGTCAAAAGTCACCGGATGGTCTACTATTTCCGTTAGATTTTCGAAATGTGGATCCGTGCACACTCTATAGGCTAATATTGCCCACAACCCATTGCGCTTTGGAGGAGGAACTACAAACACGAGTAAAAAGTGTTAAAAAAAAATACAGAAAGGACTCAGAAAGGTTTGAGTGTCTAATCAGTGATAAAAAAAATATTTATCTAATGTTATCCGTGTTATATTTCATCTGCAATAACAATGTGGACTTTTATAAAGATCTGTTTGGCTATTAACTTTTAAATGCATCATTATGCATTAATATGAGGAGAGTCTCCACATGAAAGACCCTCGACTGCAGATCAACGTGCTACTGCATTTTTCTCAGATTCAGTAGGAAATAATTAAATTAAATTAAATGACAAGATGGTTGACAGGCCAGTTTACTGAAACAGGATGCGACAGAGAGCAACCGTTAAAGACGCAATTGTATGACGTGATAGTATGTCCCAAAGCTTGTGTATTCATTTGTTACACACTCAAAAGGATCTTCTTTTTCTTGACAAAAAGAGTACATGCTTTTAGGCCATAGTATAAGTCAGCGAATTGAGACACAGCATTACTTCTGTAACGGTCACCAGCTGGAGTGCCCTTGAGAGCCACCAGAGGGCACTCCACATAAGACTATTATCACTCACAAACTACATTTCCCATAACTCACTGCCCGGACTTATCATCACTTATCACTGATCACATTCACCTGTACCTCATTCACTGATTGCATTCACCTGTGTCTCATCATCCTGTTAGTCTCAGTCTATTTATACCATGTTCATTCATTCACTCACCGCGAAGTCTTGTTTAAGTGTTACACTGCATTTCTGAGCATTCTCCTGGTTTTTGGATATCTTGCCTCTGGTCCCTGGATTACTCTCTTGCCTCTGGTCCCTGGATTACTCTCTTGCCTCTGGTCCCTGCCTGTTTTGTTTGTTTGTTTCTTTGTTTCTTTGTTTTGTATGACCCTTGCCTGTACATTGGATTACGCCTCTGGATTGCCCTCAAATAAAGCTGCGTTTGGATCTAAACCTTCTTGTCTCGGAGCAGATCGTAACAGAAGACTTCGCCACACCCAGATCCAGCAGCTATGACCTCCAGGAATCCAGCAGTACGGATCTCGCCTGATCTTCCCAGCATGAGCCGGGAGTTCGCTGGACAGATCGCGGCCTTGGCCCTGGATAGCCTCGATCTGTTCCAGTACACCTGGGGGTTTGTTCCTCTCGCTGCCTCTTGCTCTCTGGGGGACGAGGCAATTAAGTTGTGTTACCGGCTGGGGGCTAAGGAGGTCGACCCGAGGGAGCTCCCCGATCTCTCCGGTCTGGATTGGAGAGAGGCACTCTCCAGATGTCTGGAGAGCTTCCTTCTGTGGCACGCCATGTCACCGTCTGCACTTCACGCCAGTCCAGCCGAGCCTGCACTTCACGCCAGTCCAGCCGAGCCTGCAATTCACGCCAGTCTAGCCGAGCCCGCACTTCACACCAAATCTGCAGAAGCCAAGGCAGTATGCGTCATGCCCGCCGCCCCTGAGACTGAGAGCGTCATGCCCGCCGCGCCTGAGACAGCAAGCGACATGCCCACCGCGCCAGAGCCTTCACCGCTGGTCCCGTCCAGCACAGAGCCCTCTTCACCGCTGGTCCCGTCCTGCACAGAGCCCTCTTCACCGCTGGTCTCGTCCAGCACAGAGCCTTCTTCACCGCTGGTCCCGTCCAGCACAGAGCCTTCACTGCTGGTCCCGTCCAGCACAGAGCCCTCTTCATCGCTGGTTCCGTCCAGCTCAGAGCCCTCTTCGCCGCTGGTCCTGCCCAGCTCAAAGCCCTCTTTGCCGCTGGTCCTACCCAGCTCAAAGCCCTTGCCGCCGCTGGTCCCGTCAAGCTCAGAGACGCTTCACTTCCTGCCTGCCGATTAAGAGCCAGTTCACGTCAGTCCTGCCGAGCCAGAGCCAGAGCTTCACGTCAGTCCTGCCGAGCCAGAGCCAGAGCTTCACGTCAGTCCTGCCGAGCCAGAGCCAGAGCTTCACGTCACTTCTGCCGATCCAGAGACTGAGCTTCACGTCACGTCAGCCGATCCAGGGACTGAGCTTCACGTCACGTCTGCCCGTCAAGAGTCTCGTCCCGCCGAGACTGAATCTGTTCCTGAGCCTGAATCTGATCCTGATACTGAGCCTGAATCTGTTCCTCTTCCTCTTCCCGTGCCTGTGTCTTCGGACAAGATGGCCGACTCCACGCCTGTGTCTCCGGACAAGATGGCCGCCGCCGTGCCAGTGTCTCCTGACAAGATGACCGCCGCCGAGCCAGTGTCTCCGGACAAGATGGCCGCCGCCGATCCATAGTCAGTTCAAGTCACGTGTGCCGAGCCAGTGTCTGGCCGCTGCCACGTCGACTGAGCCCTCAGCAGAGATAGCCGCCAACACGCCTGAACCTGAGCCCTCAACAGAGATGGCCGCTGTCACGCTGTCTGTTCCTGTCCCTGAGCCGGTGTCTGTTCCTGTCCCTGAGCCGGTGTCTGTTCCTGTCCCTGAGCTGGTGTCTGTTCCTGTTCCTGAGCCGGTGTCTGTTCCTCCCTGGCCGCCTGAAGGGTCATCTCCGCCCTGGCCGCCTGAAGGGTCGTCTCCTCCCTGGTCGCCTGCACTGCCTGCTCCACCTTGGTCGCCTGCACAGCCTGCTCCACTCTGGTCGCCTGCACAGCCTGCTCCGCCCTGGCCGCCTGCACAGCCTGCTCCGCCCTGGTCGCCTGCACAGCCTGCTCCGCCCTGGTCGCCTGCACAGCCTGATCCGCCCTGGTCACCTGCACAGCCTGCTCCGCCCTGGCCTTCCGCCCTGCCGGAGTCTTCAGGTCCTCTTCCGCTGCACGGGCCTGGCCCTCCATCCCGCCCCCGGGTCCGCCTCCGCTCCACCTCCCTCCTGGACAGTTTTAGGAGCGTCTGGAATCCGCTCCTTAAAGGGGGGGCTATGTAACGGTCACCAGCTGGAGTGCCCTTGAGAGCCACCAGAGGGCACTCCACATAAGACTATTATCACTCACAAACTACATTTCCCATAACTCACTGCCTGGACTTATCATCACTTATCACTGATCACATTCACCTGTACCTCATTCACTGATTGCATTCACCTGTGTCTCATCATCCTGTTAGTCTCAGTCTATTTTATACCATGTTCATTCATTCACTCACTGCAAAGTCTTGTTTAAGTGTTACACTGCATTTCTGAGCATTCTCCTGGTTTTCTTGTCTCTTGGTTTTTGGATATCTTGCCCTGTTCCCTGGATTACTCTCTTGCCTCTGGTCCCTGGATTACTCTCTTGCCTCTGGTCCCTGCCTGTTTTGTTTGTTTCTTTGTTTCTTTGTTTTGACTGCCTGTCTGTGTATGACCCTTGCCTGTACATTGGATTACGCCTCTGGATTGCCCTCAAATAAAGCTGCGTTTGGATCTAAACCTTCTTGTCTTGGAGCAGATCGTAACAACTTCATTACTGGATGAATCTGTGTTTTTGAACAAATCTCTTGAATAAATACAAATCTCTTGGGTCACTTGTCGCCCCCACTGGTGTAATAATGTAATTTATACAATCTTTATCTGAAGCATCAAATTACTCTCAAAAGGTGATTTATTCTACCGTAGACATCAGTGTTTATATTCGAAATATAAACTTTTATCCTAGTACTTTTGCGATCATTTGGATTATTGTAACACAGAAACAGGCTACTGTGTGGTTGAAAACACTGTTTGTGAGGCTGTTTTATACCGATCCATGACAACTGCTCTCTCTGGCACAGCAGCAGCATCAAAGCAGATCTGAATGTTCGCTGTAATTGTACTTGTGTTACTGTTGTGTTGCTGTTCAGCCTTGTTAGTCACGTCTTTTGTTTTCCCGCCACTCATCCGTTGCCATATCTACCATCATTAGTTCATTATCATTACCTGTGTCTTGTTCCATCTGTGTCACCTGGTTTGTGTTCATCAGTGTCTGTATTTAGTCCCGTCCAGCCCAGAGCCTTTTTCACCGCTGATCCCGTCCAGCCCAGAGCCTTTTTCACCGCTGATCCCGTCCAGCCCAGAGCCTTTTTCACCGCTGGTCCCATCCAGCCCAGAGACCTTTTCACCGCTGGTCCCATCCAGCCCAGAGACTTTTTCACCGCTGGTCCCATCCAGCCCAGAGACTTTTTCACCGCTGGTCCCATCCAGCCCAGAGACTTTTTCACCGCTGATCCCATCCAGCCCAGAGCCTTTTTCACCACTGATCCCATCCAGCCCAGAGACCTTTTCACCGCTGGTCCCGTCCAGCCCAGAGACTTTTTCACCGCTGGTCCCATCCAGCCCAGAGACTTTTTCACCGCTGGTCCCGTCCATCCCAGAGACTTTTTCATCGCTGGTCCTGTCCAGCCCGGAGCCCGTCTTGACACCAGAGCCTGAATTCCCACCCAGCCTCCCTATCCCACCTCCTCCCATCTACCACTTCTCTACCCTTCCTCCACCACTGCCTGGCAACCCCTCTGCTCCTGTATCCACCTTTGAGGAGGTGGAGTCGCAGAGGGTCTGCCTGCCACCAACTCCTTCAGGGTCGGTGGATCCCCTGTCTCCGCCTCAAACCTCCTCGAGCAGGACTCTGCTGCAGCCTGTTGGTCCATCACCTCCACCTTGGCTCTTACCTCCCTCATCTCCGCCATGGCCCATCAGCCCACCAGCTCCGCCGGGCTTCCTCGTCCCTCCGGCTTCGCCTTGGTCCCTCCTCTGGTTTCGGCTCGTCACTCCGTCCCTCAGGCTCAGTTGGGCTCCTCACTCCCTCCGGCTTCACCTGGGTCCACGGTCACTCCAGCTCCGCCGTGGCCCTCTGGATCCCCGCCTACACCTCGGTCGCCGGAGCTGTCGTTGTCACCATGTCCCTCCAGTCCCTCAACATCACCCTGTCTCGTCGGCTCTCCAGCTCCACCCTGGTCTCCTCTCCCACCTACTCCGCACCCGTCAGTCGGCCCCCTGGAGTCGTCATCCCTACCTCCACCATGGCTCCTCCCTCCGTCTGCTCCGCCCTGGCCGCCTGCACTACCTGCTTCGCCCTGGCCACCTGCTCCGTCTGCTCCGCCCTGGTCCCTCTCTCCCTCTGCAGTTGGTTCCTCCACGGCGCGAGGACGCGCCTACTGGGAGGGGGGAGTACTGTAACTGTTGTGTTGCTGTTCAGCCTTGTTAGTCACATGTCTTTTGTTTTCCCGCCACTCATCCGTTGCCATATCTACCATCGTTAGTTCATTATCATCACCTGTGTCTTGTCTATCATTTTCATCTGTGTCACCTGGTTTGTGTTCATCAGTGTCTGTATTTAGTTCCCTCTGTTCAGTCAGTCTTGGTCCGTTTTCATCTATGTAACGTCGTTACCAGTGTGTGTATCCTGGCTATTTGTATCGCTTAAGTTATATTTGTAAGTAAACACTTTGTATTGGAGCCTTCTGCCTTCCTTGTCTTCTTCTGCCTGCACACACCCTGACAACCTGACAAAGGTTTAATAATAAACATCTTTTAACGATTAATTAAAAGATCAAATGTCAAGCTTTTTATAGTGAGCTTTTCCCTCAGACATTTTATATTTTTCCCTGTCTGCTTTCTTTGACAGTATAGGTATAGTTAGACTCAAAGCTGAAAGACATGGACTAAAAGGCACAAAACTCAATTGGGTCAATAAAAGTGCCAGGTTGGAGATTATTTTAAAGACGATGTCCTCTTAACATGAAATGAGGCCAACTAATATCATTCACCACCTATGTGGTGCTCACAAAGATGATGAGATGGAAGCTTTAACCGTGCAGTTACTACAAAAATTTGTTACAAGGGCACCAATTTATTTCATAGGTCTTTAATTTTGCACTTGATGTAAAATCAAGTGTTATTTTTTTATTTTTTTGCAAAGAGGATTCCATGTTTTAAGATATTTTTTTGTTGCTTTTTTTTTTTTAAAAAGTAAATGTTTTTTAAATAATTACCCAACAAATATATGAGTACACCAATTACAGAGGTTTATGTGTTTTCATGCATACTGAATGACCTAGTGAACTCAGAGTTAATCAGTAAAAACTGTATGAGGGTGGTCTGATTAAAGTCCCTGTAAACCGGAAGTTACATCAGCATTGTGACAAAGATCTAAGTGAAATGGAATATTGAATAGAAGGCAGGGTTTTACTGTAGTGCACCTCCTCTCCATCCCTCGCTCATAGCAGACTGAAGGTTGGAGGGGAAGGGTTAAGGATATTCAAGCCAAGCCGTTAAACTGACATCATCAGAGAAAGAACACCATTCCAGAGCGGAAGCAGCAAATTTTCAGATTTTGATTAACGATTACGAAAACTATTTTTCTTTTCTGTGTATTAACCACAAGACTTCACTTTAACCTACTATATCTAAATTGGGCTATCTGAGGAATTTAGATCCAAAATTACATTTTAGTTCAAATGACAAAATATTAAAACTACATTTTTTCTCTTTTTGTAAAGAAAATATGAGTGATGCTTGTGCAAAACTCTTTGATGATAGAACATTGGTATGCAGTTGCAAATGTATTCTGGATTTGTTGCTATGTTGTTGATAGGGTGTTCTATTTTTTTTTTTTTTTTACTTACTGGCCCAAGTCACAAAAAGCCCAACCCCTAAGCCATATCATCAAACATCTAAAGTAATAGCAACCTGCATAATTTGAGGTATCATTGTTTGTAATACAGTATGATTATAAATAAATAACATATGACAGAATTGTGTCTGTAACTTTAAGCATGACATTTTTAAACATGGTTACACAACCTGGAAAACTGACTGTTCTGAGACTAGCCTTACCAAAACCACTGCCAGCACATAACTTGATTAGCAAACGTTTATGGTTTAAACAAGAAGGTAGTGTGCATAATGTGTTTAAATGTCATTGTAACTACAACCAGAGAGCAGAGACCACCAGTAAAATGAGTTAAGGGGCTTGACATTAATATCAAAAGCCACAGTTTACAGATCGCACAAGGACATTAACACATACGTATTGATGCCTACAGACATATTGATACCTACACTTGTGATTTTGACCACGACCCCGTATGCAGCTGAGTCACTTTGAAATAGACTGCATCATCTATCATCTGCACCATGCGTATGTGGTTTAGTTTGTGTGTGTGTGTGTGTGTGCATGCAAAAAAATGTATGTGTGAACAAAATGGAAAAGTGAACAAAGTCCTCTGGAATTAGGGTAGGAGTTGGGGTTAGCAGTGGTTTAAACAATGAAAAATGGAGTAAATGTACAATGTAGCCTATATTTAAACCCAGAGTGGTCCAGTAAAGTTCCTACATTTAGTTTACTGTTCATACTTGATATTAAAAATGTCAGCAAGATGATTGCAAAGGCTAATGAATGTCACTAGAGCTCACCATGACTGAAGGAAACCGCATGGACATGCGTAATTGTCTGTATTATTTGCTGAGTTACTTGTGCACACATGAAGTGAACATTTGAACTGTTAGTTTTTCTATATATATATCTGCAAATATAAATCTTGAGCAAACTTTTCTAAGGTGCAAACATTCTAAGATGTATATATCTGCAAATATAAATCTTGAGCAAACTTTTCTAAGGTGCAAACATTCTAAGATGTTTGTTTAATCTCTAAAACGATTCTCAATGCTCATAGATGATTAGCCAGGTGCATAACCCACTAGCTGCATCTATATTTTTCTGTCCACAGTAAAAAACAAAAAACAAAACAACTTTTTACTTTGTTTTCCTCTTTTTTTTTTTTATTCTGACACTTAACTGTTGGTTATAAGCTCGCTTAGATAATATTTGTATTTCTTTGTTTCTGTCTGGATGCCCTGAAAGGGTTGTAATGATATTTAACTTTGGTATTGCTCAAATCATTCTTTTCTTTTTTTTATTAAATGAAGGATGATATTCAAGCTTCGACAGATCTCCAAATGAATCCATTCATTAGTGGTGCTTGCTAAGGCTTAAATAGTTTTTCTTTAGCTACCTGTAGACAACAAAACTGAAATCCCTTAGACATTTATAGTCAACATTAAAAGGGACAAATCATGAAAGTCTGACTTTTTCCTTGTTTAAGTGCTATAATCGGGTCCCCGGTGCATCTACCAACCCAAAAAACCACTCCGGTTACTATCGTAACCTCGGTTCCCTGAGAGGCGGGAACGAGACATTGCGTAGCTACGCTGCGGAAACTCCTCCCTTCTCCACTTTTGTTGAAATCATAGACTGTAAAAAAAGATGGACGACGCCCCTTCGCTCTCTTCCATTGATGAGAACTGAAGCCGCCAGAGTCCCGATATGGCACTGACATATTGGAACTTGAGTCTGCGCAGTAGCGATCTCGGGACCAGACCTGCGCAGTAGTGAGCGGGAAGTAAAGCCGCGAAATCAACGCTCCGCCCTCACTCTCTCAGAATGCACTTAGGGAGAGTGGATTCTGCACACTTTTTAAAAAATTTATTGCAGTACGACAAGAGGCTTGTTAAAATAAAGTAAATACAATTCTCCTCAGTCCTCCGAAGATCCCGAAAAAAATGTCCGTTGGTGCTTCAGTGACTACTTCGCTCGAGAACCTGTCAATCACAGCTGTCAATCATGACGTTACACCACCGCATCACGTAACTAACTAAAAACCAACTTATTTTTGAAACAGACACTTGAACTTACATCAGCATGATAAAAACGACAGCAAATGAAAGAAACCACCTTTGGAAAAAATATATTTGAAGTGTAATTTAATTGTTTAGTTGGTCTCACGTCCCATTGAATAACACGGGGAGGCGGGACTTATGACCTATACTAGGACCAGTCACCGGGGGGCGATCGAGACGTTTTGGCTTCACTTTTCATGGCTTGTGCGGCACGCTTGGTTGAAATATTATGGCCTAACGCCAGCTTGGAACAGCTGGCCAATTGTCGCGAAGTATGCAAATACTGACAGGCTCGCGGGCAGTATAAAATGCATGGGTGCGACAATTGCGTCAGAATCACGATTGAACGCTGCACAGCTGATCGAACAGCGAACAAGGCGGCTAAGGCAATGTCTCGTTCCCGCCTCTCAGGGAGCCGAGGTTACGATAGTAACCGGAGACGTTCCCTTTCGAGAGCGGTAACTCTACATTGTGTAGCTACGCTGCGGGAACTGTATTAAATCCCGCTGTGAGAGTAGTGAAGATAAGCCCGGTGAAAACGGGGCCAAGCTACACCAGCCACAGAAGAGGCAGACAGTCAGCCAATAGCCGCACCGCTAAGAGTGCTCACATCTGATAGGCGGAACTAGACCAATGAGACATCATCCCTAACCCTATCAAAATTTGCATATACAAACGCATTGAAAGCGAAGGCTGCACTGATCCAGGGCAGACACAACACAATAAGCACTCAAGCATGAATGTAAACACAGTGTCAACGGCGTTTGCGGTAACAGCTGTATTAAACATAGGAAGCCATATGCACAGAGTCAACAGCATAGCGGTAACCACTGTGTACAACTAGAACAGTTCACAATAAATGAGTAAGGAACTTAACTCACCGAAAACACTTAAGATGCCACAGACGGTACATCCATCTTGTAAAATCTGGCGAAGGTGTTCTGAGTAGACCAACCAGCAGCAAAACATAAATCCTGGAGCTGAGATCCGCGCCTAGACACAAACGGACGGGCACAGATGCACGTCATTGGTCTCCTTGAAGGGAGGCATGTGCACAGAGCCGTGGGCTTCCGCCACGTCCCTTTAGACGTGCGCCGATTGTGGTGCAGACCACGACTTCCCTACATGCTCGTGGACGTCGTGGAAGAACTGAGGCCTCCTCCTCGAAGCAGCCTGGCAGCGGCTTGACTGGGATTGCCAGACTTACTTCCTTTTTACCGGAACATTTTGCGTCGAGTCCAGCGCATCCGTGAAAAGGACCGGTGCGTCGTGACAGCAGATGACTATAGCCCCAGGCCTCGTCGTCACGTCGTTTCTGAGTGGGGGAGGGCCAACCAGCGGCTCGCTGGCGGCAGTGGGCCTCGACCCTGTAATAGCAAAAACCTTATCGAGTGCGCACCGGCAGGTCGGCGCAGTGCACGCACGTGGAGTCCAAGAAGGCCGCCTCGGTGTGGGCCAGGCCCAGGCAGGCGGCGCAGAACTCGTAGTTGTGGGGCGGGTCGATGAGGCCCGCACAAATCTTGCTTTGTTTAGCCATCGGATGCGAGGAAGAAAAGGTAACTAGTCCTCAGGTGCAACTTCAACGATGACAGCGTGAAGAAAGAGATTCTGACGCAATTGTCGCACCCATGCATTTTATACTGCCCGCAAGCCTGTCAGTATTTGCCTACTTCACGACAATTGGCCAGCTGTTCCAAGCTGGCGTTAGCCCATAAGATTTCAACAAAAGGGAGAAGGGAGGAGTTCCTGCAGCGTAGCTACACAATGTAGAGTTACCGCTCTCGAAAGGGAACTGAAGGCACGGTTTACAAATCTGAGAGCGCGGATTAGGAACTCGTGGGTATGGTTTCTTAATCCGTGGGCACGATTTTTTAAACCGAGGGAACAGTTTAAGAATTTGTGAGTACGGTTTATAAACTGAGGGGACGGATTGCAAGACCATCGCCATGGATTGTTTTGGTGACTTCCCGGGCTCCGTAGTATGCAGTTCTAACACAATGGCAAAAGTTTGAGTAAAGCATGCAGACTGTTCTGTCGTTGGCTGCACAGACGAACACAGAACACTATTTGACCAAAAAAATTCACAGCTGTCTTATAAAGACCTCAGGGAACTGTGTCAACTTGTTTAAAAGTTAAAAATTACGGTACATGCAAGTCAATGAGATGATGAGAATGAGAACAATGAGAACTCCACAACAACTACATAAATGTATCCACTAACCATTCAGAAATGTCCAGGTGCAGTCTAAAAGTTGCAACCTCTTCCTGAGTCTCTCCGTAAGGCTGCACTCTGCTACTGGTTATTTCTGAGATTTTGGATGACTGAGATTTGCGTGTTTTGTTATAATAGGTGTTACAATATATTCGGTTCCTGAAATATTTGGTTCCAGTGGGTGGAGCTACCATGAATATTCACGAGACCATATTGTAGGCCAACAGAAGGTCTCAATTTGAATGATGCTTGTTGGAGGAATGTGTCACAACACACAGTCCATCGCACTCAATCATATCATATGATGACTCCTGTCCACCATCGAAAGCATCTACAAATGGGCATGCGAGCGTCAGAACTGGACCTTGGAACAGTGAAAGAAACCATCTGGTTCAGTGAGTCCCGTTTTCTTTTACATCACATGGACAGCTGTGTATGTGTGTGCCGTTAACCTGGGGAAGTGATACACCAGGATGCACTGTGGGACGACTACAAGCCGATGGAGGGAGAGTGATGCTCTGGACAATGATCTGCTGGGAAACCCTGGGCCTAGCCATTCATGTGGATGTAAATTTGACACGTGCCACCTAAACATTGCTGCAGACCAGGTACATTCCTCTGCAGCTTGGCACAGTTTTGACAGCACGTGGAAGACCAACAGCACATTAGACTGGTGGTCATAATGTTTTGGCTCATCAGTGTATGTTTTATTTTCTAACATTATCTTTGAGCTCGTTATTTGTAATTAAAATGTCATATCTTAGTCTTCTGGTGAAACAACAGACTTCTTTTTTTGAGTGCAACACCCATATTTCAAACTCCAACCAACATCCCATGGATAGAACCATGCCCGTCCTACTTTTTTCTCTTTTCTGATAATCCATTACACATGGATGCACATCACTACACAGAAGAAAAAATCAGTTGCTATACTTCCATTTCATCTTTAAGAGGACAGTCATATCTAAGGAGAATAAAGAATGACTGTTTTGACTTAGTAACCACCCAGAACACTAGAAACCATGTAGGATCTAAAATCACCACTCAGAACACATGAGCAACTGCACAGAAACACTAAGGGTGCTTTCACACTTGGTTCGATTGCCTGTTCCGAACCCGAGTTCGATTGCTCCCCCCTCCCCCTGCCTGCGATGGACTGTGTTCACATTATATTATTTGTATCCGAACCGCAGTACGCTTGCGTCATCAAGCTGCAGTTGGCGCGTACTCGTGTTGCTTGGTAACCGCCATGAAAAGGCGTCAAAATGGATAGAATTGCTCGTTTCACATTTGTTCTTCTTTTTTTTTGAACCTTTGGTTTTGTTTTCAAAGAAAATATACAGAAACACACTTGCGTCTGTCTGCCGCAAAAGTATTAAAACAGTTCCAAAGACAGCGGGATGTCTGCCCACCCGCCGAAGACAATTTTTGTGGAGGCAAGCAGAAATCATCTCTCTGCTTGCAGTGCGTCAATCCCGCTTTTCGTCAAGGTAATAGACTCTTTTACAGTTGTTAAACACTCACGCACGCAGGCACGCACCACATTATATGTCATCAATAGCGGTTCACTTCCGCGATTTGGTACGATTGCGTTCATATCAGCAGCGAACCGTACCCGAGTTCATATGAACCGTACCCCAGACCACCTTTTTAAGCGGCCTCGAGTACGGTTCGCGGGTGCGCACCCGAGTTCGGAAAACAGCGTTCACATCATCCAAACGAACCGAACTCTGACGTCATTCGAACCCGGGTGCGCACCAAAAGTGCTAGTGTGAAAGCGCCCTAAGGCAACGTCCACGTATAGACTAACTGTGAATTTTGCACAGACAATAATTACTCTTTTTTTCAGTAGATGTAAAAAATCTACTTTCATTTACATTTAGAAAAAAATAATAATGGATTGTACAGTCTGACTAATGATATAACTTACTATGACCCTTGGAATAGTTTTCCAACACTCCTTAAAATAAAGGTTTCAAAGAACCATTATGGTTTCCCCGAAGAACCTTTCAGTGAACAGTTTTTAAAATAACAATAGTTGTAATAATCTGAATAACCTTTTTCCACAATAAAGAACCTTTAGTGCCGTGGAAAGGTTCCATTAATGTTAAAGGTTCTTCATAGAACGATCAATGCCAATAAAGAACCTTAGTTTTCAAGTGTAAAGTTGTCACTTTTTTGATAGTTGATGTGGGTGGGAGACATGACATGCAATTCTACCCGTCCATGATGTCATAACCTAATAAAAATGGATATTTGTTAAAAATATATATCTTCATGTTGTTCCTCTGACAAGATATTATTACAGCATACCATAGCTGTAGTTGGTGTATAAAGACCTCTACTTCAAATTTTTATCTAAACATCAAAATTGTCATGTGGTGTGACTGTCCGGGATATGTGTGACCTTACTAATATGACAATATATATCAGCAAAGTATAAATAATTGATAGATTTACAGTTTAAGTAACAGAATTAGGCCATTTCAACAGACACAGAAAGTGTTGATGTCTGTGTATGATTTTAAAGCAAGTTCTGGCCAAATACATTTTGTCCGTAAAATGGGCGTCATATGGTGTGGCACTGCAATCTATATTTTGAACGGGCAATAATTTGGACATCATTATGATGAAGAGGTCCACACTCAACCAGGAAGTTGCAGTGTCATCTCTAGAGTGGTTTGCAAGGTCAAGAGTTGAGTTCTGGCTTTTTAATTTTTAATTAAAAAGCTCTGTATCTGATATGCTCACTAGTGGTCAGTTTTTTGTGTCTTATGGTGTGACATTATTTACATAAAAATGAAACACTTTTATACGAATTTTACTTATTAATTCTTAAAAATCATTCCTGCCATGTGGCAATTTTCATGCTAAGTATAAGCTAGCTGTTTTTAGTTAACCAAGAGATTATCTTAACTGAACAAAACGTCATATGGTGTGACACTGTATCATATGGTGTGACTGTTTTTCTAAGTCACACCATATGATATATTTGTCACACAATATTACATGCACCTTTTTTAATGATAAATAAATAACTATTCAAAACATATTCAATGATAATAGTGAATGTTTAATAGTGAACATTAAATTACCTATACAATTAATGTATTTCTTTTAAATTTTATACTTAATTTAATGTTCTTGAAGTGAGATGGTGTTTGATTTACTCATACACTCACCTAAAGGATTATTAGGAACACCATACTAATACTGTGTTTGACCCCCTTTCGCCTTCAGAGCTGCCTTAATTCTATGTGGCATTGATTCAACAAGGTGCTCAAAGCATTCTTTAGAAATGTTGGCCCATATTGATAGGATAGCATCTTGCAGTTGATGGAGATTTGTGGGATGCACATCCAGGGCACGAAGCTCCCGTTCCACCACATCCCAAAGATGCTCTATTGGGTTGAGATCTGGTGACTGTGGGGGCCATTTTAGTACAGTGAACTCATTGTCATGTTCAAGAAACCAATTTGAAATGATTTCGAGCTTTGTGACATGGTGCATTATCCTGCTGGAAGTAGCCATCAGAGGATGGGTACATGGTGGTCATAAAGGGATGGACATGGTCAGAAACAATGCTCAGGTAGGCCGTGGCATTTAAACGATGCCCAATTGGCACTAAGGGGCCTAAAGTGTGCCAAGAAAACATCCCCCACACCATTACACCACCACCACCAGCCTGCACAGTGGTAACAAGGCATGATGGATCCATGTTCTCATTCAGTTTACGCCAAATTCTGACTCTACCATCTGAATGTCTCAACAGAAATCGAGACTCATCAGACCAGGCAACATTTTTCCAGTCTTCAACAGTCCAATTTTGATGAGCTTGTGCAAATTGTAGCCTCTTTTTCCTATTTGTAGTGGAGATGAGTGGTACCCGGTGGGGTCTTCTGCTGTTGTAGCCCATCCGCCTCAAGGTTGTGCGTGTTGTGGCTTCACAAATGCTTTGCTGCATACCTCGGTTGTAACGAGTGGTTATTTCAGTCAAAGTTGCTCTTCTATCAGCTTGAATCAGTCGGCCCATTATCCTCTGACCTCTAGCATCAACAAGGCATTTTCGCCCACAGGACTGCCGCATACTGGATGTTTTTCCCTTTTCACACCATTCTTTGTAAACCCTAGAAATGGTTGTGCGTGAAAATCCCAGTAACTGAGCAGATTGTGAAATACTCAGACCGGCCCGTCTGGCACCAACAACCATGCCATGCTCAAAATTGCTTAAATCACCTTTCTTTCCCATTCTGACATTCAGTTTGGAGTTCAGGAGATTGTCTTGACCAGGACCACACCCCTAAATGCATTGAAGCAACTGCCATGTGATTGGTTGATTAGATAATTGCATTAATGAGAAATTGAACAGGTGTTCCTAATAATCCTTTAGGTGAGTGTATTTATGAGTTTCTTATCGTTTTAAAAGTTTTAAAACAATGTTAGTATGTTTTTTGATTAATGTTAACTGAATTGAATTAATTGAATGTTGAATGCAAATAAAATACAGTTTTTTGCATTGACAAATTGTGGAGTGGTGCAGTTAATCATATAGCGTGACACTATATAATTTGGTGTGACATTCAGAATTGTGCCAGTAAAAATACTTTCTTAATTATAAATCATAAAAAAGTCAACGGAACACAAGAGAAATAGTATCAGCAAGAGTCACAAGCATTTTCATAGATTTATAACCGGATTTAACATAATTAATCTAAAATATCTGGAAAGGCTGAGGAGAGATGACTTACTTTGCATGATGGTTTAGAAAAACAATACAAAATCTAATGAATCTGCATAAAAGAAATGTTAAATCTTAAGATAGTAATGAAAACAATTTATGTTGAAGTTAGTTACTTAGGGAGAGTATATCCCATTTTCATTTTATATAGAATAACTTTTATGTCACACCATATGACAATTTTAGGCACGAATGCAACAAATTGGTGAATAAATCCAATTTCAAATACAAAATCTAAAAGACCACATATATTGTGGGAAATGCAAGAGTCAGTACAACACAACTCAATATTTTTTTTGCCTAATATTTGAAGTAAAAAATAAAAACTTTTTTCAGGCTTATATGTCTCCCACCCATGTACAAAGATTCATAGTGCAAGTAGTTATCTAAATAGTATATTTACCATTTTGGCATTTGCAGTTAGCTGTCAGACCTTAAAGGAAGACCACATAAGCAGGTCATCTCTACCTCAAAAGTTAAACTAAAGTGGGCCACTGTTTAAAATGCTCGGAAGTGAGAACAGAGTCCAGTTTGACTCAACTGATCAAAACTTTCTAAAACATTGCAGCTTGCAAGAGCCGTATAAAAGACACTGGAAACCTTTATATACGCCCCCTTTCAGCGTAAGAAGCTTCCCGAGCAGATATAAAGAAATGCAGCTTCCAGCTGCAATTAAAATTATTATTGAGCTAAATTTATATTCATATGACAAGCCTAATCAAAGTGTATGTGATTAGTTTCATTCTCTTTAATTACGTTTTAGTTGCACAATACATAAAAATGTAATTCTAATCAGGCAGGTTAGTACGACTGGAACAAAATTGAATAAAAGTCTATGGTAGTTTACTTTGAACAAGAACAACTATCAAGATGACTAGGACTTACACAAAATGCATGAATGACAAGTAGTTTGTAGTTACCACAACATGACACCAGACTGATCTCCGTAAACACAGCCTAGTCAGAAGAGCAACGAATGTCAAGAGTTGTGGTTGAAAGAAACGCAGAGTGAGAACGAGAGAGAGACAGAGAAGGAGAAAATAAGTGAACACTGAATGTGTCATGAATGAATCTTGAACGGGGAACTCTCCAGTCGTGGTTTAATCATGAAATTCTCTGTAATTTGTGGGTTTGCAGCAGCGAGATGTAAGGGCCAATGGAGATCAACTTGGTTACTTGTCAGCAATGCCAGTGTACGGGAACTGTGACAACTAAAATGCGATTTTTCCATTCCATGCTTAATTGAACCTTTCTTTTTTACGCACTGTATTTTGAGGTTGTCTGTGGTGAGGCCTCATCTTCAAGTCAAAGGATGTGATGAACAGAGCATGCAGTTCCTGTTTAGTTTGCAAGTGAAATGCCATACATCTGAAACCTGGACTGTTCTATTAATGTAGCGTGAATATCTAGGGTCGTTTGTGTGTGTGCATGATACTATAAACTAGAACATGACTAAATGTCTTTTTTTGTGTCTTTGAGGCATATGTTGTATGATACCTGTGAAACAGTTGTCTTCTGAGCTTATCTGACATGTTAGAATTCGTTTTAAAGATATGATTGGTTGTGTTTAATTTTAAAAAAAAAAATGTGTTGTGTGGTTGTGTTAAAAATTTAATTAACAGCCTGTCTCAACCCCATACACCACATGTTTTTTTGATGAAATAAGATTCTTATAGGTTAATATGAAGTAAAACAGCTTGTTTGCCTTTATTACATTACTGATAACCAATATACAATTACTGCATTAACTATTGGCAAGATTTTAAAAGACACATTTTCTAGTAAATCAGTAATATACAGTATATATATATATATATATTTCGCCAATCATTATTACATATTCGGGTCTAACACGGATGGATCTCTGCCTGTCGCGGTAATATAAACTCTCCTGATATTAGAGTAACAATTACGACCTATTAAGACCTAGAGATGGTTGTGTGTAAAAATCATAGTAGATCAGCAGTTTCTGAAATATTTAGACCAGCTGTTCTGACACCAACAACCATGCCACGTTCAAAGTCACTTTAATCACCTTTCTTCCCAATTCTGATGCTCAGTTTGAGCTTCAGCAGACCGTCTTGACCATGTATACATGCCTAAATTAAATTGAGTTAATGGTAACCATTGAATGCAATAGTATTTTTTTCTTACTATGGAAGTCAATGGCTACCCTCAACTGTTTGGAACAACTTGAGGGTGAGTAAATGATGACAGAAATGTCTTTTTTGGGTGAACTATCCCTTTAAAGGGGTCATGAACTGGATTGTTTTATTATTTTATAATGTTGCCTGGGGTGCCCTTATAATGTTAGTATGATTTTTACATCAAAAATGGTCATAATTTATAAATAAAAGCCATTTTTCCAAGCCTGATTTCAGCCTCAGTTTTGAACGCTCCGTTTTAAGGGGCGTGTCTGCTGTGAGACTGCAGTGCAAACGCCCACTGCTGTGATTGGCTGACATGCTTGCATATGAAATAGCTAGTATTACATGAACTCTCTCGAAAACTTTTACTACGTTTTTACTATTACAGCTATCGAGATTAACAAATCGTGAAAAGTATCGTTTAAAGCATTATATTTAAATCTATTACATCGCATGAAAGGTTGCAGCATGATGAGCACTGACTGAGCAGATGACAGACAGTCTGTTGATCGCGTGAATAAAGATCTTATCATTGCAACGCAATTTTTGCACTCTCACAAATGCTTACACCAAATCACAATGCAAACACAATGTGAATACACAGTAAGAGCTTCGTTGTGTAGTGTAACAGTGTCATTATTTCATCACGAGTTTGGTAAGTGTCCAGATAAGCTCTCGCGGCGCGAATGGGTTCTTTGATCGCTTTCTGTATATAATTTAATAACAGTTTAAAAAAGATTATTTTCATAATACTACGAGAAATTATGTGAAGTTGATCGTTTAGTCACTGATGCATAAACAGTATTGAACGATTTTAAGAGAAAGATATCTGAACTTGAATAATTACACATCAGAAATCACTGATCGCAGATCAGGCATTAGAATACACATGGTTACTTACATGTTGCTGGCAGATCCGTCGGGAAATTGTGATTGACTGATTTAATAAAGTTTAACCATGCTGGAATCCGAAGGAAGCTTATGCAGACTGTCTTCTTCCACAAACAGGCACTGCACAATATTTAGTCAACAGCATGTTTATTGCTTGGAAGTAGCTCGATCCGGATTAGCAATTATCATGTCGTCCTATGTTATTTAGCATGTTTGGGCGAATCGGTGGGCGGGGCTAAACAGGCCGTGTTGAAGTAGGCGTTGATCTTCTTTTGTGGAGGCGGTGTTTTATCCTCTTTGACGTCATAGTTCCCCACTTTGAAAAACGAGTCGTTTGCTGAGCCTGATGTCTATAAAAGCTTTTATTGGACTAACAAGGTAGTTTTCAGTTCTGAAACTTACAGGATATTATTATAGTATGATGATCTCTTATATGTCAAAAGCTCAAGGAAAATTTGATTTCTCAGTTCATCACCCCTTTAATATTGGTTTGTTTCTATTAGGGTTGGATTATATATATATCTGTACCATAACAGTTATTCGCCAATATTAGAGGGTTTTTAAAAAAAATGTTTTAAATTTTTTATTGGTGTTACTGATATTGAGTATTTAATACTTCTGTAATGCCTAAATTAATTTTTTCCATTTAAAACTAATGACAGTTTTAAAATTATTTATAAGAAAAAAAATAAAATCACTGGTTAACCAAAATATAATATTAGTTATCGGCCACATCATGTTAATTATCAGCTTATCAGAATCAGGCAGAATTTTCTAAATTCTAAATGTACAGGTCATTCACCCCTATGACTAAAACAATAGCCCAGAGGCTTAAACAATAGTCTACCAGAATCCCATAGTGGGCGGTCAGTGTCAATATGGTTTTAGGAGGGGGGCTGCCCCAGTTTAAACAAGTGGAAAGAGTAGCCCCTTGGGTGAGTAATGCTGTCCACTGACACATCTTTGTCACTGGTCACATCTACATCTAACCTTTTGTAAGGTAAAAAGCACGTCTCACACGATTCCATTGTGTCATATACTGCCCTTCTTTGAGGTCTGACTCTAAATTGTGTGAAACGATTGACGATACAGCTTTGAAATGTGTCTGTGATTTCACCAAGCTAAGCTGGGGTTTAGTTAGTTTTGAAAAAAAACTCTTTTTTGCATGAAACGCCCCCGACCCACCCACTCCTTAGCTGTAGTGTTAAGTTTCTTGTTCCTCAGAAACGCCAGCACTCACCACACCTAACTTGCTTTAGAAGAGATCACTGAATGTACAGTAGTGTTTCCCAGAGTTGTGGTTTGACTGGAGGTATTTCCCTGCACGTTCACCCCAAATTTACATCATGTATACACACAAGCACCACATTCACCACAGTTGTTTTTGACATATGAACATAGAGGAAAAGGTCTACATGCTCCCACAAGTCTATGTGGAAATGTAAAAAATGATCACCCTTTTCTGCCTTTCATTATGTAATAGATGTATATAACAGAGATGGACAGCCACATTTTATATTATAGGCCTACACATTTTATATATTACTTTATGGATGGATGGTCTGACTGTATTACCCTAATAAAAGTGGTGACACCCTTTGAGTATATTTTCTTTTATGAAAATAGTTTAATCACAGGTACAATGTCAAGAAAAAAGCTGGAGAGAAGGTCAAACAAACTTTTATTGAACCCTGTGTGAGGGTCTGGAGAACCCCCCTTTTCAGCCCACACATGGCTCTGCTAAAACAATGCAGTGGCATGTGGCATATCTTTCAGTTTTATTTTCTAGAAAAGGTGGATGGTAACCCCGTACATTTCTTTACAAAATACTAGACCATTAGTTGGAAGTTTACATTCCATGAAGCAATGTGCAAGAGTCCCTCAAATTTTTGTCACAGTTATTGAAGTGTGGTTTTGTCTTGAGTATAAACCATTCTTTTATGAAGTAATCATGCTGTTTTTTTTCTGTACAACTATAAGGAGCATTTACACAATTTGGATAAAGAGGTATTGCTAAAATACACATTTGATAAGTGACTGTTTTAGTTAAATAGTGGGGAAGAATAGGTGGGAACTTATGAATACGTTGCGAGAGTGGTCAGGTAGGAGGAGTTAAACAGGAAACAATAATTCTATAGTCGACAGCGCTACGCAGAATACATGATTTTGTTTTCTATGTGCAGCCGGGTGAGGTATAGTGGCTGCACATAGAAAAAAAAAAAAATCATTGACATGTCCTAATGATCTTGCAGATGTGTTACTGTAAAACATTGTGTATTGGTTTGTCAAAAACCTTTTTGTTTTTGATCCCCATGAGGAAAACAGCTTATGCATCTTACTAAATGAGTGAAGCGAATATCGTTGAGCATCTCCTAACAAGGCCACTGTGCCACTGCCACATTTTAAAGTGCCCCTATTATGCTATTTTAAAGGTTCCTAAAGGTTTGTTTTGGAGGTCTCCTAAAACAGGTTTACATGCATCAAAGGTCAAAAAACAATTTCATTTTCTAATAACATACATAGGACATCACCTAATGCATCTAATGAGCTAACCTCAAAAAGCCTGAAAACGAAAGAAGAAAAAAAGAAAAAGAAAATGATTTGTTCTAAAGATTCAGTCTCTCTAAGTCCCACCCTTAGAGCTACTCTGCTTTAATTGGTCTGATGGCCCAGTCTGTTGTGATTGGTCAACCACGCGTGTCGGAAACGAAACACCCATTACCAAAATTGAATTTCAATTCCGGAGGCTTCCTAAATCCTCAGCTATTGTACACACTATAAAGACAGTAACGATGGCTTCAATTTTACCATAATTCAAGAGCTAGTTATTCAACTCAAACCTTCATTCTCTGCAAACAATTTCTCTGGGCGGTATGTTTTTACTCTGTATGTTGTACATTGGAACATGTTGCAACTGTAATTCCTCTAAATTAGCATTAACAAGTGAATGTCCATCAACAAGCCTGTGTGTATATTTCTAATTTATTGAGGTACACATGTGGGAAGTGTATCATTAACCATATCAATTACAGGGCATATGTTAGCCGAGCACTAGCATGAATGACTGATGCAACATTACAGTTTGTAAACCAAATCTTGCTCCATCCTTTATCATTACTCATTGTAGTAAGAACAACAGACAAACTGCATTAATTGACCCAGTTTTAGGTAATAGTGGCACAGCTGATTAGCAGAAGCATTTCAGTAAGACAGTAATAACTTGAGTTAGCTGGTTGGCTGGAGACCTAAAGCTGCACTTGGTGTACAAAATATAAATCACAAAACTACGTATAACACTCAGTAGAAAATATACATCAATAATTAAAGGGGTGGTATAATGCCCCTTTTTACGTGATGTAAAATAAGTCTCTGATGTCCCCAGAGTGTATATGTGAAATTTTAGTTTTATAGCATGTTAAAATTGTCCCTTTTTGAGGGTGAGCAAAAACGTGTCGTTTTGTGTGTGTCCCTTTAAACGCAAATGAACTGCTGCTCCCAGCACAGAAGGCAGAGCTTCCTTTACCTTTTCTCAACATGGACTCACCATGTTCTCGGGGGCGGGGTTTATGCACATTTTAGGGTTTGTTGTAGTCCTTTTCTTTAAAAGCAAATATCTCCCTTTGCTTTGAACTTTGAGCATTGTAACTTTGCAGATGTTATGTTCAAACAGAAACATTACACACTAACTAAAGTTAAAAAAGTGAAATCCTAATCAACCACCCCTTTAAAGGGGACATATCATGCTAAATCCACTTTTTTAGCCCTTAAATGCATTTTGTTGTATATTTGGAGTGTTTAGAAGTACAGAAAATATGAAATTATTCTCTTCAGGTGCTTCGTTGATATCTTTATATTCTGTTTTGGCCCTATTTTTCAACCTGTTCCGATTTTTCTGTTATCTATGACGTTTTGTGAACTAATACGTCACAGTATTTGCAGCGGAACTGCCAAATAAGGGCATTGACTTCCGGCCCAACACTTCGAGCAATCCGCCATTTCTATTTCTCACTGCAATTTTGTAGTCCAAGCTAAAGGATGCAGAAGTTACGAGAGGGTAAGTTAAAATGTTCGGTTGTTGGATGTAGTAACCCACACACTTCATTACACCGTCTAATGTAGATAAACTGCCGCGCTTGTGTGTCAGGACGCATATGTTTAACTGAAAGAACGAGCAGAGAGAGAGACCCGGTCGCGCGCGCGCTCACTCTCTCTCTTCAGAGAGGCGAAAGTGTAAACAAGACATCACCGTCTCCAAACTAGACGCTGTCTTGCTCTCTCTCCCTCGCACATATTAATCAAAATAAATCGACACGGTGGTAAAAGGTCGGAAGACCAAAGTTTCATGTGTAAATACAGTAACGCACCATTGCGATACATCCATATGAAGACGTTGTTCTGCAGGTTCGTCGTCTTCATTTTTATCTCGCTCCGGCTCCGACATGTAAGGCTGGATGGACAAGTCTTCCGTTGTTGACATTTTGTTAATAACGTGTGAATAAAAAGTTTCTGTGCCGCTAGATAATCGTATCTCTGCTATCAAACTACAAAAATGGCTGAACAGGGTGGAGTTGAACCTCTGCAACCTGTAGAGGGGGCGGGGTATGAAGTGTCTCAGTTGTATTTAAAGAGACCGCACCAAAACGGGTTGATTGAGACGCACGTCAGAAAAGGGGTGGAAAAGGGACCTGTGGAGCTATAATAATGAGGAATTCAGACCCAAGCATTGCAATTCCGCTTTATATAGACTACAAATGTATGATTTATATGTAAAAAGGAACAATTTAAAAGCATGATATGTCTCCTTTAATTGTATTTACAGGTTGTGATTCAGAGGAGCAAGTTGGTCCAAATAAACTGGGTACTGACCAATCTTTAATGGATAAGCATTTTGCAAATCCCGCAATGACCTTGCTGAAATTTGAGAAGCGATCGTCAGTAAAATGACGGTAACACAACAAAAGGTTATACCGCTGTTGTAATTTTAACTACCGTTTCTTCACATCCTCATCGTGGAAGTGTATACAAAGAGAATGTGCCTTTGCCGCTCAGAAAACAGCGTCTTCTCGACATGTACACGACACAAACCAACTACATTTTGAGGGCGGGTCAAAGTAGACGTTTTTCATAGGTAGCCAATGAAGACCATAGGTTAGCATTATGCAAATTTGTTACGTTGTTATGTATGAATGTGATGTCATGTACATGTGTACTAGGGTGCAGTCTATAGAGTGTTTCATCGCCATCTAATGGCCTTGCAGCAGAATACAGAGTTTTTAGTCGTTTTCACAGATCAGTGTTGAATGGGGATCGTTTTGACAATGGTGTCGTCTGTATGCGGAAAACTTTTCGTTTTAAAAGCATATCTTTTTGACTTTCTCAGTTTGTGTAAATCTACTTATGGTTCAGAGTATTTATTTTTTCCCACATTCATTTCCCACATGTCTACTACAATTATGTGTTTTTGTTTTATCAATACAGTATATACTTTTTTCTTGATATACCCCGAAAGAATGGAAGTGAAATGTGACAACATGCCCCATAGGTGGGGTACATTGTAACATGTGCAGGGGCACATTGTAACATGACCATATGACAGCTTAAAATGTTTTGTATACAAAACAAACCAAAATATTTTCTAAATAAAATACAATTAAAAAACTTTTTCATATAAAATAATGGCAATTTTTAATAATTAAATATAAACTCATTTTTGAGTTTTGACAACGAACACATGAAAACACGGCTATACAACATAGTTCAAAACAAATAAATAATTAGTAATTTCTGAACATTGACTCTCAGTCTTTATTCACCTTTTTCTCACGTTTTCTCAATAAAATTAATAAAAGTATAGAATATAATAGCATATTTCTATTAGGGGCACATTGTAACACCTGCACAACTGGGATTTAAACCCTTCTAGTGTCTTCTGCTAGTTAGCAAAGCATTAAAGAACTATCTCATCTGTTAAATAACATCTTGGAGATTAAAATAATATCAGATTTGTCTTATTTTAAATAAACACAAAAAATAGAGATGAAAAATTAACTTAAGAAATTTACTTTTGCTATGGTTTAATAAATGTCTATGGATCTGCATAGTGTTGATATGGCAACTAGTAAATACACAAAGTTTCGTCATCCAAACATGTGCGGAAGTATTTAAAACAAGCGTGTTACAACTAACCCCGCGTTAGGTTGTGCCCCGCGCTCCCCTAAACAGCCCCTCAGGGTTTAAATACACAGTGAGACATAATAAACTGAACAGAAACAGGTGTGTGGAGCTAATTATCAACCAAGGAAAGAAACTAACTAGGAACAGGAACAGAACAAAGTGAAAACTAAACCATAAGTGACTATAGGCCTACTTGTTACAATTAGATGGTAAGCAAACAATGATTTCTCGAAATCAACACGTTGGATGCAGGAGAAATGGGCAGGAATAAAGATCTAAACGACTTTGAAAAGAGCCAAATTGTTATGGCAAGTGACTGGGTCAGAGTATCTCTGAAATGGCAAGGCTTGTGTCAGCAGTGGTGAGAATTTAACAACCCCTTCATGACAATCTTATAATGCATTTTAAAATGAAGTGAAAACATTTGCATTGTTGTATTAATATATTTAATTTGTTATTTATACAAAATAATAATTATGTAAACAGTATTAATATTTATTGCTATTTATGTTTTTCATACACCCCTATTTTTATTCTGTTTAATATGACAGAAAATTCTGGCCTCACCCTTGCGAAACTCAAGGTTCGGTATCTTAATAGATTATTACCGACCTCTAGTGGTTGATCAGGAGAAGAGAGAGAATGAGCTTTACAAGAAATGTATAGCCATTTATAGCTGTATTTCAGTTTGCTTCAGTGTACTCTAGTGACATTGTTCTTGTAGTCTTGACATTTTTTTTTTTTTTTTCTGCAGATCTTCAGGATTTGTGCAACTGAAATAGGAAACCGGTAATGTGAAGTCAGCCATGAATCACCAAAACATGCATCACCAAAATGGACAAAGGTCTGCATAACTGGCCAAGAACTGGATCTGCCAGATTGTTGCATTATAAGTAAATCCCTTAACCCTGAATACCAAGAATAGACACCAGTTGATTGTTCTCAGGCTGAGTGTTTTATGGTTGAGATTTCCTTCTTGTCAGCACCATTGTTTTGGGGCTTCAGGAATTTTTCCATTAGTCAGTACCAGTCTGTGAACTACACAGAGAGTGGCACATATTATGAATTGATTGCCTCTTTTTGGATATAACAAAGAATATATGATTGCTGAAAAATACTACAAAGTAGGATTATTTATATACCATTATACTGTAAAGTGTATTAATATTTTATATTTGCTTTTGTATTTATTTTTAATTTCAATTTTACTTAAAGTTTTAGTAATTTTATGGGTTTGTCGTTAATTTTTTTTTTATATTACTTTTTAGCTTTAATTTTCATATCAGTTTTAGTTTAGTACTTTCATTACTTCAACTTATTGTATTGCAGTTATAGTTGCCGAAGCAACATTTTACATTTTTTAAAACTTTTCATCTAATATTTATATTTTAGGTTAATTTCAATTAATGAATTTTAATAGTATTATTATTAGTTAACAAAAAACACACTATCACTCAATATGCAAATGTTGTTGGGCCTGGCAGATATATTTTATTATTATAAATAGTTAACTTATATTATTTAAAAAACGCATTACTTTTAAGTTAACAAAACATCCGAATTACCTTTTTCAAATAAGTAAAGCAAGTTACTACCAAAAAAAAAAAAAAAAAAAAGCGCATGCCATAGAGTGTATGGCGATGTGAATGACCCAAAGGCCATGAGGACTGGGTGTGCTGTTGTCTGTGCAACTTATGATACCAGAGAGCTGTGGAGAGGATAATGGCATCTGTGATGAAGATGGTTATATCCGCAAAGACTGCCTTTGAAGGGAATGCAGCAAAAGATAACTTCCCTGACTAGGTGCGAATCGCGATGTTAAGACCTACAGTATACAGGAAATGTTGAAGTGTTTGTGTCAAAAATGTCCTATCTTTAACAAAATGTTTGACAAATATTTGAAAAGCATACACATGCACACAAAAGACACAAATGCACAGAAACACCTATACAACATGTTCAGGTTTTTTTTAGTATTATTATTATTATTATTATTATTATTTTTATTAAATATTCGTTCAGCTTTATATTTCATGAAATTCATTTATGGTGTTGTTGCTATGGCACACTAAAGACAATAGTGTCAATTTATTGTGTAATAAAATGATTTCAGCCTAAATTACCTGTGTTATTCTCTTTTTATATTGGCCCATTTTAACAGAACCTGCTGATACTCTAACTCTCATAATTTTAAAACAATTATACATTTTCACAAAAAATAATCAAATAAATAATAATAATAATAATAATAATATTTATTTATCTGTTTATTTATTTCAGTAGACCCTTCCTATTTAAAAAAAATAATCATTAGATCTCATGCATAGCTAATTTGATGGTATTATAAGTAATTTACCAAAACGTGGCCCATTTTAGCTGACTTCACCCTATAGTAGTGTCAGGAGTGGTTGCAGGAAAGCAGATGAAGATGAAGAATAAAGTTCCAATACGCAAGTTTAATGAGGGTAATACAAATAATACTTGGACAGGCAGGGCAATACACGCTAAATGTACGTAGACCAAAAAGAGAATGAATGTGAGGGATCAACTTATAAAGCAAACACAAATGAGGATAATTAATAGGACACAGCTGAAACTAAGAACACAAATGAGGAGCGGGAAAACTGAACAAAAGGAACACATCATGAGAATGAAAACAAACTAAAAGTCCACGATAATGACACAAACAGAACATAATGGTGACAAGTAGGCTATTCTGTTTGCACCTATCTTTATCTGTACATCTTTAAGACGCCATTTTAATGATCATAGTCTTAGTAATAATTGCGTCATTAGTTTACTGTGTCACTCAATGTAGCTATATTAATTAGAAATTTGATTTATATTTGTAAAGATGTGTAGAATTTAATTCAGTGAAAGTGTTGGCTACAATGGCTGCCGCGTGCGCGTGTCCGTTAAAGGGATAGTTCGCCCAAAAATGATATTTAACCCATGATTTACTCACCCTCAAGCCGTTCGAGATGCATATGTCAATCTTTTTTCAGACGAACACATTTTCAGTTATTTTAGAAAATGTCTTAGATCTTTCAGTGGTTATAATGTGAAGCAATGGGGTCCAGCTCCTTCAAGTCCCAAAATGTGCATGCATCCTTCACAAAAGTAATCCATCCGGCTCCAGGGGGATAAACGAAGGCCTTCTGAGGGTAATCCGTGCGGTTTTGTCGTAAAAATATAGGCTACATTATTAAATATACATATTCGTTTATCCCCCTGGAGCCGGATGGATTACTTTTGTGAAGGATGCATGCACATTTTGGGACTTGAAGCAGGTGGACATTGCTTCACATTATAACCACTGAAAGATCTAAGACATTTTCTAAAATAACTAAAAATGTGTTCGTCTGAAAAAAGATTGACATATGCATCTCGAACGGCTTGAGGGTGAGTAAATCATGGGTTAAATATAATTTTTGGGCGAACTATCCCTTTAAGTCCGTGAGACCGTAGGGTGTCCCATTTGTCATTTTAAGCCTCAGAAGGGTGCTCACGAGCGCCCCCTTTGCGGTTGATATGCGCCCTCGATGCACACTTTTGTCGAGCCCACACTGATGCGGGCTCCGCAGCAGACTTCTTCCTGACAGTCAAAGCGGCATTACGTCATGAAAGTGTGGACTCGTAGGAAGACCACGAGTGCTTAAGGCCTATTTATACTTCTGCGTCGAACTTACGCCGTAACTACGTCGTAGGCTGTGTGTAGCGCTTCGGCGTACCCTGACGTGCACCTCTCCAAAAATGTAACAACGCGTCAACTCTACGCGGACACAAGCGCTGTGATTGGTCTGCTAGGACCACTCCCTCGGGTTTCACATGCTGTTTGTGCGCGTCAACGCGGACAACGACGCAGAAGTATAAATGAAAACCAACGCGTTGCCTACAGCGTAGAGTCTCCGGCGTGAGTTCGACGCAGAAGTATAATGGAGCCTTTAGGGTGCCATTTTCTAATTCCCCTCCTTTCCTCGAGCTACTATGCTCTGATTGGCCAGACAGCTCAGTCTGTTGTGATTGGTCTACCACGTACAGTGCGTGTCGAAAACAAAAACGCCCATTGCCATAACAACGTCAGCTTCCTACATAGTAAACTAAAGACAGTAACGAACAATAACGTCGATTTTACCATATTAATCCGAGAGCGAGTCCGATGATAAAACATTGGAAGAACTGTTATTCAACCCGAACCTCCATCGCAAGGACGACTCGAGCAGTACTCAGTGTTTCTCAGTGATACGCTACTCAGTTTGAGGTACATTATGGGATGTTGCAACTGTAATTAATCACCATCAGCATTAACAAGTGCATGTCCATCAACAAACAGATTATTTAACTTGTATTTATTTATTTATAGATTTATATTATACTTAGTTATTTACCGAATATTTTTCTAATTTATTGCGGTGAACATGTTGAAACTGTATCAGTTACAGTGCATACATTAACCAAGCTCTAGCGTGAATGACTAATGTAACATAAATGTTGGTAAAACAAATCTTGCTCCATGCTTACATGCTACATTAATAGACAAGAGTTTTAGGTAATAGTGGCCCACAACTGATTAACAGAAGTTTTTCAGTAAGACAGTGATAATGTGAGTTAGCCATTTAGCAGGAGACCTACACAATATAAAACACAAAACTAAGTAACTAAGCAAGCGGTTTGTGAATCCTGCATTGAACTCCAAGATTTGAGAAGCAGTCATCAGTAAAATAAAGGGAACACAGCAAAAGTTTAGGATACATACTGCTGTGGTACCGTGTTAAAGATGAATTTTAACCACTGATTCTTCACATGCTCGTCCTTGGGCAGTGAAAAAACTGGCTTTACCTTCACATTGTAGAGCACAGCATCTTCTTGACATGATGCTATCCAGTATCCACAGGAATCAGCTGCCGGTTTGAGGTTCAAGGTTTTTACTGGTGTCTGTGTGAGCAATAAGTGGGCGGGCAATATGCTAATGTTTCGTCTTGACATCACAACGAAACGGCTTATGACTCGTTTGAAAAACTATTCATTTCATTGACTCAGAGTCGACTCTTACTTTTGAAAGACAATAACACTATATATATACGGTGAACTTTCAGATTTAAAACTTTGCAGTATGTTTTCATTCACTTAGAGCTATGTTACACACACACTACATGAAAGGTCATTTTGAAAAAAACAAAACATAATAGGGGCACTTTAAGAGTTGACCAAGTGGAAAAAATGTAATTACAAAAGGGCCCAAAATTGATCCCTGAGGAACGCCAGATTGCACCACACCTACCTCAGACCTGCAACCACCCATAGTAACAAACTGCTTACAATCTGAAAGGTAGGACTTAAACCAGTTTAGTGCAGTATTAGAAACACCAAAGACAGTCTTTAAATGTGTAAAAGAGAGTGATCTACAGAGTCAAAAGCAGCTCTGAGATCAAAAAGGATCAAAATGTAAAGACAGCCAGTCCTTAGTGACCTTAACTAACGTGCTGTGGTGTTTACGGAAGCCAGATTGAAGGGGCTCAAAAAGATTATCAATAATTAGTTCTAAAGTTTTAGCAAAAGAGGAAGATTGGAAGTAGGAAATTATTTATGTTTGCATCTTCTTGGTACTTTTTTAAACGTTTAGGTTTGGTGGTAAGAGACCATCATTGCTAAATGAAATAATCACAGGAGAGAACATCTGATAATCCTTATGTGTTTGAAAGTTACTATGTCTAGTAACCTGCATTGTATCTTGCTTCAAAGTTTCTGTCATTGTGAAAGTGGACTTGTTTATTTATATTATACTTTAAAATGCTTTTGTAACCCAGTGTAATAATTTACAAGGTTATTTATATATATATATATATATATATATATATATATATATATATATATATATATATATATATATTTATATTTCATGTGCATTTTATTAATGTATATGGTTGTGAATAAGTTCTATGTTAATTAAGTTGATATTTATTATTTTTGTATTTTGATAGTTCTATTGTTTATCCAATAAAATTCACTTGTCCATGTTGGGTGTCCAATCAATGCTCTAGATTAAGGTGAAGGGGGCAGAAAGAATTGAGGGCAAAGTTGAACGAGGAAGAATCGGGAGAGCACGAGAGAGAAGAGCGTGCGCTCATCTGGTGTGATATTGTTTCACAAAATATATAGTATAACTTATGGCTGGGCGATTTAAATCGTGAGATTGTTATGCGCATCCGGTCAGTAAAGCCGGTTCCTTAGTAGTAAATCGCCATCACCTGCTTTCAGATGGAGCGGCATTTACTACAAAGAGCCGTAGTTAACTGACAAGCTGAGCCATATCGCATTAATTATCGCTGGCGATACGTCCGCGATTTTAATGCGATATAGCTCAGCTTGTCAGTTAACTATGGTTCTGTGTAGTAAATGCCGCTCCATCTGAAAGCAGGTGATGGCGATTTACTACTAATCAAGGAACCGGCTTTACTGACGAGATGCGCATAACAATATCACAATTTAAATCGCCCAGCCCTAGTATAACTAATACTATAATGTGTTTCAATAGTTAATGTAGTTAGTGTGTTGTCAAAATGAGAACAGAAACTTATACTGCAGAGACGGGTAAGAATTATTTCTCCACAAAATAGTTCTGGTTGTATTTATTCCAGCCTCCATTTACTATAGGCTAGGCTACAGCGAATGGACTATTTATAGAGACTGAACAGTGTCTATCTTGCTCGGATGGATTGTGTGTTTAGTTGGCGAGTCGTCAGCATGAGGATTCGTGGCAGTTTCAGATGAGGATGAGTCTAGATCAGTGGTTCTCAATTCCAGTCCTCGGGACCCCTTGCTCTGCACATTTTGTATGTCTCTCTTATCTGACACACTCAGTTCAGTTCATGGAGTCTCTCCTAATGAGCTGATGATCTGGTTCAGGTGTGTTAAATAAGGGAGACATACAAAATGTGCAGAGCAGTGGGTCACGAGTATGGGATGATTATAGTATCAAAATGATTAACACATGCAAGCACACTTATCAATGAACTTGATACATGTTGCAGAAATGTTTTATCCATGCCTTTCAACTTGTGTGTGCAAAATTCAAAATTGAATGAATGTGAAGCAATTTGTACAAACAGAGACATTTTTGTGAATACAAATGTTTTCCTTTGTATTAGTGTATCATAATTTGCGCATACAACACAGAAGATGTGCATGTGTGGATCAGGTGACACGCGTGCATTCATTGACGTCTTTTCTGAGTCGATCTCATTTGATTCATTTGGATTTTGAGACTTTCTTTTCGCGGTTTTTAAGCATTTCACAACCCACACACACACAACTACAAATGAATAGGCATGGTGCTAATTATTAATGTGTGCACAACTACCCATCTATTTGTCAAATTCACAAATGTGCTTCACTACATTTAAACTAATGCAATACAACTTGTGTGTGCAAAATCCAAAATCACATTAATGTGCAGCATTTTGTACAAATAGAGACATAGTTGTTAATACAAAATCTCGATTTTAAATTAATGTAGGCCAGAATTTGTGCGTGCAACAAGTAAGATGTGTATTTGTGGATCAGGTGACACGCGTGCATTCATTGACTCGTTTCTGAGTCGATCCTATTTGATTCATTTGGATTTTGAGACTTTCATTTCGCAGGTTTCGCCTTGCTCGATCCACACACAGCTGTCTGTGAAAACCTGCTACAGTGCTACCATTAGATGGCAGTATTCTGCTAAAACAGACAACGGCAGCGTAATCAAGCGTTCTTCCTCATTTAAGACGCTTAATGTGAGTGATACTGAAGCACCAAATAGAGTAGGCTACACAATATAGGCCTACCTTATTAATAAAGCATATTTATAGAGGCAAACAGATTGCATCAGATTATGAACAACACTCATAGAAAACCATTATAAAACGCTTAACGTGTAATAGCGCGTTGCATGTTCAATAAGGTGTATTGGCTACTGAGTTTAAATATCACCGTCATTACTGCATTGACGTTAAGCTTTTTCCTTATAATATGCTCTATGGGAGGAAAACTATATACAGACAAGAGCCTATTAGTCCTTGGGCCAAGACCCAAAATTTCACGTATTGGTACCATCTGGGTGGGCAAATTCTAGTTGTGATTTTTTTACATCCTATGCACCCCTAGATCAGTGGTTCCCAAACCTGTCCTGCCGGCACCCCAACACTGCACATTTTCTTTGTCTCCCTAATCAAACACACCTGATTCAACTCATCAGCTCATTAACCCATGTGATAATGAGCTGATGAGTTGAATCAGGTGTGTTTGATTAGGGAGACAAAGAAAATGTGCAGTGTTGGGGTGCCGGCAGGACAGGTTTGGGAACCACTGCCCTAGATAATGTTTTGACATGATAACCCTTGCCAACTGGCAGCTTAGTAGTGGTTATGACTGCTTGAAGTGACTGACCCCTGTCAGTGAAAGAAATAGTAAAAGTACCTTCCATGGAAATAATCTGGTTCATCCAGTTGATAATTTATCAAGTGGTTCATTCATCACGAATAAAGTAGGTTCTAAATTAGTGAAATAATGAGATAAAGGCAATAATTCCAAAATACATGGCTAAATTTGGGAGTATTAGCATGTCAAACCGCAATACCACAATATCATGAAAGAGCATTGAGACGATGATTGATGAGCCAGTCAAAGATTAGAAAAACCACAATGTTTAATGTATGGTGAAAACAACGGTCATTACAAAATCATCACAAAATTTCAATAAAGTACTAGTCATCATCGTCTTCGGTATCAGACTCTGACAGCTGTGGAGCGGGCTCCTCCTCACAAGGTTGATTAGTACAGGTTTGCAGCTTGCACAGGTTGGTGCACCTCAGGCTGTTGGTGAGGCACGTGCAATCAGGTAGCTTGCATGACCTGGTGCACTTGCAGGATAATAGCTGCAGGACGGCATCAGGTGCTGGGGTGCCTCGCATCCACTGGATTGTCAGCTGCCCATCTTCATCTGTGTTCCACCCATGCTCCTCGGGACTTGGCACAGTCGGCATGGTTTGCAGAGACCGCCTCCAGATAGCAGCCTGGTAGTTGGCTCGGATGGCGTGCATGAGGAGGCAATCTTCGCATGGAGGAAGCTGGCTGGATTCAACCTCTCCTCGCCTGACACAGAATAGTTGGTAGCGAAGAGCGTTGAACTCTGCAATGCTGGTTTATGGCACATACATCTTACAGGTGGTTGCCTGCAGCTTCTCGAACAGCTCATCAGACACAGCTCATGACCGACCAAGCTCCAGGAAGGCTTCTCGGCAATCTTCCTGTGATTTCATCTGTTTCAGGGCACCCACTTTGTCACGTCCTGCAAATGCACTGACAGTGTCGCAGCCAGTGAAGGCATGCATGCCAAGAAGGGCATCTGCGGAACTGCTGCCGAGAGACTGGCGCAATTTGGATATGTCAATGTACCTCATTCTGTTCTGGGTGCCGCTCTTCTGGAACAGTGGGCATGGGATATCTCTGCTGAAGGCCACACCCAGAACCAGAACATCTGTGTCGTCAGCTGTGATGATCACCGCTTTGTAGCCTGACTCTGCTGCATGAAGAGCATACAAAAGCATGCGCGTATCCACTTCCTCCTGTGATGATTTCAGCTCTGTTGCCTCTTCCAGTGCTCTTTATCCAGCTTGAAGCAGTCTTCGCCACATGTGAGGTACAGAGTCTTGTCTTGGAGCTTCTCTCTGTGTTTGGGCTCTTTCCATTCTTCAACCAAGTAGGCGATCAGGCTTGTCTTGTTGGTAGCACTGGAGAGCAGTCTCCTCCACTGCTGGATCTTGTGGCCTGACACAATGTTCTTGAACTGAATTCCTGTGTCTGTGCCTCTCTTAGCCCTCTCAGCATCTTTGATTGACATGTCCCTGTACACATCAAAGATAACATCTATATGCTGGCTCTTCCCCCCTTCATGCAGCACCTTGTCCAGAGCTGTGACAGCCAACTGTGCAAAGGTCTTGTCTTGGCCCTTCAGTTTCTGTCCATTGACTCATTCCATCAATGACGGTTGTTGATGGCTCTGGGATTTCCTCAGCTGGGGACACGCTCTTCTCCAACTCTCTGGCCAAAGCTGCCATGTTTGTCTAGCGTAGAGACCCATCCCCGTTAGCTAGGGCCCAAGGCAGAGGTCCCAGAGGATGAGCTAAGACATCACTCATGTGTAGTTGTCGGCTCTGTGCCACCAAGATCATGTGACCAAAGAGGTTTCTGTCGGCCTTCAAGACTACCTGCTTGGCTTGCTCCTGGCTGCGTTGCTTCTTCTTGATCTCTGAGAATGTTTTCAGCTTTTTCTTGGTCATCGTGTTGTAGAAATGTGTCACTCTTTTTTCCAGACGTTCTGTCTTGAAATTTTGGTAAGCCTCTTCTCCAATCTTCTTGGCCTCAAGTAGGTAATTTGCCACATCAGGTGGGGCTACAGTTGCAGTTGACATACTGACAAACTCTTCTTGTTCTGGACTGAACGGATTCTGCCAGCAATTTTCCAGGAGATCAACGATGGACTGGACATCTGCCTCATCTCTTCTGATCCTGGGCGGCTGTAGGTCTGGATGATTCAGCTGAGAATCACCCCGACCGACCATCTCTCTCAGCTTTCTTAGGTATGCGCTGCGGTACTCTGCTGTCAGGTAGAGCCCTTTGTTCCTCCTGCTGTCTGCGTGTCCTTGTTGACGGTCTCCTCAATGGTCTGGTTGACTGGTATACGCCCGAAGGGGTTTCTGCAGCCAATCTGGACAGAGAAGCCTCCTCGTGAGAAGTGCTCATGGACATCTGGGTGGTCAACAGGCAGTTGCTTCATCGTGGCATAGTAGTAGGGCAGGAAGCGGGCGTAATTGAGCTTGTCATAAGCGAAGCACCAGGGAATAATTTCTTGGATGCATGCAAGATGCAGCATCCAGTTGCCTTCTCTGGAAGCGCGAATCAGTCCAAGCATGATCTCTGTTATGTCAATGTAGGACATCCAGAAGGATGAAAGGTTATGCTGGTTTCACAGAGATTCCAGGTAGACTTGGAACAGTTGCACGGTGCGGGCGCATGCTGCATTATCAAGAAGCTTGGTGAATGCCTCCTGCCTGATATCGTCGCTGAAGCTGGCAATGCTCTCCAGGGCTTCCTCCAGCTGAGGGAGCTGTGTCAGGTGTTTGACCTCTAGCCATGGTAGGAAGCCTCTCCAGGCAAGGCACATAAGTGCTTCGTAGACTATCTTGTGCAGCCGGACAGCTCTGTTATACTTTCTGCCCTCCATTACACCTGAGACCAATCCTTCAGCAATCACGCCAGATTCCACACACAGATCCCGCAGCCCTGCATCTTGGAATCGCTTCCCCAGAATGGAGAGCTGGTTGTAGATGGTGTGGAAGACACCCATCCTGATGACAATGTTCTTGAACTTCTCATGCTTCCACACAATTTCTGCTGCCTTGGCATATAGGGCTTGGTCAAAGACACAAACAATTGTCTTCAACTGCAGGGACTCCATTATGCCTAATGTCTGGTTGAGTACCTCGTAGACAGTTGATTGATGGTCGGCAGGTAACTCACAGTGTCTTGTACCACCTCAACCTGGTCACGGGTCTGGATGTTAAATCCAGTCCAGCTGCTCACAGTCTGAGCCTCGGGGGCAGACATCCTAGCAAGCAGCCAGGCTATGTTCTTTGCCTTTGCCTCCTGGACCTGTGCACCATATTCGGCGTCAGCAGTTGCGGTCTTGGGTGGTCCAACTCTCTGGCCAGCATTGTAAATGGGTAGCATCTGATGTGTGGGGGTGATGCTTCTCCTCTTTGACTTCATGACTGCTGTTGTGTGCCTCTCAGGTGCAGCCGGTACGATCGCTTTCGCCTGGATGGCAATACCATTCACTCTGTGAGAAGTTCCTACTCCACTAATGGTCTCTTCCAGTCGGTCAATGTTGTCATACGCCAGCGTGGTGAAGATGCCTGGATAGATGTTTGCTGGCAGTGGAATACCATCCTTCGACAGCTCCATCTTCCGAAGACACAGAGCCGTGTCAACTGTGACACAAACACTGTGACCGAGCCGATTCAGAGTGTGCACCAGTTCTGTGTTACCCGTCAAAGACTTCACAGCAAATGGCAGAAGAACGTGCTTCGGCGGCTTGATCCGGCCACAAGTAACAGCAAAGACTAGGTCACTGCCAAAGGAGGTAGCAAGTCGCTGGACTCTTTCAGGGGGACTTCCGCGCTCACTGCCTCCAGTCAGAAGTGTGTGCATGAAGTGGGTCACGGATTCAGGAATGATGGCTTCATCTAGTTCTACATCTGGTGGCCACTCCTGCTTGGTGTCTTGGTTTTTTATGTCGTTTCTCATCAGCACCGCCGCTTTCGTTACAACATCCTCAGATCTGATAGATCTGGCGTGTTGTAGTTCCATCTTTAAAGAGTGCGTGGTTTTCACAAGCTCGGCCATGGTCAGGCTGTCGGGATAGAGAAGAAGCCTCCCATTGTCATCAGGTATGATATGAATGGACTCAGCCAGCTCACTTTCCACTCTACGGCGAAGGTGTTTCTTGGTTGAGGACTTGATCTCGGTGACAGCAAGGGCCTTCATGGATGACTCGAATCGTGATGCAAGGTATGTCATCGGCAGTACCTGTGGGTTTGTAAAGAGTTCGTTCCGAATGTACGAGAACAGTTCTTCATAGGAATACTTTTCTGCTGTCTGATATAGTTCTTCTGCATTCCCACTTTGTTCCTTTGCCTTGGAGCTGGCGACAGGCTCGGCGACACGCATGTATGCTCGATAGCAGTATCTGTGATAATGTCCCTCAGCAGCAACAAGTTCTCTACTAGTGATAGCAAGCATCCGCTGGTCTAACTTGATGCCTGCTGCTTTCCGGATCCGGTCATCTGCACGTAACTCAGAACATTGTATGAGAGGTTCCCTCGTGTTTTGGCCCTTCTGGTACTTGCTTGATTTCACACAGAAGATACACAGTTCATCATAAACCCTTGACGTGCTTGGAACACCCCGAGATGCCCTCCTTGAAGTCCCTTCTTCTGCATTCTCAAAAGCTGAGGAAGATGGCTCTCTTGTGATAGAATCTAAGAGTTTCTTCATCGTGAAAATGCTGCGGCACTTGCGATGATATAGAACTGATGGAATTTCTCGCTTGCTCAACTCTTTGGCAATGTCCAGAATTGGGATATGTCCTCTTATTTCTGCTGCTCTTAACAAAGTTTTCCATGAGTCCAGGTTCTTGGGTGACACCAAGTGTGAGTCGTAATCCTCGTCAGAGCAGAGGATGATGCAATCCATGCGAGACCGCTTCCTTGGCAGAATGCCTTTGCAGGGACTTGCCGAATCCATCACTTATTCAGAGAACCATCAAACCTTGCAACCTACAGGAATAACAAAATCAGTGAGGACTTCTACTATGTGGAACACATCACACAAAAAGCTGTATTAAGCTGTATGCTTAACATCAAATTAAAAGAGCACATTCATATAAAACGTTGATTCAACTGACTTGAAACTAACGTTACCCGTGAATTAAAGGAGAACTTGGTAACTTTTTTAACTAAATAAAACTGTCTAGAAATCATTTGGATGGTTAAACAACCTGTTCTGGTGATATTGGTGACTTTCCCCGCTCTCCCCAGCGTTCCCAGGCGGAAAACCAACCTTGCAACTTCGGGACTACCGTCCCGGCAAGATAGAAATTGGAAGTCTCGTGAGAAGCGAGGACGAGAACGAGAACGAGCGCGAAACACGAATTGCTTTACGGCAATTCGACATAAACACACACGCATGTATGATGTATTACCAGATTACCCACCTCGGTAGACATAGCTCCACGCGATACAGTTGGCTTGCTCCGATCAAAACAAACGCACATGAGCAGCGGTAGAGAGGGGGAGGAGGCCGCCGCAAGTGAGTTTTTTACGACCGTGTTGTGAAATATACGCCCCACCACAGCTGTAGGGGGAGCTCGTGGGGAAAACATGCGACAACAAAAGGAAAAATCAGCGAAGAAGTGACTAGAGTTCGCTAGAGTTGCCGAGTTCTCCTTTAAGCGGTTGCGTGACATTCATGTTAATACTAGGCATAAATGGCATTATAAAACCCCAATTTGCCCTCCAGGTGGGCATTCCGTCACGTGAAAACTATGAAATAACCGTCCAGTCAGTTTAGTCCAGTTTAAGTTAATTAATTTGAAGATAATTTAGTTTACTTCCATTCACATTGAAAAGTTGCCACCAAAACCTTTACAAAACCTCTAATCAAGATTAAAAGCCTAAAGCCTAAACTTACAGCTAAAGTCTAGTCTACCTAACGTTACCTCCAAGTTAGTTAGCCAACAGTTGAGATGCTAACAGACTTTTCCCGAAGACACTAAACCATTTCTATAAAGTAAATATTCAACGGAAGCGTGTTATTTACATGAAAGAATGTGTCAGAAACATTTTTATGTACTATTTGTGTAATTTTGGGGACTAAACTTACCTGAAATTAGCGAAAAAAACAGTGAGAGACAGAGTTGCTGCTTGTCGTCAGTTGAGCTCCCCGCCCGTTTCCATGGTAACTCCAGTTCAAATCTGGTTCAAATGCAACTTGTATATACAAATCTAGTGATTGTAAACTAATGTTAAGAAGCGCACATTTGTTAACAAGTGTACTTAACATTATGAGAATGTTCAGCAAATAACATGTTCCCAGAACGTTTTATGATAGCCTAAATATAACATTCAGAAAATACTAATAACATTATAAGGACGTTCTGAGAATGTTGTTCTAAAAACGTTTTCTATCAACGTTATATGAACGTTCCGAAAACATTATTTTAATAATGTTTTGTACTAACATTTACACAACTTTTAAAGAACGTTAGTGAATGTTCAGGGAACGTTCCCTGTTAGCTGGGTGTGTGTTTATTTTGTGGTTAGAAAACGGCAATATAATAGCAATGAAGGTTGTGACCAATATAAGCACAGATTTTGGAATATAATGGGGTTTCTCGGCATATGTGTTAATATTTACCTGAAATTCAACGTTTCTTCTTTTCTTGTGTTACAAAGCTGAAACCTAATACATTCCACATGAACCTGATAACAAAACTAATTCAAATATATTATACAAAAATTAAGAACAAATCGTCCGTACATTTCATTTTAGTCGACAATACATGTTATTTTTCTTTTCTTTTATATTTTTTACATCTCAAAACAATGTTCAATTCAAAGATATCGACTTTATTATGCCTATTAATATGTACAATATATTTTAGTTTGCTTGGGATTAATATTAGATCACTGTTATTACGGTATTGGATGTTTGTGTATTTTTCAAAAATAATTCGAATACATAAAAGTAGGAAAATGACTAATTCTAAAAAAAGTATAAAAAGCTGGACCTGTGGAAAGGTTATCATATTATAATTAACTTATATTAACCCCATAAACAATTTAGTATAGGTATGGTTTTGCCCACCCAGATGGTACCAATATCTGGTCTGGCCCATGGACTATGAACGCGACGCGCGGCGTTTCACGTTAATGGGATATCCTTCCTGAGCCTGTTAAAAAGAAAAAGCTTAACATGGCATAAGCTTGCCATTTTTTTCCTGTTAAAAAAACGTGAAATTTCGCAGTTGTGTTCATATTATAGGCTTATTTTTATCTGACTACACATTGTATACATATAGTAGGCTATACAAGCTTTGGAATTTGAAAATGTCTGTTTTTAAATGTTAAAGACGATTTTCGCGGCTATTTGTTTTCCCTTGACCCGCACTGTTATAGGCTATAGTCTTACTATAGCACGATGAGTTTTAACAATATGCAACCATTGTATATCGACATGAAATATTAATTGAAAATCAACTGGCCCTACGTGTGTGTAGCTGCATATTTCTACATGAGAATGATTTGTCGCGCTAACCACAGCTCATGATGCACAAGGGAACGTCTGCCAATTCCACTAACTGCGTTGAAACGTATAATTTGTTTTAATTCAAATTACTTTTAACCCTTTAGGCGCCAGAGGTTTTTTCTAAACCGTTCGATTTTGACATCTTAATTTCAAAAGGCTATATCTTAAAAGTGATAAAAGATAGAGACTTTCTGTAAATTAGAGAAACATTAAGGATGACCCAAAGTTTATGTAGGGATTACATTGTCCCATCTAATTTGCATATTATGACGTCATATGGTGGCGGCCATCATGGATTATAGAATTTTCATGAAAAGTTATCATGTTTAAATGATAAAATGCAACACTTCTTTCCCCCCAAAATGCCCCTCACCTTCTGTATGCTATATTGCACAATACTGAATGCTCAGGTAAATAGTAAGTAGTAAACAAACTGTGTAAATCATTACTAATAAATGATAGAAACAAGCCGAATGCATGTAGCGGTTGGCCTTTTGCTGTAGAGATTTTCCATTTACTACATACAGTAGGCACTCTCATTCCATGTATGGGGCACATATATATTATTCATATGACACACAAAGCCGGCATTCCCATCAGCTTGCGATAGACTATGCATAATAGCCCCTCTGCCCCGTGTCAGGTGTCACACACGAGCAGCGCGGGCGCGGCCAGATCTGCCTCGCGCGCACGCCGAGTGTGCACAATTCGGACTACTGTCATTGTCATTGCGACTCCCCACCCTGCCTCCACGTTACCCCCTAACTGTCCTATGAATACTTCGACCTCGTCTAACATACCCAGTGGCATTAGACAAAGCCTCCACCACAATACTGTCGCCGCGATTGCGGAGAGGCACGCGGTCAAAAGACAAAGCTGGCTAGCGCGGTAAAAATCAGTAAAAAATCTCCCGCCTCGTTCCCCACAACACTAACACGCCTGCTAACTTCGTGATGAACACTCCGACCCCAGGAAACATTGTTCCCAACACTGACATTGGGCAAAGGTTTCACCGTTTGTGCTTGGTGTATAGCTACTTTCACTTTCAGAATCACCGTCATCATCAGAGTCCGCGAATAGAAGACCCAACACTTCATCAGCTTTATTGATGCCATTAAATAATATTATATTTATATTTATATAACATAAATAATACTACTAATAATATTAATCTAATGCAAATACTCGCTGCACGTTGACAACATTGCTCTGATAAAATATCTCACTCGCACACTAGCTCCGATTTTGTTTGCACTGATTCAATACGCTCTAGCTCGAAGATTTTGTATAGAAGCATGACTTTTTTTTTAGTCTGGGACGAAGTATGACTTGTCTGCAATCTAGTGGAGGGGAGGTCGAACGAAATTTGACACCCTATTTGACAAAATCGGCCTTTTTATTCAGTGCCGCATCTTGTCGAGTAAACTCGACCGTGGCGCCCAGAGGGTTAATATTTAAAAACAGACATTTTCAAATTCCAAAGCTCGTAGAAGGTTCCTGTAAGACTGACTTACAAGTAAAATTTGGACAATACTTCCCTTCATGTATGTAGCCTGTATTCTGCAGAAAAATACTGTAATTCACCAAAAGGGTTTTTTTCCTGTTCAAAATGGTTGTAGTATGTTCCTAGTGACTAGACTGGCTTACTACAGGAGAAATTGTCCCAATATCTCCCTTCATGTAGCCTATTTACAGTAAACAACTATTATTTTAAACAAAAAAATACTGTAATTAACCAAATGGGTTTTTGGTGACTTACTACAGGTGAACAATGCAAAATCTCACCTGACTATCACTAGGAACGTACAACCTTTGGAACATGAACAGAAAAACAATTTACAGTAATTTAAAAAATTGTACTGTTCAATCGAGATATTGGCTGGACATACAGTAGGCTAAGTCAGTCTGCCCACTAGGCATTTACTATCATTTGAATGAATGACTGGACGTTTATATTTTTTTGACTGTGAGTGGAATTTGCAGATTGTCCCTTTAGAAAATGCGGCGAATATCAAACCTAAAACTTACTTTACTGCGCTCTCGGACCGGTTGCTCTCCCATACACACGCAAAGTTAAACGCAACTGCAGAATTTCATGTTAAGCTTTTTCTTTTTAACAGGCTCAGGAAGGATATGCCATTAATGTGAAACGCCGCGCGTCGCGTTCATATAGGCTCTTGTCTGTATATAGTTTTCCTCCCATAGAGCATATTATAAGGAAAAAGCTTAACGTCAATGCAGTAATGACGGTGATATTTAAACTCAGGTGCCAATACACCTTATTGAACATGCAACGCGCTATTACACGTTAAGCGTTTTATAATGGTTTTCTATGAGTGTTGTTCATAATCTGATGCAATCTGTTTGCCTCTATAAAGTATGCTTTATTAATAAGGTAGGCCAATATTGTGTACTAAATTTGGTGCTTCAATATCACTCACATTAAGCGTCTTAAATGAGGAAGAACGCTTGATTACGCTGCCATTGTCTGTTTTAGCAGAATACTGCCATCTAGTGGTAGCAGGTTTTCTCAGACAGCTGTGTGTGAATCGAGCAAGGCGAAACCTGCGAAATGAAAGTCTCAAAATCCAAATGAATCAAATAGGATCGACTCAGAAACGAGTCAATGAATGCACGCGTGTCACCTGATCCACAAATACACATCTTACTTGTTGCACGCACAAATTCTGGCCTACATTAATTTAAAATCGAGATTTTGTATTAACAACTATGTCTCTATTTGTACAAAATGCTGCACATTTATGTGATTTTGGGTTTTGCACACACAAGTTGTATTGCATTAGTTTAAATGTAGTGAAGCACATTTGTGAATTTGACAAATAGATGGGTAGTTGTGCACACATTAATAATTAGCACCATGCCTATTCATTTGTAGTTGTGTGTGTGTGTGTGGGTTGTGAAATGCTTAAAAACCGCGAAAAGAAAGTCTCAAAATCCAAATTAATCAAATGAGATCGACTCAGAAAAGACGTCAATGAATGCAGGCGTGTCACCTGATCCACACATGCACATCGTCTGTGTTGTATGCGCAAATTATGATACACTAATACAAAGGAAAACATTTGTATTCACAAAAATGTCTCTATTTGTTCAAATTGCTTCACATTCATTCAATTTTGAATTTTGCACACACAAGTTGAAAGGCATGGATAAAACATTTCTGCAACATGTATCAAGTTCATTGATAAGTGTGCTTGCACGTGTTAATCATTTTGATACTATAATCACCCCATACACGAGGACTGGAATTGAGAACCACTGGTCTAGATGACTTGAGTTAACGTGAGTGCTCGGAATTCCTGTGGCCTTATAAGGAAATCGCTGCGATCATGGGGTTGACGGTCGTGAGGTGAAACACGCTCTTCTGATTGGGATATTAAGGTATTTTTTGTTTGTTTGTTGCTCAGTGTTGAGTGAAGCGGTCTTTTGTTTGTTTGTTGACCACAACGTACCCCAGCATCAAACAGGCCTGCAACGTGACAATGAAAGACTTACCGATTGAATAAGGTTAAGTGTGAGCTCATATTGCCGGCTTTGTATTTGGTTAAAGAGAATTTGAGTGAGAGTTTGGGGACTCAAGTTTAAAGTATACCTAAAAAGAGGGGAACAAATAACTATTTACAAAAAAAGTGAATATGTGAAATGTGTATTTGATTTATTTTTATTTTTATTCATCTGTGTGAATTGGTGAAATTCCTATCGCTTATTTACATAATTGTTATTTTATTTTACATTTTTGAACAAATCCTAAAACTTGATCCTTTTACATTTTTCCAGTAAATTATTTAACTTACAGTATATTTGAGTGTTTTCAATTTATTATTATTTGAGGTAAAAAAAAGGGATAAAAATATACATTGAGATTTATTTATTTTTGGTAAAACAATTACTTTATTAACAGAAGGTAAATTCTAAAATCCTAATTAATAATTGTTTATGTGATTTTTTTTTTTATTTTAAAGTTTAAGGGACCCAAGGAGCTAAGTAACAAACACAGTTACACAGAATAAGTTGAAGTGAGTAAATAGGCACACATAGCTCACAATAGTTGATAAAACAAAGTTTATTCATACGAACTCAGAGCGCTCCATTATTTAACCATGTAAGAAAGGGTTAAAAGCGCTACACTTTACTTTAAAGGAGTATATTATTTTGTCATTTTTTTATTATGGCAACATATACCTATTGCATTTATCCCCAGTTTCACAGACAAGGCTTAAGCCTAGTCCTAAACTAAAAAGCATGTTTGAGCTGTTTTAACAGAAAGCAACTTGCACTGACATATCTTAAAATATGTCACTTCATTGTTTTGTCTCATGATGCACAGCAGTAATGTTTTAGCAGTAAAGGCACGTTTATAAAAGTTACTCAAATGTCCTAATTAAACTAAGGCCTAATCCTGGCTTAATCTAAGCTGTGAAACCAGGCCGTAAAGTTCAGATCATTAATTACACTCTGCAACACTCTTTATTATTATTTTTTTTCCATTTTATTTTACTCATTTTATTTGACACATTTTTATTATTTGTACAGCTGAAACAGGGAAACAGTATGAAGTCACAGACAGGCAATCAGAAGTCCAGACTTAGTTATATTCAAGAAATATTTAGACTGGCGCTCTAGTTGGAAGCAATAGTGGTGTCAATCCAGGAGCGTAGTTGGGAGATACGGGCGTAGACTCCAGGGAAACGGGTGTCACAAGTGCGGCTGCCCCAGGACACAGACCCCACCAGAGTCCAGACCCCTGAACTCTCACACACCAGAGGACCACCAGAATCACCCTGTGGGAATCACACAGACACAAACACACATTTGAGATTGAAACAGCAGCAACATAGATATGGTAATGTGTTTGTCTTGATATGTCTTCATATACTTGGCAAGATGAGGATCCAGAGGCTCCAGCACAGATCATGGCATCAGTGATTCGGCTCTGACCCCAGATTTGTCTGCACACAGCAGGACTCATGATGGGCAGACCTGTTTGCTGCAGGATTAGAGGACTCGCTGAAAAAAGAGAAGAGAACATGATACTGGCTGTTTAGCTCATATATAATCATATAATCAAATGTTAGTAGAACTTTTAAAGGAATTATTGTATTAGTGGAATGAATATATGTTGTTATAACATCATAAATCAAAATTACATGAGACTTACATGTGGTGGCAGTTGCGCCCCATCCAGTGGTGAAGCAGCGAGTTCCAGGCAGGATGTTGATGGTTGATGGAGCCAGACATACAGGAGAGATACGGGGAGTGAAGACAACTGGAGACGCAAGTTTCAGCAATGCAATGTCATTGTTTGTGGTCCTGCTGTTGTAGAGCGGATGGCTGATGACCTGCACAGACAAATAAGGATGAATGGTTACTACTGAAAGCTGACTTTATAAAAGGTAAACTAAGATGTAAGCATTTTCTTATACCCTATAATTTTAGAATATAGTTTGGATATTTTCTTTTCTGTGTTAAATTCTACAGACCTTATGTAGCCCCGCCCCTTTTCAGCGCTGCGCTCGTTGTCTTTCGGTCTGTATTTTCACAGCGATCTTGCGTATTTAAGAATTAACGGCTCGTTTTAAAATCTTCCCGGTCTACTGACATTTAAGACATCTGCTTTAAACATAACAATCCTCTTGATAACTTTCTTTGACTTTAAGTAAATCCACTTCAAAAGCTAATTACACACAGCAATGCAATAGAATATACAGAGCGACCGCAAAAACGGAAGTTCAAAGACAATATTCTAAAGATGGCTGTGCCCTCGTTTCTCTGGCACATAAGGTCTATACGTGTAAAAAAATGTGTAAAGGCAAGTTTTAGGAGAACAATAGCATGAAGGATAGATGACTTTAAATCTATGATTAGAAAAAGACATTTAACCGATATTGTTTTTACCTTTTTTTAAATATACTTTTCAACTTCATTTAGCTTTTCCAATTTTCACCAATTAAAAAACACCAGTTTAAAGCAGAACTATGCAGCTTTGCCGATTTCGTCGCTGTTTTCTCGCTTTTTGCTCGCGGGTTTCTCTATAGAGCTCCCCCTACAGCTTCGGAATAGATATTTTGACAACACTGTCGTCAAAACTCATTGGCGACTCTCCCCCCTCCCATTTTCTCCCACTGGTCATGTGCATTTGTTTTCAAAGAACCTGGCGAACGCACAGAGCCATGTCCACTGAGGTATGTATGATACACAGAAGGCTAGCATATAAATGTTTAGATAGTGTGTGCAGTGCCGTAAAGCAATTAGTTACATCGCAAGACCTGATTATCACGCAATACTTCCTGACACTGAGGCGCCTGTGTGGTTTTTCCGAGACGACCACCATTCAACCCGAAAAAAGTCATATAACTATTCCAATGACTCCAAAGCTGTTCGGTTAAGGTAAAAAAGTTACTTAGTTCACCTTTAACTTTTTAAATAAAATAATAATTTAAAAAAGTGCAAATCGAAGAGTAAAATACATTTGTAACTTTAGATCATACCTTTGCATAAATTACAAGAGATACTACTAGTAGTAGTACTAATCAATGATTCTCAAATTTATAATAAATATTATGTTTTGTAGTATATTGATCACTTGGTTATTACTGCATTTAAAAGAACAGAGTAAACCAACAATTAAAAATGACCAGTTATTAGATGCTTTGAAATAATCTATTCTGTATGCAATAGGTATTTTTGCAACTGCAACTTATAAAACTGGTCTCTTTTTTCAATGTCATCTCTGTTCCAGTAAGTTCATTCAACATTTTTACCTTGGAAACTAGTTTGACCTGGATGGGTTCAACATTGGAGCCACGATTATGTTCTCCAAGAATGACACGATGATTGCCGACCCTTAAAAGAGAGATATAAAGAAAAAACTAACTGTAAAAAGAAAAGAGCAACCGCATTTATTAAGCAATATTGTTTGTGACGTTTGTCAGACTTACACGAAACCACAGTGAGCAGCAGTGAGAACCCAGTTCTGGTTGATCAGGGATCCACCGCAGAAGTGGAATCCGTTGGGTTGCTGTTCCAGAGGTAAAAGCATTGAACACATGACATATACTTTGACCTAATCAGGCAAATGCAGGATAAAAGTCGGCCAATACACCGTTACCTGGAGAGAGACCTGCCAGGGCCAAGAACCAGAGATGGCGTTCTGTCCATTCACAATCTTGCTGCCAATCGTCTGTGGCTTAATCGCTGGCACTCCACAACCTGTATATATATATATATAATTTTTTGGTTTTTTTACACTTTTCTTGCAAACTTCTAAAGAAGACACTTACCCAGAGCAGAGGCCACAAGGGCAAGGCAGGTGATGGTGAAGATCATGATGTAGATTTGTGATGTCTCAATGTTGTACCTGTAGATGCTCTCTCTCTCTCTCTCTCTCTCGCGCTTTTATATCATTTACAGCATCTATTAACTGTGGGACGTGATCAAGGTCCATCCCCGCAGCTCCAATGATCTCATAGTTGCGGAATGTTCATCGAACATCAGTCTGCATCTCCATTGTTCAGAGCTGTGGCCGGTTGCATAAACATAGCCACAATGTTAAGACAATGTCTTAAGTTCTAGTATGACCTACTAGCAGTTAGTCAGGGGCAGTCAGTCTAAGTTTTTGTCATCAAAGTAGGCTTATCTACGTTTTTATGTAACTGATTTAAAAAAGCTATGAACCATCTTAAAGAAAATAAATTGATGTCTAACTTGTAAGACTAGTCTTAGAGGTTTATGCAACCGGCCCCTGGTGTCTTACGTGCAAGGAGGATTCATTCTTTATTCTCTGTTGGGCTTTTTGACCTCTGTCTATTTCCTTGACAGGCATCATGATTTCACCTCTGTCATTTTATGTTATCAAATGTTTTGAGTGGTAAGGTTTTGTTTTTGCTGTTGTGAAATTTCATTCATTATATCATGAAAAGTTCTTCCTTAATGAAGTTCTTCCTAAAAGTTTTTCAGCAATACTTGCAGGAAATAAGCTGCTTTCCCATTAAATCTGTGATTTTAACTAATCCCATATTCAACCTGGCAATCCATTCAAGCTGATACTGAAGAGGAAGGGAGTGAAATTGTGGGATTATGTCACAGTAAGATTATATCAGTTATGAGAGCTGGGCTTAAGTAAACTTGAAGTAATAATTTCAGTTTCTATAACACCACAAGCAGTTTAAAAAAAAAATAAAAATTAAGGACAGTCGAACAGGTTCTTTTAAAGTGGTTCTATTATGGCCTTTTACAAAGTCTTGATTTTATTTTTGGAGTGTACGTTTGTATGTTTTCATGCATTATGGTTCAAAAAATGCATTATTTTTCACATATTTTACATTATTACAGCTCCTCTCTCCCCAGTCTGGTTGAACGTGTTGTTTTCAATGAAGCCCCTCCTATTTCCGATTCTGAAATATGAAGTGTGCTGTGATTGGTTAGCTGGCCCAGTGTGTTGTGATTGGCAGCGCTTAGCGCGTGTTCGGGAAATGTCCCACCCCTCCATAACTGTGAGTTCTTCTCTAATGTAAATATTAATAATGGCATAAATTTCAAACCAATTCGAGCCCGATTCAGACCCTGACAATGTTAACGAACAAGAGAATTGCGCAGAACAGATTTCATGCACAGACTTTGCAAGCACGGATCTCACAGGACGTTTCAGACTTCAGAGTGGTATGTTTTTTGTAATTTTATTATACATTATACTTACAATGAAAGTAATATGTAAGTTATACAGAAAGTATGTATAATAATATATAATTACATACAAAAAGCAACAGAAAACAAGCTGTAATCAGCAGCGCACAGATAAACATTGGGGTTATAATGTCCAGGAACAGTGTTTAAAATAAATGTTAATCACTCTAAGTTCGTCAGCCTTATAGGAAGGTTAAGCAAATGAGTTTTGGAGATGGGTGGACAAAACAGCATCTCTTCATGAACATAGCAACAACACTGTCCTGGCAGCTCAAACAGGCCTCATACCTTTTTTACTTATTTCGTGGGAGGAGAATATTTAAATGAGTAACATGACTTCATAAGATCCGGAAAAATCACGTTGTAGTCCAAACAAGCCGTTAATTGTAGTTCTTAAAAAGTGGATTATGTTACATAAAATATCTCCCTTTTGAGTGGACTTTGAGCTTTGTTACCTTTTTATGCTCAAACAGCAACATTACACAGTAACTAAAGTTGAAAAAGTGGAAAAGCATAATAGGACCCCCTTAAGACATGCTGCTGGAGAGAGTGTGCTTTTCTGCAACATCACTTAAATTTCATGCATTATTCTCTAGAAAGCATTATAATCCAGTAGTTCACTCAATTTTCTTTACTGATAAAATTAAGTAATATTTGTTACATAGTGCTGATACAGTACTGACAATTTTTTTATTGGTTTGGTTTATTTATTGTTTATTAATATTTTTTTTGTTGTTGTTGTTTCTTTGTTCATTGGTAATCTACAAAAAAAGTTATCTCTCTCCATTGGTTATACATATTTATGAGTGGAAGATAAAGCCAGTTTGATGCAACTCTGCAAAAGTTTGATGGGTCTTGGTCAGTTTTATAAGAATTCAAATGTTTAATAATCAGGTAACACTTTATTTTGATAGTCAACTTAGACATTCTCCTAAATACAAGTAACTTTGCAACTACATGTCAACTACCAGTCATTAGAGTATTAGTAGACTGTCTACTTAAAGGGATAATTCCCCCCAAAAATAAAATTCTGTCATCATACTCACCCTCGTGTTGTTCCAAACTTTCTGATTTTCTTTGTTCTGTTGAACACAAAATAAGATATTTTGAAGAATGTTGGTAACCAGACAGTTGATGGTAGCCATTGACTTCCATAGTAGCCTATATATTTTTTTTTTTTACTTTGGAAGTCACTGGCTACTGTATGACTACCGACAATCTTTAAAATATCTTATTTTGTTTGCAACAACTTGAGGGTAAAATGAAAATTTGGGGTGAACTGTCACTTTAATATCTGCTAACACTTTATTTAGATGGTCCCCAATCCCCAGACATCAGATTGACTATAAGTGACTTTACAAGTAAATGTTAACTTACTAACCCGAACCCTAACCTAACATTCTACTAATACTCTGAGAGTAAGTTGACATGTACTTGTAAAGTTATGTCCAAAGTGGACTATCAAAATAAAATGTCACCAAAATAATTTTGATCCAAGCTGAATTAAATGCTAGCTGTTTAAGTTTTATTTTGATAATGATGTTAACATTATAATGTGTACAATATATTCGGTACAATTTGATCACAATGCAGGAAAACACAAAAGGCTCTTTAAACTTCCTCAAAATACAGGTACTTAACCACTGAGAAACCTGTGAAAACCCCTGCTTCATTGTTTCATTGTTTCATTCATTCACACTTCTGAGCAAGAGGAAATCTGTCTGCTCAGAGACGAGGAAGAAAATTTCTGCCAAAGAATTTATATATTTATCACGTCTCTCTCAGTTCTTTCTTCAAACCATCAAAAAACAGCAAAATGATGTGGCTCATATTTTGATCCAGCTTGATTTGTTGCCAACATGACTCGACAAGTTTTATCGATCTTCATGCCTTAGTGTTTGATGGTATGGGAAAATCATGTGCATGTTAAAAATATCATGTAAGATGATAAACATTTGACCAGATCTGTATTTATAAACCGAGCTGTCACTAATTTTGAATTGTTATTTCTTTCACAGGCATTTTTATCTGAAGTTGCAAATGGGGTGAAACAAAAGTATCATAAAGGAGCCACTAGTAGTAAACCAGAATGGTACACGTTTTACTTTTTTCTGTATAATTGCTGTAATTCAGTCTAGTTGTGCATGATATCTTGTTCACTTTATGGCTGATTTTTTATTTATTTATTATTTCTTATGCCTCTTGATTTTATTAAAAAAATTATGCTCTCAAGCTATATATTTTTTAAAATTTATCGAGTCAGCGACTTTAAACGTCTTTAAACGTTTAGCTTTGAGAAGGAGGATTTGGTTTTGTGGTTATGAGGATGTTTCTAAAGGAAGGAAATTAATTAAACACTGCAGCTTGCTGGAAAATCTTTGAGTTTCTGTCACTAGTGGAAACGCCTGTCACACTTTGGCTGAGTGTGTTGTAGGTATGACGCAAGAACGAAGATAAACTTTCGAAGATAGACTTTATTAACCGAAAGAGAACTACACCAAATAAGCATTAACAAGAACTGAAAAATGAGAACTAAAACACAGGTATATTTATACTAAGTGAAAACAAAGATGATAGGATTAACACAGGTGATACAAACCAGGGAACTGATGATGAGTAACCATATAAACAAACTAGAATGCAATGAGTAACCTAGGAGACAAACAAGTCATGGGAAACTGAGAACAAAAGAGATGTGTGACTGAAGGGAAACAAATTAAGAGTCCATTAGGGTGAAACTATGAATAATCATGACAACGCCAAACTTTACATATCTTTATTTAATGTCATAATGTTCAAGCTCCTGCTCATTCTGTTCATCAAAATGAAAAGTTTGCTTTTAAGCAAAGGTAATACAAATGTAACCCCCCCCCCCCCCCCCCCCCCCCCCCCAGTTTTATTAACAATGGTCTGTAAAATTGTGTTATCTGTAAAATTGCAAAATCCCCATTCATTTTAGTGATTGTCTGAATCAGTATATGGAACATCAGTGTTTGTCATATTCTAATGGAACTTTGGCTTCTGAGTCATGACATCACACAGGTTTCAGAACCATGGATAGAGGATTAAACGGATTGATCTGTGTCATCTTGGCATGTTTACAAAAGTGAATACCAAAGAAGATTTTCAACATGATCATGTGATCAGAATGAATTTTTTTGTGGCTGTCTTTATCAATCTTTATGCTTGTATGTTTGGTGGTAAGGGAACATCATGTGCATTTCATTACCTTTGGCAAATAGAACATCTGATAATCCTGACTTGTTTGGAAGTTAATATCTAGTAGCTTTTTATGCACTGTTGTTAACTATTGCAACACTTTTGTCTGTCATTTGTTACTGTGAAAGTGGAACACAGTTCCCTTTCGAGGGAACCCACGCTGCGTCGAGAATCGACACATTGGGGAATGCCTTCAGCGTGACGCGTCTGAAGTCTGTATAGAACTAGTCCAATCTTGATTGGTGTTTCGTCATGACGTCACTTGTGACGTCGCATGTGACAGTGATGCGGAAGCTATAAAAGGACGCCGGAACATAACTGCGTCAGCTTCTGGTCTTCAGCAAGCGTTCTGTGTCTACCATATGTCTTATTTGGTGTTGTTTGTCCTTTTATTAATAGTATGGTGAGCAAAAGCAAACAATTCAGACAGTGTGTGTCCCCTTACCCACGCTATTTGAGTGAGGGTGATACACACTCGCTCTGTGTAGTTTGTTTGGGAGTGGAGCATGCACGGGCAGCGCTCGAGGGCGCTGTCTGTGCAAACTGTGATCAAATGACACTAAGAACGCTCCGCTCCCGCCTGAGCCTGTTCGATGAATCAGGCCAGGCTCGTGCTCCCCGTGGATCGGCGCCTGCATTCATGGTGATTGCAGATGGAGTTGGCGGATGATGCTGAGACGGCCTCGGCCCTTTCTCAGCATTCAGAGGCCAGCTCCATGGATCCTGCTCAGGGATCGGAAGCCCGCTCTGCGGCTTCTTCCGCCCATGAGGAGGATCTGATGCTCGAACTATCTGGCTCTGAGGAGCTGGATATTTTGAGCATCGACGTGGGAGAATGCGAGGACTCGCCACCCCATTCTCCTGCCTTTGAGGAGCTGCTGGAGGTTGTGACCAGGGCAGTGGCTAAGTTAAACCTCGAATGGCCACAAGAAAAGCAGGAAGAGAAAAGAGTTCTCTGTTCTCTTACGAGAGGTGTCTCGTACTGCGTTTGTAAAAACGCAATGGGAAAAAGTCTTTTCCACGAAATACTGAAGCCAAAAAATTATCTTATAATTTTGCATTGTTGTAAGGCGCATTGCAGCAGCACACAGCCAAAGGCGAGACGGCTCGCTCGCTCATTGGCTGCTCTGCAGCAACTGCTTTAGCCTATCGAGCGAGGTCTGAGGTGACGTCAGACCAATGAGGGCGCTTCGCGCCCTCCGTGCCACTTCCCGCCGAAACGGGTGTGGCCTAGCCTTATAAAAGGAGCTCGAAAAGGCTGATTCACTGATTTTTCAACTCTTCAGCGAAGCTCTCGCATCGCTGGATCACGGAAGAAGCCGCGCCGTCTGAGAAAGCACTTCAGCGGGACGAGCCACTCAGAAGCTGCTGGCCCACGCCGCCTTCGACTGCCGTTCCAGCTGCGCTATCCGGCGCATATATCCTTTAAGCCTTCTTACTGTTCTTTGTGTGTGTGTGTGTGTGTGTGTTCGCCCTGCAACACGCACTACTAAAAGAGCTAGCGTCTTTTTAAAGATGCCTTCACGCGGCTCGTGCCGAGCCCCACTCAGTGAGGGAGACCGCCATGTCATCTGCGTCTCCTGCCTGGGTGAAGATCATGCAGCGCTCGCCGACGGCGGCTGCCCTCACTGCGAGATATTGCCTATGGTGACTCTTAGGACTCGCCTGGCATTTTTCTCCGATCCTGCACCTCCCGCTACACTGCCGCGCCGTAAAAAGCGTCGCTCTCAGCGGGCCCCTGAGTCTTCTCCAGCCCGACCAAGCTCGCCGGTTCGCCCGCCTGCTTCTCCGGCTTCGCCCGAATCACTTCCCGATGCACAGCGGCCGCGGTCTGCCGCCGCTTCATTCAAGGAAGATGATGCTAAAGCCGCGTCGGGGGAGGATGACACGTGTTCTCTGCTAGCCTCGGGCAGCGAGGATTGGGCGAGCTCTGAGGATCTCGCGCCTCCTGCTCGTAAACCTGGCAAGAGAGCTAACATCGAGAGGGAACTGATGCGCGTACTCACGTTGGCCGCGGCGAGCCTCGGCCTCGAGTGGTCTGCTCCGGAACTACCTTCTCATACCCGGCTGGATGGTTTCTTCCTTCCTGGTGAGCGCTCTTCGCCTGAGTCCAAGCCCGCTCCATTACTTCCTGAGCTTCATGAAGAAGTTGCGAAAGCTTGGGGCGCTCCCCTCTCAGCACGAACCCGTTCATCTGTGTCACCAGCATTCTCCACTCTGGACGATGCTAAAAACAGAGGCTACCACTCACTTCCGCTGGTGGAACAGGCGATAGCAACCCATCTTTGCCCGCCCTCTACTGGACGGCGGACGAAACCGGTATTGCCATCCAAAGCCTGCCGCACGACGTCAACACTGCTCGCGCAAATTTTCTCCGCCGCTGGGCAGGCTGCGTCTGCACTACATACAATGGCCACGCTGCAGATATTTCAGGGTGATCTCCTCCGTAAGTTGGACGAGATGGGACCTGACGCTATCTGCCTCACGGACCTGCGTAGCGCTTCGGACCTCACCCTTCGCGCTACTAAGTCTGCTGCACAGGCCATTGGACGGTGCATGGCTTCCGCTACTGTAGCTGAGAGACATCTTTGGCTGATGCTCTCGGAGATGTCTGAGTCTGAGCGCACCGCGTTCCTCGACGCCCCGCTATCTTCTGCCGGCCTCTTTGGATCCTCCGTCAACGAGTTTGTGGAGAGATTCGCCGAGGCTCAGAAAGCGTCTCAAGCCTTCAAGCACTTCCTCCCGAAGCGCTCCGGCTCTGCGTCAGGTCGTGCTAAACCGACCGCTCGGAGCTCTCAGCCACAGCGACCGCCTCCCGCTGCTTCATCGCAACGACGGCAGGATTGCAGCTCGAGACCCCGCTCTCGCTCGACCGCTGCGCGTGGACCGCGGCAGAAGGCCACGGTGAAACCGGAAGCCCCGAAGACATCCTAGCATGCCTAGGAAAGCGCCGGTGTTTGAGTCCCGCTGCGGCCGTACTCTCACCAAAGCGCACCGCTGTTTCAGTTCCAGGAACTGCGACTGTCTCAGCGTATTCTGCAATGCGCAAGCCCGTACAGCTGCCCGCTTGCCTGCACACAAAAGCTGTTTTTACGGCTACCCAGATAAATCCTGTAAAGAGTGTAATTTCTGGTGTCCCGGCCATGGCCGATGGTGCTATAAATGTAGAGCCGATGCCCACTTCACAGTGCCCATCCCTACACACAAGCACAGCCCTTCACACAGGGCTCGCGCTCTTAAACTCGACCCAGGTCGAACGCGCACCAAACATAGCAAATGTGCTCACTGCCCAGTGCCCACAAACACTATGTTATGCATGTCGCATGGTTTCTGTAAAAACGAAACCTGTGTGCGCTCACTCTGTTCAGACAGACAGCGCGCTCAATGCAGTAAATGTGCCCGCCCCGCTGCGCCCACATTTACCCACAGACATCATGAGCCCGGCCACGGCCGATGGTGCTATAAATGTAGAGCTGATGTCCACTTCCCAGTGCCCATCCCTACACACAAGCACAGCCCTTCACACAGGGCTTGCGCTCATAAGCTCGACCCAGGTCGAACGTGCACCCAACATAGCTCAAACACTATGTTATGCATGTCGCGCGGTTTCTGTAAAAACGAAACCTGTGTGCGCTCATTCTGTTCAGACAGACAGCGTGCTCAATGCAGTAAATGTGCCCGCCCCGCTGCGCCCACATTTACCCACAGACTTCATGAGTCCTACGGAACTCGCTCAGCCCTCCCTCAATCGGTTAAGCACCGTAGCGGGGTCGAGGGCGAGTGTCCCGCCCGCTGTAATCAGCGCGCTCCCCGCCTCGAATGTCACGGGCATCACGCCTATGTTACTGCACACCGAAGTGCTTCGGTCGCCCAGCGACCAGAGCGCGCTTCGCATCCAACCCTTAGCCAACCACGCAACCATGCATGGACAGTGCTTCCAGGGGTTTCGGATTGGGTGCTAGACATTATAAAGAGAGGCTACTCGCTACAGTTCTATCGACGTCCCCGCCGCTTTACAGCGCGCGTCGAGACGAAAGTAAATTCAGAAGTAGCACACCTACTTCGTACCGAGATATCAGAACTGATGAGCAAAGGGGCTATAGAGCCTTTATCTCAGGCTCAGAGCGAAGGGGGGCTGTACAGCAGATACTTCCTGGTTCCCAAAAAAGACGGGGGTTTCAGACCCATACTGGATCTAAGACAGCTAAACAAAGCATTGACGAAACGCAGTTTCAAAATGCTCACAACCAGAAAAATCCTCGCGCATATTCGCCGAGGGGACTGGTTTATGTCAATAGATCTGAAGGACGCGTATTTTCAAATACAAATAGCGTCACGTCACAGGCGTTTTTTGAGATTCGCCTTCGAGGGACAGGCATACCAGTACACAGTCCTGCCGTTCGGCTTGTCCCTAACACCCCGTACATTTACGAGGTGCATGGACGCAGCGCTCGCGCCCCTCAGGCTTTGAGGCATGCGAGTGCTGAATTATTTGGACGACTGGCTGATTCTGGCTCAATCGCGATCAGAGCTCGTGGAGCACAGGACCATTTTACTCGATCACCTCGAGAATCTTGGTCTCAGAGTCAATTGGGCATTTTCATCCCCTAATAGAGGGCCACCACGTCTTAGTCCGATCGGACAATATGTCTGTGGTGTCCTACATAAATCGCCAGGGCGGTCTCAGGTCCCGAAACCTATACAGGTTGGCAGAACGCCTCCTGTTATGGGCCCAGCGCAACCTGCGCTCGTTAAGAGCAGTGCATGTGCCCGGGCTACACAACCTGGGACCAGACAGACTGTCCAGGAACAACATTCCGACGGGCGAATGGTCTCTACACCCGCAAACAGTCCAGCTGTTGTGGGAGAGATTTGGCAGAGCGGAAGTGGACCTGTTCGCGTCTCACGAAAACGCTCACTGCCCCGTGTTCTTTTCCAAGAGCGAAAGCGCGCTGTCCCTCACGTGGCCGCGCTGTCCGCTCTACGCTTTTCCCCCCGTCTCTCTCCTGTCTCAGGTGATAGAACGGATCAGGGAAACAAAATGTTCAGTACTGCTTGTAGCACCGTTCTGGAGGAACCAACCATGGTTCCCAGTTCTGATGCAGTTAGCAGATACTGCCCCTTGGCCAGTGCCATTGAGGAGGGACCTCCTCTCTCAGGCCAGGGGTTCGATTTGGCATCCTCACCCAGAGTTGTGGTCCCTCCACGTGTGGGCGCTCAACGGGTACCCGCTGACCTCACTCAGGCTAGGGCTCCGTCTACCAGACGGCTCTATGCCTCGAAGTGGTCGGTGTTCTCCAGCTGGTGCACAGCTCGGGGTTTTTCACCCTTCGACCGTGGGGTGACGGAGGTTCTCTCCTTCCTACAGGAGCTGTTGGATAAGGGCAGAGCCCCTTCCACGCTCAAAGTCTATGTGGCGGCTATCGCGGCGTTCTCTAAGACAACGCTCGGTCAGTCATTGGGAAGAAACGATTTAGTCATCCGCTTCCTCAGGGGAGCTAGGAGGCTTAATCCTCCCAGACCTCCCTCGGTCCCTATGTGGGACCTCTCTACTGTTTTGGAAGCCATGAAAGGTGATCCTTTCGAGCCTATCCAAACAATTAGCCTCAAGCATCTGTCTTTCAAGACAGTGTTTTTGCTGGCTCTCGCTTCAGTGAAGCACGTGGGTGACCTGCACGTGCTCTCGGTGAGCGCGGCGTGCTTGGAGTTCGGACCAAGTGACTCCAGAGTCATACTCAAACCTAGGCACGGTTACGTCCCAAAATCCCTCAACACGCCGTTTCGGGCTCAGGTCATTTCCCTGTCTGCCCTGCCGGTGTCGGGCGAGGAAGGGGACGCAAGCTCTCTTTGCCCAGTTAGAGCACTAAGAGCTTATGTGTCTCGCTCGTCTGTTTTCAGACAGACTGAGCAGCTATTTGTCTCGTTCAGTGGACGTTCCAAGGGAGCGGCTGTTTCGAAACAGACTCTATCCAGATGGATAGTTGATGCCATAGCGCTGGCATACACCGCCAAGGGCTCACAGTGCCCATTGGGTGTTAGAGCGCACTCCACGAGAGGCGTCGCCTCTTCGTGGGCTTGGTCTAGTGGGATTTCCTTACAGGACATATGTATAGCGGCAGGCTGGGCCTCGCCGTCTACATTTATAAGGTTTTATAACCTTGAGGTTCCCGCCTTGCAGGCTAAGCTATTGTCGGTTTGAGCGAATCAGTTCTCTCTGGTCCGGAAACGCTGAGATCGAAAGCGCTGCGCGCTGCCGACTGTTATACTGAATGGGCAGTATTGCGTAAGACCCACATTTCCGCATTAGTTCAGGCTCTCCGCCTTGTCTATGTGATGTCATATATTGCGTCTGTGACGCTGCTATATATGGATAGAGGGATTCCCCATCCTCTCTCCCGGGCTCTCTGTGAGTCCCTATGGTGATTGTGCACTCTGTATCCTGGACTTCGCTTCCAGTTTTAGTAGTGTTGATCCCTGCATGCACGGCGTCTTACAATGGGTCCCCATTGCGTTTTTACAAGCGCAGTACGAGAGACCTCTCGTAAGAGAACGTACTCGGTTACTAACGTAACCTCGGTTCTCTCTAGAAGAGGGAACGAGTACTGCGTTCCCTGCCGTGCATGTGATTCACTCTGGTTCGCTTCGGCGTTGAAAAATCAGTGAATCAGCCTTTTCGAGCTCCTTTTATAAGGCTAAGCCACACCCGTTTCGGCGGGAAGTGGCATGGAGGGCGCGAAGGAGTTTATTTCGTGGAAAAGAGTTTTTCCCATTGCATTTTTAAAAACACAGTATCTTGTTCCCTCTTCTAGAGAGAACCGAGGTTACGTTAGTAACCGAGTACGTTTTTCACCGTTTTTGCATTGTCCCTAGGAGCTCATTTTCCCTAAGAAGCAACACTCTCAACACTCTTGAAGTCTTCCAAGCCGAAGGCAGATCTGAGGACTGTCATTCAGGCGAGGAAGGCTTCGGCAAAGCGGTCCTGACGAGATGCGCAGTCACCACGGATGTGTCCCTCACAGGCTGGGGAGCGGTCATGGAAGGCTGCTACACCAGGGGTTCATGGAAGGACCACCATCTCTCTTGGCACATCAATTGCCTAGAGATGCTGGCTGTATTTCTGGCACTCAGATATTTCCTTCCGAATCTCAGAGGCCATCATGTCCTAGTACAAACAGACAATATGTCGGTGGTCTCATTTATAAATCGACAGGGGGGCCTGAAATTGCGCCCTCTATGCAGGATGGAGTTAATATGGAGGAAGTTCGGCCAAGCGGAAGTGGATCTGTTCGCCTCTCACGAGAACACCCAGCTCTGCTTCTCCCTCACTCATCCAGCTCCCTTAGGACTGGATGCCATGGTACAGACGTTGCAGAGGCAACGTCTGTACGCATTTCCCCCAATCGCTCTGCTCCCAGGGGTTCTAGAGAGGGTCCGGAGGTACGGAATCAGCTTGCTCCTAGTAGCCCCATACTGGCCGGCCCGAGTATGGTTTTCGGACATCATAACTCTACTTGCAGGCCCTCCGTGGCAAATCCCGATCAGGAGGGACCTTCTTTCTCAGGCCGAGGGCACAATTTTCCACCTTCGGCCAGAGCTGTGGAAACTATTGGCCTGGCCCCTGAGGGGGACCAACTCGTAAATGCTGGTCTCTCAACTGAGGTTGCTGAGACCATCTTAAACTCTAGAGCCCCCTCCACGAGGAAACTGTATGCATTAAAATGGAATGTACTCAATTTATGATGCAGAGAACATCAGTTGAACCCAGTTAACTGCCCAGTGGCTTCAGTGCTGACAGTTTCTCTGACGGGCTCTCCCCGTCCACGCTTAAGGTCTATGTGGCGGCCATAGCTGCCTTCCACACGCCTTTAGGGGTAGACACCTTGGGGAGACACCCATTTATAGTACGTTTCCTTCGTGGAGCTAGGAGGATGAGGCCTGTCGTCCAGTCCAGGGTTCTTGGTGGGGTTCTTGAGGGGTTATCCCTGGCACCCTTTGAACCATTGGATGTGTCTGAAAATTTTTTATCTTTTAAGATAGCCTTCCTGCTCGCTATTACTTCATTAAAAAGAGTGGACGACCTACAGGCGCTATCCGTTGCTCCCTCTTGCCTCGAGTTCGCTCCCGGCAGAGTGAGAGCTATTCTCCACCCCAGACCTGGCTATGTACCTAAGGTGCCCACAAATGTGGCACGGTCTGTAATTCTTCAGGCATTCCATCCTCCACCGCATGTGTCGTATGAGCAGGAGAAGCTACACCTATTATGCCCGGTGCGAGCCCTGGAGGTCTATGTCTGAAGAACCTCGGGCTGGAGAAAGTCAGATCAGTTACTTGAGTGTTTTGGGTCACCTAAGAAGGGTTCCCCAGTTTCTAAACAAACTATCAGCAGATGGATAGTAGAGGCTATTTCTCCAGCTTACAAGGCGCGCGGTTTGCCTTCGCCTCTGCTAATAAGAGCCCACTCAACCAGAGGAGTTGCATCCTCTGAAGCCCTGCTAGCAGGGGCTTCCCTTCAAGAGGTTTGTGATGCTGCCGGCTGGGCCTCCCCACACACCTTCATAAGACACTACAGTCTGGATCAGCCCTCTACACTGGGTTCACAAGTTCTCTCATCTTGAGTGTGCCAGATTGCTTCACACCAGGGCGTCTATCTCTCAGTGTGGCGCAGTGGGCATTTCGTTCCCCAATGTGCCTCGAAAGGGAACGTCTCGGGTTACGATTGTAACCTTGTTCCCTGAGAAGGGAACGAGACGCTGCGTCCCTCGGCCACACTTTGCGCGCTCCTGAGAACAACTTGCTTCAACCGATCAGAATTTTTAGCTTCCGCATCAATGTCACGAATGACATCATGACGCAACACCAATAAAGATTGGACTAGTTCTATACAGACTTCAGACACGTCATGCTGAAGGCGTTCCCCAATGTGTCGATTCTCGACGCAGCGTCTCATTCCCTTCTCAGGGAACAAGGGTTACAGTCGTAACCCGAGACGTTTTTTAAATTGCAATTTAAATGTATATTTTAAAAGTACTTCTATTTTTAAGGAAAATATTTTATATTTCATTTTGTTTGCTGTACTTTGTGAATTATGGTAATTTATGTTTTAAGGTCAGATAAATGATTACACTTCATTACAATTTATTGTATTCATTTCATTTTATTTTCATTATTTCATTACCAGAAATTCATTATTTGTTTAAAATGCATAAAATGTAACATGAACCAAAAACAAAACATTAAACTCAACAGGCAGGTCACGGGAACCCAGACTGACACAAGACCAAAAGTCATAAACAAAAAGTGTTATGGTTTGTGGAGAGATGAACCCAATCACAGACAGTATGCAATTAACACGGTTTTATTCAGACAAAACAGGGAAAACAAAACCCACGATGGGGCAAAACAAGGCTGGTGGGCAAAAACAAAGACTAACTACACTAGACTAAGACTTCACAGATAACTAGACAAATAACTAACAACAGCAACAACAAGATCAGGACTTTTCAGGACGAGTTCTTCACAAGGTACTCACAGGAAGGTCTACACACAGGTAATATATCACAGGATACACACACTGAGAATCACAATGAACCAGCACAAGACAGCAAACACAAGGGGATTAAATAGAGAGACTAATGATAAAACAACAGGTGACACAGGTAAAGCAATAATGACAAAACGAGGATAACAAGGGGGCGGGGCAAGAGAACAAGACAACACAAGCACATGGCCCAAACAAAAGGCCATGTGCTTGCACACAAAACATGGGTCTGTCATGATCCTGCCTCAAGAATTAAAGACCGACAAGGACTAGATGGCAGAATCATGACAAAAAGACCATCAACAGGGACCAACTGTAATACATATTAATGATTAAACTCTGCCTTTGCCTCCTTTGAAGGGTAAATGCTCAGACTGGCGCTCTAGTTGGAAGCGATAGCCTTGTCGATCCAGGAGCGCAGTTGAGAGATACGGGCGTAGACTACTGGGAAACGGGTGTCACAAGTGCGGATGCCCCAGGACACAGACCCCACCAGAGTCCAGACCCCTGAACTCTCACACACCAGAGGACCACCAGAATCACCCTTTGGGAATCACACAGACACAAACACACATTTGAGATCGAAACAGCAGCAACATAGAAATGGTAATGTGTTTGTCCTGATCTGTCTTCACATACCATGCAAGATGAGGATCCAGAGGCTCCAGCACAGATCATGGCATCAGTGATTTGGCTCTGACCCCAGATCTGTCTGCACACAGCAGGACTCATGATGGGCAGACCTGTTTGCTGCAGGATTAGAGGACTCCCTGAAAAAAGAAAACATCAGACAGACTGTTCAGAGTCATGTGGAAAAAACAAAACAAGTAATATACAAGAGTAATTTTTGCAATTAATCTTTGTCTAACTTACATGTGGTGGCAGTTGCGCCCCATCCAGTGGTGAAGCAGCGAGTTCCAGGCAGGATGTTGATGGTTGATGGAGCCAGACATACAGGAGAGATACGGGGAGTGAAGACAACTGGAGACGCAAGTTTCAGCAATGCAATGTCATTGTTGATGGTCGAGCTGCTGTAGAGCGGATGTGTGATGACCTGCACAGACAGAAAGAACGAAAAAGATGGACGGTTACTAGTGGAAGCTGACTTTGTGGAAGGTAATCTAAGATATACATGCAAGCATGTTTTATTTCTTCTTGTCGTCTTAAGCTTTTCATGCATTTTTCCCTTTTACCCTCAGCATGAATGTTCATTTGAGAATATGGTTTTCTTTCCTATGCTCAATTTTAAATCTGTAAATCTATTTGGATAATTTTTTAGGGGAAAACTAGACTTTGTTGACAGAAGTTGACAGACAGGACCAAAAGTTAATCTAGAGATAATTTGACTAATACCTATTTCTCCACTCAATTCAATTTAACAGGTAAAAAAATAATAAAGTAATTTAAAAGGATAATAATGGATTCATAATGAACATTTATTGTGCATATTATTTGTTTTGTCTTTATTGTTCTAGTCCAGTGATCTCGTTTTATTATTGTCAAGTGAAGTCACCTTTATTCATCTAGCACTTTATACAATATTGATCACAGTAATAAACAGGAAAAAAAACAGAATCAATGATGCAAAATTCACCAAATATAAGAGAAATTCAAATTCTGCTGTAAAGCAGCTCTAAAAACCACAATAGTGTCATTATTCAGCTCAAGTGAGTTCAGTGTTGATTCAGTTCAGTTGTGTTAAAAATTGTTAAAAAACAATTAAAAAGCGTTCAGTTATTGAACACTGAAATAAATAGTATGAGTTGATCTCTAATTTTGATATTCATTCCTGAAATCAGTCAATATTTTTACCTTGGAAACTAGTTTGACCTGGATGGGTTCAGCATTGGAGCCACGATCATGTTCTCCAAGAATGACACGATGATTGCCGACCCTAAAAAGAGAGCAGTAAAGACAAAACTAACTATGAAAAGAAAAGAGAAACAGCATCTATAAAGCACCATTGTATGTGTCATTTGTCAGATTGAAGACTCTTACAAGACACCGCAGTGAGCAGCAGTGAGAACCCAGTTCTGGTTGATCAGGGATCCACCGCAGAAGTGGAATCCATTGGGTTGCTGTTTCAGAGGTAAAAGCATTGAACACATGACATATACTCTTTGACCAAATCAGGCAAATGCAGGATAAAAGTCGGCCAATACACAGTTACCTGGAGAGAGACCTGCCAGGGCCAAGAACCAGAGATGGCGTTCTGTCCGTTCACAATCTTGCTGCCAATCGTCTGTGGCTTAATCGCTGGCACTCCACAACCTGTAGATAAAGAACAGAAGTTCATGACACATGAAGCTCTTTGTGTAGGTTTTGCATTTTGTAAATATATATGTGACCCTGGATCACAAAACCAGTCATAAATCGCACGGGTATATTTGTGGCAATAGCCAACAAAACATTGTATGGGTCAAAATTATCGTATGGGTCAAAATTATTTTATGCCAAAAATCATTAGGATATTAAGTAATTAAGTAAAAAGTATTTTTTGAGTGAATGCAGCACAATCGTGAACATAAATGGACAACTTTAAAGGTGATTTTCTCATTGTTTCGATTTTTTTGCACCCTCAGATTCCAGAATTTCAAATAGTTGTATCTCGGCCAAATATTGTCCTATCCTAACAAACCAAACATCAATGGAAAGCTTATGTATTCAGCTTTCAGATGATCTATGAATCTCAATTGTAAAAAAATTACCCATAAGACTGGTTTTGTGGTCCAGGGTCACATACAGTATGTAAACCTAATAATTTTCTTGCAAACTTCTAAAGAAGACACTTACCAAGAGCAGAGGCCACCAGGGCAAGGCAGGTGATGGTGAAGATCATGATGTAGATTTGTGATGTCTCACTGTTGTACCTGTAGGTGCTCTCTCTTGCTTTTATATAATTTACAGCATTTATTAAATGTGGGACGTGATCAAGGTCCATCCCCGCAGCTCCAATGATCTCATAGTTGCGGAATGATCATAGATCTGCATCTCCATTGTTCAGAGCTGGTGTCTTACGTGCAAAGAGGATTAATTCTTTATTCTCTGAAGGGGTTTTTGACCTCTGTCTATTTCCTTGACGGGCATCATGATTTCACCTCTGTCATTTTATGTTATCAAATGTTTTGAGTGGGAAGGTTTTGTTTTTGCTGTTGTTAAATTTCATTCATTATATCATGAAAAGTTCTTCCTTATTGAAGTTTTTCCTAAACGTTTTTCAGAAATACTTGCAGGAAATAAGCTGCTTTCCCATTTTAACTAATCCCATATTCAACCTGGCAATCCATTCAAGCTGATACTGAAGAGGAAGGGAGTGAAATTGTCGGATTATGTCACAGTTTGATTACATCTGTTATGAGCTGGGCTTAAGTAAACTTGAAGTAATAGTTTCAATTTCTATAACACCACAAGCAGTTTAAAAAAAAATAAAAAAATAAGGACAGTCGAACAGGTTCTTTTAAAGTGGTTCTATTATGGCCTTTTACAAAGTCTTGATTTTGTTTTTGGAGTGTACGTTTGTATGTTTTCATGCATTATTGTTCAAAAAATGCATTATTTTTCACATATTTTACATTATTACAGCTCCTCTCTCCCCAGTCTGGTTGAGCGCGTTGTTTTCAATGAAGCCCCTCCTATTTCCGATTCTGAAATATGAAGTGTGCTGTGATTGGTTAGCTGGCCCCGTGTGTTGTGATTGGCAGCGCTTAGCGCGTGTTCAGGAAATGTCCCACCCCTCCATAACTGTGAGTTCTTCTCTAGTGTAAATATTAATAATGGCATAAATTTCAAACCAATTCGAGCCCGATTCAGACCCTGACAATGTTAACGAACAAGAGGGTCGCGCGGAACAGATTTCATGCACGGACTTTGCAAGCACGGATTTCACAGGACGCTTCAGACTTCAGAGTGGTATGTTTTTTGTAGTTTTATTATACATTATACTTATAATGAAAGTATGTATGTAAGTTATACATAAACTATGTATAATAATATATAATTACATACAAAAAGCAACAGAAAATAAGCTGTTCTCCATAAAATGTGCAGCGCACAGATAAACATTGGGGTTATAATGTCCAGGAACAGTGTTTAAAATAAATGTTAATCACTCTAAGTTCGTCAGCCTTATAGGAAGGTTGAGCAAATTAGTTTTGGAGACGGGGTGGACAAAACAGCATCTCCTCATGAACATAGCAACAACACTGTATTCTCTAATGCAGCTCAACCAGGCCTCACACCTTTTTTGCTTATTCCGTGGGAGGAGATTATTTAAATGAGTAACATGACTTCATAAGATCCGGAAAAATCACGTTGTAGTCCAAACAAGCCGTTCATTGTAGTTCTTAAAGGAGAACTCCGGTCAATTTTAAAATTGAGCTCACTTTTTTGTAAATTTGGAGTGCTGTCAATACAGAGAACAATGACAAAAATCGGTGTTGCCTACACCGTGTTATCCTCACCGGAAGTTGCAAACGACTTTTCTCCAGTGCTGTGACGTATTTCCCAGTGAAACGGAATATTGAACAGAGGGCAGGGTTTTACTCTAGCGCTCCTCCTCTCCATCTCTCGCTCATAGCAGACTAACGGTTTGAGGGGAGTGGTTAAGCGTTTCCCAACCCAAGTCCTCAAACCTACGTCATCAGAGAAGGGACGCCATTCCAGATCGGAAGTAACTTTTCAGACTTTGATTAAAGATTACGACGGCAAACTATTTTTTTCTGTGTTTTAACTTGCACGGATTAACTGTTCACCACAAGACTAGTAATATGCGCTAACAAAGTAAATAGGGTCAATTTTGATTTCAGTTGGACTTTAAACCTGCTTTTAGCCTCTTAACAGCGCACATACCTGTATTTACATCCTGTTTTCGGTCGAAGTCCATAGTAATCGATTGTCGAGTTCACGCGCGTGATCATAGGTAACTAAACCTATGCGCGTGAACTCGACAATCGATTACTATGGACTTCGACCGAAAACAGGATGTAAATACAGGTATGTGCGCTGGCTGAAATAACATAATTTTTATTCATATCTTTCACATCTACTGCAGTCAGATTCACCCGTGTTCACTCTTAAGGAATCACTCACATTGGCTGTGCACTTGTAATGACACATCAAGGATGTTAAGAGGCTAAAAGCAGGTTTAAAACTTGCCCCATTGAAGTCAACAGGGTGCAAATTTTAAAAAGAGGATAACACGGTGTAGGCAACACCGATTTTTGTCGTTGTTCTCTGTATTGACAGCACTCCAAATTTACAAAAAAGTGAGCTCAATGTTAAAATTTACCAGAGTTCTCCTTTAAAAAGTGGATTGTTACATAAAATATATCCCTTTTGAATGGATATTGAGCCTAACCTTGCAGATCTTTTTTATGCTCAAACAGCAACATTACACACTAACTAAAGTTGAAAAATATAAAGCATAAAGCATAATAGGACCCCCTTAAAGGTATAGTGGGGGGTGGATTTTCCCGAATTTTAGAAAAGAACCGCCCTCTCCACTTTTTGAAAAAATGCACATGCGCAACACTCTACCTGCTCCCAAGAGGGAACGCCTATTAAACGTGTGCATGAGAGAGCATGCACGAGCCTAGTTCTCCTCATGCATGCTCTGTTTACAAGTTGCTGCGTGACTTGTGCCAGGGCTAGCATCGCTAATCATAGCTTACATTAACTTTTACTAGCAGTGATTTTAAATGGATTTCTCCTAATAGCATGCCAAACTTTACCTGTCGAGTAGAAACTTCGCGACTGAGGCATCAGTGGGAAATCCAACCTGTGCTTTTAGCGCACGTCAGCGTGTGAAATATTCTCCCAAAAACACTCTGGTCTTTCTTTCTTCAGAGGCCTTTGTCTTCTTTTTTTTTATTTTTTTTTTTATTGAAGGATACATACATTAACAGTAAGAAGAGAATAAAAATAAAAATAAATAAAACAAGGGGGGTATACGGACATCAAAAGAGAATGAGATAGGCTACACAAAACAATACAATGTTACAGTTTGTCAAAATAACACATTAAAGATTCTTTACAACAGACTCAAGGATATTATTTGTTTTAGAAACCTTTGAGTTTAAAGGTTTTGACATTTTCTTAAAGGAAGAAAAAAGGGACTTTATATCAGAGGAGAATATTCTAAAATCAGGATTACAATGAATGGTTCTGGCTTTGTGAAGATGAAACTTGCCCAGAAGACAAAGTAATAATACTGTATTATTAAGATTAACATCATTAGAATGAAAATCAGATAAAAAAAATGATAGATTCTGACATTTGCACCAATTTGCTACAACAGCAAAAAACTAACAAGGTAACATCTGACCAGAAAGACTTAGAAAATGGGCACAGATAAAATAAATGTAGGATAGATTCTTCTTCAATATTGCAAAAGGAACATAAAGAATATACATTCTCAGAAAACCTGCTCAAAAATAAATTACAAGGGTAATATCTATGAACAATTTTGAAATGGAGTTCTTTAATTTTATTAGGGATAAAAAGTTTGTGAGAAAATGCCCATAAGTTATTCAAATCAGAGTTTGGATAACAGAAACTCCATTTAGATCGTACTTTAGGAAGGGTTCTTGTAGTTGAAGAAAGAACATTTCTAATAAAGAGATTGTTGCATTTTTTATCTAATATGTTAACACCATTGATTGCAAGTGTAGGAATATAGTTGTTTAAACAGTAGTATCTTAAATGCGCTTTAAACAAAGTTCTTACACTGACAGAAATACTTTTAGTCACCTTATTAAAATCTCTTACAGAAATCACAGCATCTTTCATGGACATAAACTCAGAAAAAGAAAGAAGGTCTCCTTGAGCACTGAACAAATCAGAAACAAAAAGAATATTTTGATCCACCCATTCTTTGAAAAAAAGTGATTTGTTACCACACAGTACATTTTCATTATTCCAAATAATATACGTGTGTGGGGAGAAATTATGTTTGAAAGCAATCTTCCAGGATTCTAGAGCTTGTTTATGAAAATTTGAGAGTTTAATAGGTAATTTGCTGCACTTAAAATTACAAGATAACAAAAATTTTAGGTCACCACAGTGTTTAAAGATTAAGTTAGGGATCCAAAACCAGGGTAAACTATTATTAGAAATACAATACTTAATCCAGTTAATTTTGAATGTCTGGTTGATAGTTTGAAAATCTAAAGCGTTAAGACCACCCTCCTTGTAACTTCTTATCAAAGATTTCCTTTGAACACATTCCACTTTATTTTTCCAAATAAAACGGAAAAGCAGAGAGTCAATAGATTTAATCGTTTTTTTATCAACAAATAAGGAAAGAGCAGGGTAAACTAGCCGTGATATGCCCTCAGCCTTAGACAGCAGGACTCTCCCATAAATTGTCAAGTCTCTCTACAGCCAGCAACATAGAATTTTTTTGGTTTTATCTAACCTTGGTTGAAAATTGTTATGAAGACGTTCTGAACCTGATCTGCAAATATCGACCCCAAGATATTTTACCTGCTGTTTAACTTTAATACCATCAACAGAAATTTTATCTGAATCATGCACATACAAAATTTCACTTTTCGAAGGATTTACCACAAATCCAGAAGCTTTGGAGAAAAGATTAAAACTGCTTAAGGCACCAGAGACTTGTGAATCATTTTTAAGAAAGAGACGAGTATCGTCAGCTAACTGACTAATTATTAAAGTATTCTCACCAATATTTATACCCTCAATATTTGAATGTTTTATATACAAACTTAGAAGCTCAGCAGCCAATAGAAAAAGAAAAGGAGAGATGGGGCATCCCTGGCGAATACCTCGACTCACTGAAAATCGGGGAGAAGTTCCGGAAGCTAAAGAAACACAACTATTAATACCATTATAAAGAGTACGAATCATTTTAATAAAAGAACAACCAAAACCAAACTTAGAAAGGGCTTCAAAAATAAAGGAATGCTCAACTGTATCGAATGCTTTGTAGAAGTCGATAAACAAAATTAAAGCCTCTTCGTTTATGAATTCAGAGTAATCAAGAATATCTATAATTAATCTAATATTATTAGAGATATGTCTACCTTTTAGAAAACCAGATTGAGTGTCAGAAATTATGTCTGCCAAACAAGGCTTGAACTTTTCAGCATATATAGAAGGCAATAACTTATAATCAGAGTTCAAAAGGGTGATCGGGCGCCAATTATCTAAAAAATTGTTATCCTTATTAGGCTTGGGTATAAGAGAGATGAGACCTTGTTTCATTGATTCTGCCAGTTCACCTTTCATTGAACACTCAATAAGGGCTTCGTAAAGAAGATGTTTAATGGAGTCCCAAAAGACTTTAAAAAATTCAAAAGGTAACCCATCTGGCCCTGGGGATTTATTATTTGGCATTCTTTTAACAATATTATAAAGATCATCTATATTAAAAGGATCCTCACAAATATTCCTATTTTGGGCATTAATTTTAGGAATAAAAGACTGAATCTTATGAAAAAACAAAGAAGAAGCATTAGGGTCAAAAGAGGAAGTATACAAATTTTGATAAAATTTAAAAACATGAGAAGAAATCACAGAGGGGACATTAGATAATGTATTATTAATATATAGAGAAGAGATTTTTTTTATTACTGCCGCGCTTCTTCTCTAGGTTGAAAAAGTAGGCAGAATTTTTTTCCCCAAATTCAAGCCATTTTGATCTCGACCTAATATATGCGCCCCTTGCCTTTTCTAGAAAGAGATCATCCAGACAAGCTTGTGAAGTATAAAGAGATTCCTTGTCATCCTCACCCGGGTTAGGGTTCTTTAAAATTTCATTTATTTTTTTAATTAAGTCTGTAATTTCCTTAATTTTAACAGACATTCTATTTTTCCCAAATTTAACCGAGAATTTCCTACATTCATATTTAAATAGCTCCCATTTAGAGATGGCCGAGATATTAGTCTGAGATTTAACACTCTCTACGATTCTCTCAATCTCCTGACAATATGATTCAGACAATAAAAAGGAGCAATTTAATTTCCAATACCCAGGGTTCACTTTTCTTCTCCGCTTGGATTTATCATCCGATAAAGTAATGTCAATTACTGCATGATCTGTAAGAGGTGAGGGTGATATTTCTGCTGATACCAAAAATGAAATTAAAGAGTCTGATATCAGCCACAGGTCTATATGTGATTTTTGAGAAAAATCTGATTTAAACCAAGTGTACATGTGTATATCGGGATTTAAATATCTGTGTGCATCGATCAGGTTCAGACAATTACAGAGATTTGCTATTAGGTGGTTAACGCTGTTAGACACATTTCTAGGCGGAAATCTAGCAGCAACTAAATCTGGTGCCTCATTGAAATCGCCACCAAATAAAATAAAAGCAGAGGGATATTTTAGTTTTAAATTACTTATATAAATGACTATACTATGAAGTAGAGTTTTGTTGTTTGCAGAACTATTGAACCCATATATGTTAATCATTATTAAAAATTTGCTATCCAAGTGAACAACTGAGATAATCCACCTTCCAATCCCTGAAGAAAGTGTTTCTATAACCTTTCCTTGAAATCCACTATTAAGTAATATAGCGACCCCACCTGATGAACTAGAGTTATGACAGAAAGAAATAGTGCTCCCCCACTGATTACGGCAGAATTTTTCATCGTTTACACAAGAATGAGTCTTTTGCAAAAAATATATGTCCCTTTTCATGGATTTACAAAACAAAAATAAAGCTTTTCGCTTGTTTAAGTCACGTAGCCCCCGAACATTCAAAGAGAAACATGAGAAATGTGAACTAAACATAATTCTTGAGTAATACAATTGTCAGAAACAAGTACAGAAACTATATATGCTTCTTAGAAGATATGCAGAGCCTAAGGCTCGAACTCCCAATAAAATTTAGGAAGATCAACACACCCTGTCGTGGACCCAAAAATAAAAATAAAAATAAACGCCTCCCCGTTTCGCAAATTCACAATGTAAGGGGCATATTAAATATCGTAAACAGAAATTCTCTTCCCGTTTATGAAGGCAACGGGCCCATTAAACCCAGCTTTCTTTCCCTCCCTTCTTGCCTTTTCAACGAGTGGCCAAAGTTTGTTTCTCGCCTCTTTGTCTTCCTGCGTCAGATCTTCCAAGATCCGAATTTTCTTCTGTTTCAAAAGTTCGGATCGTTTGGCTTCTGCCCATATTGCATCTCGACAAGTGCGGGATAAAAACTGAACGATGATCCGTCGCGGATTGGTGTTTCCAGACTTGGGGCCAAGCCGATGCGCGATGTCGACCATGTCCTGCAGTTTCTCTGCTGTGTGTGGAGAGAGGTTCCTGAACAACTCGATAACGACCATTTTGACGTTTTCCCCTTCGCGCTCAGGTATCCCGGCAACACGGAGGTTCCATCTGCGTTTGTAGCTGTCCAAACCGCTGCATTTCTCATTAAGAGCTTTATTTTCCTTTTCCAACTTCATAACTTTTGTTTGCAGAGAAAGCACCTTATCCGTCACGTCCTCCACCTGCTTGTTGATAGCTTCAAGCGAGCAGGTGAGGTTACAGATTGAAGCAGTGTTTTCCTTCACCGATGCCTCGACGGAATGCAGTTTTACCAATGACTCTTCTTGTAATTTGCTAACCTTTTCGATTGCCGCTAACAGCACAGAATTAGAGACCGTATCGGAGACATTGGAACGAGGTTTCTTCAGAGCAGGGGACTTACTAGGAGTGTCAGGAGAGCCCCCAAATGCATCTTCTAGACGCCTTGTGTAGTTATGTGCCTTTAGTTTTTCGTTGTTTGCAGAAGCCTCGACAGAGGCTGTATCCATATTATCGTCCATGGTTGTATCAACGGAGCTACTTCACTCAGGCGTAGAAACTAACTAAAATAAACGAAAGAGGGTCCCAATAACGTTAAAAACAGTCTTAAAAGGATATGTTGAGATTCCACTACAAGTTATATAAGAAATTAAAGCATAGAAATTCAAGCCTCAAGCACAGCACATAGCAATGGATAAGAGCGTAATAAAGTTGCTGTTAACGCGGCGCCATCTTGACCCCTCCCCCGGCCTTTGTCTTCTTGTCATACAATTCGTAGACACTTTTTCTCTTGCGACCCTCAGACATTTTGAAAAAAACCCAGTGAGAACGGCGAGCTTCAATGAATGACTGAAACCGTAGCTCACCACATATACACCTGAAAGTGCGCATGCGCAGAAAGCGAAAACTACCTAGGGACGAGCACGTACGACAGCCTTACGTAAACAGATCACCAGAATGATTGACAACTAGTAGGACCAAAAGTCTTGATGATCCACCCGGAAAAAGAAAAACCCTCCACTATACCTTTGACATGCTGCTGGAGCAGGGGGGCAGGGTTTTCTATTATTTTGAAGGTACCCCCGGGCGCCGCCATTGGCTAGCGGACCCCCACCTGCTGTTAGCATCCCATTGACTCCCATTCATTTTTGCATCACTTTGACAGCGAAAAACTTTACATCTGAGGTGTTTAAAGACTCCATTTGTCCATTAATTATTTCTAAAGAAACACGAAAATGTATAAAAGGCTTCATTACCTTGTAGCTTCTGTTATGGCCCTGTAGAAGCAATTTTTGTAAAAATAGGCTAACAATTGCGTCATAACCACGCGACTCTCTGTCGCACAGTAGAGAATTACCGTATGGACAGGAGGAGAAGCTCACTCGCAATCGGGGGGACGTGGAGGCAAAATGACAAAATAATTAATCAGAATACATAGCAAACGTTTCTCTTGCTCCTAGCTCATGGACAGCTCCTACTCACACTCTCCGTCTCTGCAAGTTTCGGAAGGGAATGATTCAGATTTCTCTTAGCACAGCTACTAAAAGACAGACGGGTTGCTCACGTCACATCTACGTCGTCAAGCTCAGTTTGAGTCTGCGTAGTACGCTCAACCCCCAGGAAGTAAGAGTTTCTAATTGACTTCACTTTGTCTCCGTTGAATCCAATGGGGTCGCTGTCCATTTCTTTTACTGTCTATGTGCTGGAGAGAGTGTGCTTTTCTGCAACATCACTTCAATTTCATGCGTTATTCTCTAGAAAGCATTATAATCCAGTAGTTCACTCAATTTTCTTTACTGATAAAATTAAGTAATATTTGTTATATACTGCTGATACAGTACTGACAATTTTTTTTTTTATTGGTTTGGTTTATTTATTGTTTATTAATAATTTTTTTGTTTCTTTTTTATTGGTAATCTACAAAAAAAGTTGGCTCTCTCCATTGGTTATACATATTTATGAGTGAAAGATAAAGCCAGTTTGATGCAACTCTGCAAAAGTTTGATGGGTCTTGGTCAGTTTTATAAGAATTCAAATGTTTAATAATCAGGTAACACTTTATTTTGATAGTCAACTTAGACATTCTCCTAAATACAAGTAACTTTGCAACTACTTGTTAACTACCAGTCATTAGAGTATTAGTAGACTGTCTACTTAAAGGGATGGTTCCCCCCAAAAATGTATTTCTGTCATCATACTCACCCTCGTGTTGTTCCAAACTTTCTGATTTTCTCTGTTCTGTTGAACACAAAAGACTCCACTAGACTTCATTTTCCAGCAGGATTTGCACCTGCCCACACTGCCAAAAGAACCAAAACCTGGTTCAATGACCATGGTATCACTGTGTAATTACTGTGTGATTTCATGTAATATTCAAATTTTTTGAAATCCTGTTTTCGTGGGTTTTATGAACTGGAAGCCCAAATTATGTACAAATAAACAACTAAATACTTGGAATCGTTTAAGTTGTGGGCCCTGAATCTAATCTATGGAAGTTTAACGTTTTGAATGGAATTATAGAAATAAATAAACTTTTCCATGATATTCAAATTTTTTGGAAAGGGTCTGTATATATATTTTTTTTACTTTGGAAGTCACTGGCTACTGTATGACTACAGACAATCTTTAAAATCTATTCTTTTGTTTGCAACAACTTGTGGGTAAAATTTACATTTTTGGGTGAACTGTCACTTTAATATCTGCTAACACTTTATTTAGATGGTCCCCAATCCCCAGACATCAGATTGACTATAAGTGACTTTACAAGTACATGTTAACTTAGTCTACTAACCCGAACCCTAACCTAATATTCTACTAATACTCTGAGAGTAAGTTGACATGTACTTGTAAAGTTATGTCCAAAGTGGACTATCAAAAAAAAATGTCACCAAAATATTTTTGATCCAAGCTGAATTAAATGCTAGCTGTTTAAGTTTTATTTTGATAATAATGTTGTTAACATTATAATGTGTACAATATATTTGGTACAATTTGATCACAATGCAGGAAAACACAAAAGGCTCTTTAAACTTCCTCAAAATACAGGTACTTAACCACTGAGAAACCTGTGAAAACCCCTGCTTCATTGTTTCATTCATTCACACTTCTGAGCAAGAGGAAATCTGTCTGCTCAGAGACGAGGAAGACAATTTCTGCCAAAGAATTTATATATTTATCACGTCTCTCTCAGTTCTTTCTTCAAACCATCAAAAAACAGCAAAATAATGTGGCTCATATTTTGATCCAGCTTGATTTGTTGCCAACATGACTCGACAAGTTTTATCAATCTTCATGCCTTAGTGTTTGATGGTATGGGAAAATCATGTGCATGTTAAAAATATCATGTAAGATGATAAACATTTGACCAGATCTGTATTTATAAACCGAGCTGTCACTAATTTTGAATTGTTATTTCTTTCACAGGCATTTTTATCTGAAGTTGCAAATGGGGTGAAACAAAAGTATCATAAAGGAGCCACTAGTAGTAAACCAGAATGGTACACGTTTTACTTTTTTCTGTATAATTGCTGTAATTCACAGTCTAGTTGTGCATGATATCTTGTTCACTTTATGGCTGATTTTTTATTTATTTATTATTTCTTATGCCTCTTGATTTTATTAAAAAAAAATATGCTCTCAAGCTATATATTTTTAAAATTTATCGAGTCAGCGACCAGTGTGTTTGTGTCTGTCTACATGTGCAATTTCAACTGTTGACATGGGACATCAATGACAGTGAAGAACAGTTTGCAAGTCTTCACAAAACTATTGTTGGATTCCACATGGCACAAAACACCCTAATTTTTGGGCAGTCTCTTTAAGATCATTCAATTTAAAATACGAGTACAGCTAAAAGTGGGTTTAGTTTCATCAGTTACATCTCAGATATTCACAAATGTTCTGTGACAACACTAATGTCCTCTCATTGTTGCATGTCTTTATACGTTTAGCTTTGAGAAGGAGGATTTGGTTTTGTGGTTATGAGGAAGTTTCTAAAGGAAGGAAATTAATTAAACACTGCAGCTTGCTGGAAAATCTTTGAGTTTCTGTCACTAGTGGAAACGCCTGTCACACTTTTATGGGATCAATATCCCGCTTAAAGTATTGCAGCCACGGATCCAAAAATAATAAGCGTGAATCAAAAATGTAAAAATATATTACAAAAACTGAAAAATAAAATAATGCAAAATGATCAGAATAGCAAACAACGTGGTCACAGATCAAAATATAATAAGCATGTATCAAGAAATAGCAAGCATGAATAAAAACTTTAAACACATTAAAAGTTATTTTGCACAAAACTTAAACTTATGGTCATGCTTTCTTAAAAAGTATGTTTTCCTTGGTTTTATTACTCTGTACTTTGTGCTCTCTTGCATTTTCTGCTCATATTTTACTCTTTTATACGCTTGTGCTGTTTTTCTCTTCGCTCTTCTTTCTATGTTCTGCGCTTGCTTTCCCAAATGTTGCAGTTCGAGTTTCATGTAAATTAGGGCGGGCTTAAGTGTCACCATTGGTCCACTAGTTCTAGATTGCCCCCCCCCCCCCAACCTCGTTTTATTAACAATGGTCACTTATCTGTAAAATTGCAAAATCCCCATTCATTTTAGTGATTGTCTGAATCAGTATATGGAACATCAGTGTTTTTCATATTCGAATGGAACCTTTTCAACAAGTTTCTCTCCAGTTTGTATCTGGGTCTCTTTGGCTTCTGAGTCAAAACATCACAGGTTTGCGGAGCAATTTGCGGAGCAATTTGCCACACAAGCCCAAGTTGTTTACTAATAAGAAAGTCCGACTACGCCACCTTAGGAGTTAACCCCAGGGAAAATACTCAAACATTGAGCAAAGCACACAGGTTCGGTTCCCTCATTGAATTAGGCAAGAGACGTGAGTAAAGTACAAAAATACAAATGTTTATTAATACAAAAATGACTTAAAATGTTGGACACTAAAAACAACAAGAGACACTGAAACCCCACTTCAAACTAAACAAAAAGAAAAACATATGCAACCCAACTTGGTATGTAGAAGTTATGTGTATATGTAAAACAAAAACTAAATACCATCAGGGCTGAGGCTCTCAACGGCAGAAATAAATGTGGAGCTTGGTTTTACGGAGCACACATCCACACGCACACACACCCGTGCAGTCTAATCACACGATCACACACTCAAAGTGTACACTGCACACGATAAAGGACCACCACCACAAGGAGGAAGAGCGATCCACCCGTGGGACCCCAGCTCCTGCGGAAAAATAAGAAACTATAACAATGTACATAGAAATGACAATATGGACATCACTAAAGCAAGTCCTCACAACAATGAATGTCAATAACAAACAAAAATAAGGAGAAAAACCATTAAAGCTTAGAAAGATCAATTAGTTGGTCACCTGAGATTACTACCAGACAATTTTAACTCAGTATATGTTCACACACAAATAGGATTGCACTAATAGATGGTTGATCACATGCAACCCGAGCTATGAGCAGTTAATTGGTTTTACAATAATAAAGATGAAAGAAATGAAAAAGCAAATCAATTCAACCAAACAAACTGTACTTCCACAGAATTAGAAGTAACAGAAAACACACACAAAAAAAGGTTTAAATCAAAAAAAGAAACAGAGGGCAGCTTAGCTCCCCTACAAGCGGAAGGACCTAAATAGTCCTCCCACACAAGCCAGAAATTTGAAGCAGGGCACTAAAACGCCACGATAAGAACCAAACGAGCAGTCCCCTTTTATTATGACCGCCGCTAGCGTAGCTAGCGAAAGCGGTCATATAGGGATTGTCAAAGGTTTTTTTTGTTTTTTTTTCCCGTCACCTTACTGAATTTTTCGTCAACGATACCAGGGACACCGAAACACCGGGGAACATGAAATTTGGTGGGCATGTAGCCCCACTAGACTTGTACGGAAAAATTTCGTTTGGTCCCCGGGGGCCACTCCCCCCCCGCGCTGGGCCCCCCCAAACCCCAAAAAATGCAGTTTTTCCTAAATAACTACCTGAACCGTGGCACCGAGGATGAAGAATTTTTTATGGTATGTTGGTCTACTAGACTTTTACGGAAAAATTTCGTTTGGTCCCCGGGGGCCACTTCCCCCCCCGCGCTGGGGCCCCTGTGAATTTGTCGTCAACGATACCAGGGACAACGAAACACCGGGGAACATGAAATTTGGTGGGCATGTAGCCCCACTAGACTTGTACGGAAAAATTTCGTTTGGTCCCCGGGGGCCACTCCCCCCCCCGCGCTGGGCCCCCCCAAACCCCAAAAAATGCAGTTTTTCCTAAATAACTACCTGAACCGTGGCACTGAGGATGAAGAATTTTTTATGGTATGTTGGTCTACTAGACTTTTACGGAAAAATTTCGTTTGGTCCCCGGGGGCCACTTCCCCCCCCGCGCTGGGGCCCCTGTGAATTTGTCGTCAACGATACCAGGGACACCGAAACACCGGGGAACATGAAATTTGGTGGGCATGTAGCCCCACTAGACTTGTACGGAAAAATTTAGTTTGGTCCCCGGGGGCCACTCCCCCCCCGCGCTGGGCCCCCCCAAACCCCAAAAAATGCAGTTTTTCCTAAATAACTACCTGAACCGTGGCACCGAGGATGAAGAATTTTTTATGGTATGTTGGTCTACTAGACTTTTACGGAAAAATTTCGTTTGGTCCCCGGGGGCCACTTCCCCCCCCCGCGCTGGGGCCCCTGTGAATTTTTCGTCAACGATACCAGGGACACCGAAACACCGGGGAACATGAAATTTGGTGGGCATGTAGCCCCACTAGACTTGTACGGAAAAATTTCGTTTGGTCCCCGGGGGCCACTCCCCCCCCCGCGCTGGGCCCCCCCAAACCCCAAAAAATGCAGTTTTTCCTAAATAACTACCTGAACCGTGGCACCGAGGATGAAGAATTTTTTATGGTATGTTGGTCTACTAGACTTTTACGGAAAAATTTCGTTTGGTCCCCGGGGGCCACTTCCCCCCCCGCGCTGGGGCCCCCGTGAATTTTTCGTCAACGATACCAGGGACACCGAAACACCGGGGAACATGAAATTTGGTGGGCATGTAGCCCCACTAGACTTGTACGGAAAAATTTAGTTTGGTCCCCGGGGGCCACTCCCCCCCCCGCGCTGGGCCCCCCCAAACCCCAAAAAATGCAGTTTTTCCTAAATAACTACCTGAACCGTGGCACCGAGGATGAAGAAATTTTTATGGTATGTTGGTCTACTAGACTTTTACGGAAAAATTTCGTTTGGTCCCCGGGGGCCACTTACCCCCCCGCGCTGGGGCCCCCGTGAATTTTTCGTCAACGATACCAGGGACACCGAAACACCGGGGAACATGAAATTTGGTGGGCATGTAGCCCCACTAGACTTGTACGGAAAAATTTCGTTTGGTCCCCGGGGGCCACTCCCCCCCCCCGCGCTGGGCCCCCCCAAACCCCAAAAAATTCAGTTTTTCCTAAACTACCTGAACTGTGGCACCGAGGATGAAGAATTTTTTATGGTATGTTGGTCTACTAGACTTTTACGGAAAAATTTCGTTTGATCCCCGGGGGCCACTTACCCCCCCGCGCTGGGGCCCCCGTGAATTTTTCGGCAACGATACCAGGGACACCGAAACACCGGGGAACATGAAATTTGGTGGGCATGTAGCCCCACTAGACTTGTACGGAAAAATTTCGTTTGGTCCCCGGGGGCCACTCCCCCCCCCGCGCTGGGCCCCCCCAAACCCCAAAAAATGCAGTTTTTCCTAAATAACTACCTGAACCGTGGCACCGAGGATGAAGAATTTTTTATGGTATGTTGGTCTACTAGACTTTTACGGAAAAATTTCGTTTGGTCCCCGGGGGCCACTTCCCCCCCCGCGCTGGGGCCCCCGTGAATTTTTCGTCAACGATACCAGGGACACCGAAACACCGGGGAACATGAAATTTGGTGGGCATGTAGCCCCACTAGACTTTTACGGAAAAATTTCGTTTGGTCCCCGGGGGCCACTCCCCCCCCCCCCCGCGCTGGGCCCCCCCAAACCCAAAAAATGCAGTTTTTCCTAAATAACTACCTGAACCGTGGCACCGAGGATGAAGAAATTTTTATGGTATGTTGCTCTTAAGGGCCCACATCAACCTAGCCCATAATCACTCATTTGTGATTTGCGCCCCTCCCATAAAAAATGAAAATGCAATATTATTCTACTTTAATCGCCCCTATCTTCAGTTGAGATGTTCAGAACTGCACCATATTTCATGTGTATGATTAACTTGACATCCTCTGGGGGTATGCTAAGTTTCGTAGAATTTCATCCATGGGGGGGTATAAAATAAATTCATTTATGTGCACATTTAGTGACTGTACACTCATCGGCCTGTAGATGGTGGTGTTGAGCGAAGGGTTGCTGGTTTAGGATGATACTGTCACACACACACATGCAGGAATACAAACAAACGCAAGCATGCACACACACTGACATCCACACGCACAGACACACACCCATACACACACATACAAATCCACATGCACAGACACACACACACAAACACACACGCGCACACACATGTACGCACGCACACATACACGCACAGACACACACACACACAGACACACACATACACAAACACACACACATACACACAGACATGCACATACTACTACTTTTTTTAGGTATATACATAAACACGCAATACAGCCAAATTGCTCCACGTCATTTATTTTTGTGGAAAGCCAGTGCAGGCCTGAGCGGCGGTCATATTTTGTACCGCCCTGCGGTACATCTAGTTTATGGTGATGATCACGGCAGCGCGGCTGTATAAACTGCAGCACTTTAACAGCGCGAAGACAGCAGCAAATAATCACGGCATAGAACGAGAAGGAGAATCCATCAGGATATCACGCCAGATAACACGCTTAGGCACGGATTGGTCAGTCATGCCTACCGATAACACAATGGGATACAGGGAATCATGCCTGTGAGGTGACTGACTTTTAACTTTTTCCAGAAGACTCATCAGGGCCAAGGAGAACTCCACCAAGGTCTCCCCATCCTGTTGTCTTCTGGAAAAGAACGACTCCTGAAGCGCTACATAAGACTTAGTGCAACCATACAATTCATGCAATACCTGAATAATTTGATCCAAATCCTCCCTCTCGTTCCTCGACCGATAACGAATTTCTTCCCTCGCCTCTCCCTCCAGATGATCAAACAAGAAAAATGCCTGATCAGCTGTAGACAGATGGCGAAGTCGCATACAGGCCTGGGCCTCCTCCACCCACTCATTGATGCCAATGACCGACCGGCCACTAAACTTTGGGTACTTATGATCCCGAGGAACGAAAACAAACTGCTCCGCTGTCGATGCACCAGCACCAATACGTGGGGGATCTGCAGCCACAGGAATAGTAACATTAGATGGACCCGGCTGTACTTTACTCACGTCTCTTGCCTAATTCTATGAGGGAACCGAACCTGTGTGCTTTGCTCAGTGTTTGAGTATTTTCCCTGGGGTTAACTCCTAGGGTGGCGTAGTCGGACTTTCTTATTAGTAAACAACTTGGGCTTGTGTAGCAAATTGCACCGCCCCGCCACACAAAGAAGATTTTCAACATGATCATGTGATCAGAATGATTTTTTGTGGCTGTCTTTATCAATCTTTATGCCTGTATGTTTGGTGGTAAGAGAACATCATGTGCATTTCATTACCTTTGGCAAATAGTTTATCTGTACAGATGAGAACATCTGATAATCCTGACTTGTTTGGAAGTTAGTATCTAGTAGCTTTTCATGCACTGTTGTTAACTATTGCAACACTTTTGTCTGTCATGTGTTATTGTGAAAGTGGAACACAGTTTTTTTAAATTGCAATTTAAATGTATATTTTAAAAGTACTTATATTTTTAAGGAAATATTTTATATTTAATTTTGTTTGCTGTACTTTATGTGGATTATGGTAATTTATGTTTCAAGGTCAAATAAATGATTACACTTCATGACAATTTATTGTATTCATTTCATTTTATTTTCATTATTTCATTACCAGAAATCTTCATTATTTGTTTAAAACCGTAACATGTAACATGAACCAAAAACAAAACATTAAACTCAACAGGCAGATCACGGGAGCCCAGACTGACACAAGGCCAAAAGTCATAAACAAAAAGACCATCAACAGGGACCAACTGTAATACAGATTAATGATTAAACTCTGCCTTTGCCTCCTTTGAAGGGTAAATACTCAGACTGGCGCTCTAGTTGGAAGCGATACTCTTGTCGATCCAGGAGCGCAGTTGGGAGATACGGGCGTAGACTACTGGGAAACGGGTGTCACAAGTGCGGATGCCCCAGGACACAGACCCCACCAGAGTCCAGACCCCTGATCTCTCACACACCAGAGGACCACCAGAATCACCCTGTGGGAATCACACAGACACAAACACACATTTGAGATCGAAACAGCAGCAGCGTTAATACGGTAATGTGTTTGTCCCGATCTGTCTTAACGTACCATGCACAGATCATGGCATCAGTGATTTGGCTCTGACCCCAGATCTGTCTGCACACAGCAGGACTCATGATGGGCAGACCTGTTTGCTGCAGGATTAGAGGACTCCCTGAAAAAAGAAAACATCAGACAGACTGTTCAGAGTCATGTGAAAAAAAAAAAAAAAAGTAATATACAAGAGTAATTTTTGCAGTTCGTCTTTGTCTAACTTACATGTGGTGGCAGTTCTGCCCCATCCAGTGGTGAAGCAGCGAGTTCCAGGCAGGATGTTGATGGTTGATGGAGCCAGACATACAGGAGAGATACGGGGAGTGAAGACAACTGGAGACGCAAGTTTCAGCAATGCAATGTCATTGTTGATGGTCAAGCTGCTATAGAGCGGATGTGTGATGACCTGCACAGACAGAAAGAAAGAAAAAGATGGACGGTTACTAGTGGAAGCTGACTTTGTGGAAGGTAATCTAAGATATACATGTAAGAATGTTTTATTTCTTCTTGTCGTCTTAAGCTTTCCATGCATTTTTCCCTTTTACCTTCAGCATGAATGTTCATTTGAGAATATGGTACAGATGTTTTCTTTCCTATGCTCAATTTTAAATCTGTAAATCTATTTGGATAATTTTTTAGGGGAAAACTAGACTTCATAAGCTGACAGACAGGACCAAAAGTTAATAATTATGACCGCCGCTAGCGTAGCTAGCGAAAGCGGTCATATGGGGATTGTCAAAGGTTTTTTTTTTTTTTTTCGTCACCTTACTGAATTTTCCGTCAACGATACCAGGGACACCGAAACACCGGGGAACATGAAATTTGGTGGGCATGTAGCCCCACTAGACTTGTACGGAAAAATTTCGTTTGGTCCCCGGGGGCCACTCCCCCCCCGCGCTGGGCCCCCCCAAACCCAAAAAAATGCAGTTTTTCCTAAATAACTACCTGAACCGTGGCACCGAGGATCAAGAATTTTTTATGGTATGTTGGTCTACTAGACTTTTACGGAAAAATTTCGTTTGGTCCCCGGGGGCCACTTCCCCCCCCGCGCTGGGGCCCCCGTGAATTTTTCGTCAACGATACCAGGGACACCGAAACACTGGGGAACATGAAATTTGGTGGGCATGTAGCCCCACTAGACTTTTACGGAAAAATTTCGTTTGGTCCCCGGGGGCCACTCCCCCCCCGCACTGGGCCCCCCGAAACCCCCAAAAATGCAGTTTTCCTAAATAACTACCTGAACCGTGGCACCGAGGATGAAGAAATTTTTATGGTATGTTGGTCTACTAGACTTTTACGGAAAAATTTCGTTTGGTCCCCGGGGGCCACTTCCCCCCCCGCGCTGGGGCCCCCGTGAATATTTCGTCAACGATACCAGGGACACCGAAACACCGGGGAACATGAAATTTGGTGGCCATGTAGCCCCACTAGACTTGTACGGAAAAATTTCGTTTGGTCCCCGGGGGCCACTCCCCCCCCGCGCTGGGCCCCCCCAAACCCAAAAAAATTCATTTTTTCCTAAATAACTACCTGAACCGTGGCACCGAGGATGAAGAATTTTTTATGGTATGTTGGTCTACTAGACTTTTACGGAAAAATTTCGTTTGGTTCCTGGGGGCCACTCCCCCCCCGCGCTGGGCCCCCCGTGAATTTTTCGTCAACGATACAAGGGACACCGAAACACCGGGGAACATGACATTTGGTGGGCATATAGCCCCACTAGACTTTTACGGAAAAATTTCGTTTGGTCCCCGGAGGCCACTCCCCCCCGCGCTGGGCCCCCCGTGAATTTTTCGTCAACGATACCAGGGACACCGAAACACCGGGGAACATGAAATTTGGTGGGCATGTAGCCCCACTAGACTTTTACGGAAAAATTTCGTTTGGTCCCCGGGGGCCACTCCCCCCCCCGCGCTGGGCCCCCCGTGAATTTTTCGTCAACGATACCAGGGACACCGAAACACCGGGGAACATGAAATTTGGTGGGCATGTAGCCCCACTGGACTTTTACGGAAAAATTTCGTTTGGTCCCCGGGGGCCACTCCCCCCCCGCGCTGGGCCCCCCCAAACCCAAAAAATTCAGTTTTTCCTAAATAACTACCTGAACCGTGGCACCGAGTATGAAGACATTTTTATGGTATGTTGGTCTTAAGGGCCCACATCAACCTAGCCCATAATCGATTGTCAAAGTTTTTTTTTTTTTTTTTTTTTCCTCATCTGAATTTTTCGTCAACAATACCAGGGACACCGAAACACCGGGGAACATGAAATTTGGTGGGCATGTAGCCCCACTATACTTTTACGGAAAAATTTCGTCTGGTCCCCGGGGGCCCCCCCCCCCCCCGCGCTGGCCCCCCCCAAATCCAAAAAATGCAGTTTTTCCTAAATAACTACCTGAACCGTGGCACCGAGGATGAAGACATTTTTATGGTATGTTGGTCTTAAGGGCCCACATCAACCTAGCCCATAATCGATTGTCAAAGTTTTTTTTTTTTCTTTTTTTTTTCGTCATCTGAATTTTTCGTCAACGATACCAGGGACACCGAAACACCGGGGAACATGAAATTTGGTGGGCATGTAGCCCCACTAGACTTTTACGGAAAAATTTCGTTTGGTCCCCGGGGGCCACTCCCCCCCTCGCTAGGCCCCCCCAAACCCAAAAAATGCAGTTTTTCCTAAATAACTACCTGAACCGTGGCACAGAGGATGAAGACATTTTTATGGTATGTTGGTCTTAAGGGCCCACATCAACCTAGCCCATAATCGATTGTCAAAGTTTTTTTTTTTTTTTTTTTTCGTCATCTGAATTTTTCGTCAACGATACCAGGGACACCGAAACACCGGGGAACATGAAATTTGGTGGGCATGTAGCCCCACTAGACTTTTACGGAAAAATTTCGTTTGGTCCCCGAGGGCCACTCCCCCCCCTCGCTGGGCCCCCCCAAACCCAAAAAATGCAGTTTTTCCTAAATAACTACCTGAACCGTGGCACCGAGGATGAAGACATTTTTATGGTATGTTGGTCTTAAGGGCCCACATCAACCTAACCCATAATCACTCATTTGTGATTTGCGCCCCTCCCATAAAAAATGAAAATGCAATATTATTCTGCTTTAATCGCCCCTATATTCAGTGGAGATGTTCAGAACTGCACCATATTTCATGTGTATGATTAACTTGACATCCTCTGGGGGTATGCTAAGTTTCGTAGAATTTCATCCATGGGGGGGTATAAAATAAATTCATTTATGTGCACATTTAGTGACTGTACACTCATCGGCCTGTAGATGGTGCTGTTGAGTGAAGGGTTGCTGGTTTAGAATGATACTGTCACACACACACATGCAGGAATACAAACAAACGCAAGCATGCACACACACTGACATCCACAGGCACAGACACACACCCATACACACACATACAAATCCACATGCACAGACACACACAAACACACACGCGCACACACATGTACGCAAGCACACATACACGCACAGACACACACAGACACACACATACACAAACACACACACATACACACACACACAGACAGACATGCACATACTACTACTTTTTTAAGGTATCAGCCATATACCCGATTTACCAATACCCAATGTGTTATGCTTGGGCAGTATACTAATGACGTGGGTGGGACATGTTTCATGCCATGTTAGATCACATCCTGAGAGTCTACGCTTTCAGAAAATATATAGTTTATATAGTTGAATCAGTTTTCTCTTCATGGTACAGACCAAAATGTATTATGTGTACACTTTCTTCACCTAAATCCATAAAATCCCATTAATTTCAATGGGACATTTACTTAAGTGTTCTACTAGGTACAGTGGGAATGAGTTTAATTTTGTTAACATTGTTTTTTTTAAAACTCTGGGACCAGGGCTACAAGATAAAACCACTTTTTTGGGGAAAAATGTTTTTTATTTCAGTAAAACACAACAAACCCATGCCAAAGTCAGATAACTGACTTTTACCATCAGCAGGCACCTCAACCGTTTGGTAGAGGTTTGTATAAATTGAATGGGAGGGTCCTTTGAAAAAAAAAACACAGATTTTTCATACTTAGTATGTATAAGTATATATACTATTTTGATCCCGTGAGGGAAATTTGGTCTCTGCATTTATCCCAATCCGTGAATTAGTGAAACACACTCAGCACACAGTGAACACACAGTGAGGTGAAGCACACACTAATCTCGGCGCAGTGAGCTGCCTGCAACAACAGCGGCGCTCGGGGAGCAGTGAGGGGTTAGGTGCCTTGCTCAAGGGCACTTCAGTCGCTTTTTACTATTAACCACTGTTATGGATGTGACGTTTTCACATTATGGATGTTAAGTGTCTAAACTAATGACTTTTGATATAAAACTTAAATAGTAATGGCAAATAATTACAAAACTCTAAATTATCCATGATCCACAGGAATACTCCAGACAGTCTTTTAAAATATACAACTTATATACATAAACACGCAATACAGCCAAATTGCTCCACGTAATTTATTTTTGTGGAAAGCCAGTGCAGGCCTGAGCGGCGGTCATATTTTGTACCGCCATGCGGTACATCTAGTTTGACTAATAGGCCTACCTTTTTCTCCACTCAATTCAATTTAACAGGTAAAATTAATCAAGTAATTTAAAGGGATAATAATGGATTCATAATGAACATTTATAGTGCATATTATTTGTTTTGTCTTTATTGTTCTAGTCCAGTGATCTCATTTTATTATTGTCAAGTGAAGTCACCTTTATTTATATAGCACTTTATACAATATTGATCACAGTAATAAACAGGAAAAAAACAGAATCAATGATGCAAAATTCACCAAATATAAGAGACATTCAAATTCTGCTGTAAAGCAGCTCTAAAAACCACAATAGTGTCATTATTCAGCTCAAGTCAGTTCAGTGTTGATTCAGTTCAGTTCAGTTCAGTTCAGTTGTGTGAAAAAGCAGAAATGAACCAACTATTAAAAAGCATTCAGTAATTGAACACTGAAATAAATAGTATGAGTTGATCTCTAATTTTGATATTCATCGCTGAAATCAGTCAACATTTTTACCTTGGAAACTAGTTTGACCTGGATGGGTTCAACATTGGAGCCACGATCATGTTCTCCAAGAATGACACGATGATTGCCGACCCTAAAAAGAGAGCAGTAAAGACAAAACTAACTGTGAAAAGAAAAAAGAAACAGCATCTAAAAAAAAGCACCATTGTATGTGTCATTTGTCAGATTGAAGACTCTTACAAGACACCGCAGTGAGCAGCAGTGAGAACCCAGTTCTGGTTGATCAGGGATCCACCGCAGAAGTGGAATCCATTGGGTTGCTGTTTCAGAGGTAAAAGCATTGAACACATGACATATACTCTTTGACCAAATCAGGCAAATGCAGGATAAAAGTCGGCCAATACACCGTTACCTGGAGAGAGACCTGCCAGGGCCAAGAACCAGAGATGGCGTTCTGTCCGTTCACAATCTTGCTGCCAATCGTCTGTGGCTTAATCGCTGGCACTCCACAACCTGTAGATAAAGAACAGAAGTTCATGACACATGAAGCTCTTTGTGTAGGTTTTGCATTTTGTAAATATATATGTACACCTAATAATTTTCTTGCAAACTTCTAAAGAAGACACTTACCCAGAGCAGAGGCCACCAGGGCAAGGCAGGTGATGGTGAAGATCATGATGTAGATTTGTGATGTCTCACTGTACCTGTACCTGTAGGTGCTCTCTCTCGCTTTTATATAATTTACAGCATTTATTAAATGTGGGACGTGATCAAGGTTCCTTCCCGCAGCTCCAATGATCTCATAGTTGCGGAATGATCATTGATCTGCATCTCCATTGTTCAGAGCTAGTGTCTTACGTGCAAAGAGGATTAATTCTTTATTCTCTGAAGGGGTTTTTGACCTCTGTCTATTTCCTTGACAGGCATCATGATTTCACCTCTGTCATTTTATGTTATCAAATGTTTTGAGTGGGAAGGTTTTGTTTTTACTGTTGTGAAATTTCATTCATTATATCATGAAAAGTTCTTCCTTACGGATGTTCTTCCTAAAAGTTTTTCAGCAATACTTGCAGGAAATAAGCTGCTTTCCCATTAAATCTGTGATTTGAACTAATCTCATATTCAACCTGGCAATCCATTCAAGCTGATACTGAAGAGGAAGGGAGTGAAATTGTGGGATTATGTCACAGTATGATTACATCAGTTATGAGAGCTGGGCTTAAGTAAACTTGAAGTAATAATTTCAGTTTCTATAACACCACAAGCAGTTTAAATAAAAAAAAATTAAGGACAGTCGAACAGGTTCTTTTAAAGTGGTTCTATTATGGCCTTTTACGAAGTCTTGATTTTGTTTTTGGGGTGTACGTTTGTATGTTTTCATGCTTGATTGTTTAGAAAATTCATTATTTTTCACATATTTTACATTATTACAGCTCCTCTCTCCCCAGTCTGGTTGAACGCGTTGTTTTCGATGAAGCCCCTCCTATTTCTGATTCTGGAATATGAAATGTGCTGTGATTGGTTAGCTAGCCCAGTGTTGTGATTGGCAGCGCTTAACGCATGTTCGGGAAATGTCACACCCCAATGGCATAAATTTCAAACCAATTTGAGCCCGATTCAGACCCTGACAATGTTAACGAACAAGAGGATCGCGCAGAACAGATTTCATTCACGGACTTTGCAAGCACGGATTTCACAGGACGTTTCAGACTTCAGATTGGTATGTTTTTTGTAGTTTTATTATACATTATACTTATAATGAAAGTATGTATGTAAGTTATACATAAAGTATATATAATAATATATAATTACATACAAAAAGCAACAGAAAACGTCTCAGGTTACGACTGTAACCCTAGTTCCCTGAGAAGGGAACGAGACGATGCGTCAATGACGCTTTGGGAACGCTTCTGCGTGATTGCGTCTGAAGCACTTGTATCAACTAGTCCAATGGTGAGAGTGGGCGTCACGGGCGGGTGACGTGACGACCAGGAAAGGATAAAGGACATCCGGTTTAGAACCGCGCTAGCTTCGAAAAGGGCCGAAGCAAGTCGATCACAGGGATGTAGGAAGTATGGCAAAGTGACGCATCGTCTCGTTCCCTTCTCAGGGAACTAGGGTTACAGTCGTAACCTGAGACGTTCCCTTTTGAGGGAACTCGCGATGCGTCAATGACGCTTTGGGAACGAGAATGCCCAATACGCCATACGAAACAGAACCTGTCTGTGTGAATACTGCACAACTAAGACAAGAGCATTGAGAACCTGGGGAAACGCCCAGGTCGAAGTTGCAAAACCTTACGAATGTGAGCAGAGAGGACCAGGCTGCCGCATACCACATCCTACAAGGATACATATATAATAAGGCTTCTAAGCCGCCATACTCCTGTCCTGGTCTAAAAGCACCACGGAGGAAACAACCAAAGTCCCCCCCCCCCCCTTTAGGCAGGGCTCTACAGTGCGAGTAATTCACTCGCATTTGCGCCTAAAAATAGTTATGTGCGAACTTGAAAAATAATTTACGAGCACGGTGCGCGAGTGACAGGCTGTTCTCAATACACTGAAGACAACAGCGCGATGAAGCGAAGCATACCATTGATTTCACATGGAAAGCAAGCAAGAGGACGGGGTCGCAACTGCGTGATGTGAACATTTGATGACGCGCTTAACTTTATTCAAATGGGAGCGACGATTCGCAACCATTGAGCCAATCACTGAAATAGTGTGGGAATGTGCGGGAACTGCTGGATTTTAAGTGAGAGAGTCCTCCCAACAGTGCTAAAAAATAAACGTGTGAAAGCGTGTTATTGGCTATATGTCATGTTATAGCCAGATATGATGACGCTACTGCAACACGCATCACGACAGATGAGCGATCCATTCATCAAGCTAACGCGCAAACTGCCGCGATTAAAGTGAAAGTAAGTCGTACTCGGTTACTAACGTAACCTCGGTTCTCTCTAGAAGAGGGAACGAGTACTGCGTTTTGTAAAAACGCATTGGGGAAAACCTATTTTCCACGAAATACTGAAGCCAAAAAATTATCCTATAATTTTGCATTGTTGTAAAGCGCGTTGCAGCAGCACACAGCCATGGGCGAGACGGCTCGCTCGCTCATTGGCTGCTCTGCGGCAACTGCATTAGCCTATCGAGCGACGCTTCGCGCCCTCCGTGCCACTTCCCGCCGAAACGGGTGTGGCCTAGCCCTATAAAAGGAGCTCGAAAAGGCTGATTCACTGATTTTTCATCGCCGAAGCGAACCAGAGTGAATCGCATGCACGGCGGGGAACGCAGTACTCGTTCCCTCTTCTAGAGAGAACCGAGGTTACGTTAGTAACCGAGTACGTTCTCTTACGAGAGGTCTCTCGTACTGCGTTTTGTAAAAACGCATTGGGGACCCATTGTAAAGCGCCGTGCGTGCAGGGATCGAACACCACTAAACCTGGAAACGAAGCCCAGGATTTAGATCAAATCAAATCAAATCAAATCAAGTATATTTGTATAGCGCTTTTCACAATACAGATTGTATCAAAGCAGCTTCACAGTATTAAAATAAAATAATACAACAAAGTTTGTTTCTAGTGGAATTTATTGATTGATAGAATAAAATAAAATATCCCCAAAATATCCCCAACTGAGCAAGCCAAAGGCAACAGTGGCAAGGAACCGAAAAAACTCCATCAAGTGACCTAATGGTGTCCTAAAACTCCATCAGGTGACCTAATGGAGAAAAAAAAAAACCTTGGGAGAACCCAGGCTCAGTCGGGGGCCAGTTCTCCTCTGGCATTTATGAACTAGAGGCCGGATTGCAGTTTGAACTGTGAGATTAACAATATTATATGAATGCCTGGCCGAAAAGATGCGTCTTTAATCTAGTTTTAAACTGGGAGAGCGAGTCCGAGCAACGAACAGTATCAGGAAGACTATTCCAGAGTTTCGGAGCCAAATGTGAAAATGCTCTCCCTCCTTTGGTTGATCTGGATATCCTAGGTATGACCAAAAGCCTCGAATTTATTGATCTTAAAGAGCGCGATGGATTATAGGGTGATAGAAGATCCGTTAAATAGACTGGAGCTAAGCCGTTTAGGGCTTTATAAGTCAGTAGCAATACCTTATAATTAATACGGAACTTTATAGGTAGCCAATGTAGTGATGATAAAATCGGTGTTATATGATCATATTTTCTTGATCTAGTAAGAACTCTAGCAGCTGCATTTTGGACTAACTGTAGCTTGTTTATTGAGGATGCAGGACAACCGGCTAATAAAGCATTACAGTAATCTAGTCTCGAGGTCATGAATGCATGAACTAACTTTTCTGCATCAGAAACTGATAGGATATTACGTAGCTTAGCAATGTTTCTAAGGTGGAAAAAGGCTGTTTTTGTAACATACGAAATACGATTTTCAAAAGACAGGTTACAATCGAGTATAACACCCACGTCTTTTACTGTAGAGGATAAAGTAACAGGACATCCTACGATGTCAAAGTTGTATTGTGAGAGGTTCTGTGGGCGGTTTTTTGAACCGATAAGTATTACCTCTGTCTTGTCTGGATTTAATAAAAGAAAATTACGCGTCATCCAATCTTTTATATCTTTAACACACTCTGTCAATTTGGATAATTTAGCGTTTTCATCCGGCCGTGATGAAATATATATTTGAGTGTCATCAGCATAACAATGGAAACTAATTCCATGTTTCCTTATAATATTTCCAAGTGGCATCATATATATTGAGAATAATAGAGGGCCTAACACAGATCCCTGCGGCACTCCATAGTTTACTGGAGTTATGATCGATTTTTCTCCATTTAAATAGACAAAATGGTAGCGGTCAGATAAGTATGATCTAAACCAGCTTAATGCTTGTCCTTGAACACCAGTATAATTTTGTAGTCGATCTAAGAGTATTGTATGATCTATAGTATCGAACACAGCACTTAGATCGAGTAAAACTAGTATTGAGATACAGCCTTGGTCAGAAGCTAAAAGTAAATCATTAGTGATTTTAACGAGCGCAGTTTCAGTGCTATGATGCGGCCTGAATCCTGACTGAAACTTTTCATAGATATCATTTTCTTGCAAGAAAGAGCCCAGTTGAGTGGACACAACTTTTTCTAGTATTTTAGACATAAAAGGTAGATTTGAAATGGGTCTATAATTTGCTAGATTATTATGATCTAATTGTGGTTTTTTAATGAGAGGTTTTATAACTGCCAGTTTAAATGTTCTTGGAACATGACCTAAAGATAAAGATGAGTTAATAATATTGAGGAGAGGCTCTTCCACTACAGGTAACACTTCCTTCAGTAGTTTAGTTGGTATAGGATCTAATTAACATGTTGTTGTTTTAGATGAAGTGATAAGTTTATTTAACTCTTTTTGTTCTATAGTTGTAAAGCACTGTAATTGTTCTTGCGGGGCGATAATTGAGGCTGAATTATAAGGCGCGATTGAGGATTGAACGTTTACAATTGTGGTTCTGATGTTTTCTATTTTCTCAGTGAAGAAGTTCATGAAATCATTACTACTAAACTGTAACGGGATATTTTGTTCAGGTGACGTCTGTTTATTTGTTAGTCTAGCCACGGTGTTAAATAAAAACCTAGGATTGTTTTGGTTGTTTTCTATTAGTTTGCGGAGGTGCTCAGCCCTGGCCGCTTTTAGGGCCTTTTTATAACGTGACATACTGTCTTTCCACGCGATTCTAAAGACCTCTAAATTAGTTTGTTTCCATTTACGCTCTAAATTACGGGTTTCTCTCTTTAGAACATGCGTAGTATTATTGTACCATGGTGCTTTAATTTTCTCTCTGACCTTTTTTAATTTAACGGGTGCAACAACATCCAATGTTCTAGAGAGAATGGTGCTCATAGTGCTAGTTAGTTCTTCTAGTTCATCTGTTTGTTTGGGTTCAGGCAGCAGCTGAGACAGATTAGATAAGCAATTTGAGAAATTATCTATGGTGGATGGAAGGATTGTTCTGCCTAGTCGATAATGCGGCGCCGCATGACATATTACAGCAGTACGTAATATGCAAGTTACCAAGTAATGGTCAGTGACATCATCACTTTGTGGAATGATATCTATATCGGTTGGATCGGTTCCATATGATATAATTAAATCGAGTGTGTGATTAAGACGATGAGTTGGTCCGGTGACGTTTTGCTTGACCCCAAAGGAATTTAATAAATCTATAAACGCAGCCCCTAACGCATCATTTGAATTATCTACGTGTATGTTAAAATCTCCAACAATTAATGCTTTATCTACATTGACCAATATATCTGAGAGAAAATCTGCAAACTCTTTTAGGAAATCAGCGTAAGGCCCAGGCGGTCTATATACGGTAGCCAAGGCTAGAGATAATATGGATTTTTTTCTAACATCTAAGAGCGTAACATTTAGTACAAGTATTTCAAACGAAATAAACTTATAACCCGTTTTCTGAGTAACATTGAGAATATCTCTATAGATTGTTGCAACACCGCCGCCACGACCAATCAGACGGGGTTCGTGCTTATAGGAGTATCCAGATGGAGTAGACTCATTTAGACCGAAATAATCATTTGGTTTAAGCCAAGTTTCAGTAAGGCAAAATACATCGAAGCTATTATCTGTGACTATTTCATTTACAATAACTGCCTTAGGTGTGAGTGATCTAATGTTTAGAAGACCTAGCTTTAAAAATTGTTTTTGTTTACTAATAGCAACATTTTCTGTTTTAATAACAATTAGATTTTTCCTAGGTCCTGCAGTAGAATTATTATTTGATCTCACTAAACGAGGAATAGACACAGTTTCTATGCAATGTTCTACACTAGTATTTATATCATTTAAATTGGTGCAGGAAAGACTATGATTTGGACTTTTGGTTACTAGTCATTTAATGGTATTTAACATTTTGGAGATGTTATCCGACAGAAGATCCACTCCGAATCTGCTTGGGTGTAAGCCATCGGCACGGAAAAGCCTAGAAAGCTCCCAAAACAGATTCCAATTATTTACAAAGAGCAGTTTCTGCTCATTGCACCATGACATTATCCATTCATTTAGCGCGAATAGTCTACTAAACTTTTCATGTCCTAGTCGGTACGTGGGAAGTGGTCCTGACACTATGATCGTTGTTTCAGGCGATGTGCTGCGTACCGTATCGATCAGATTCTTGAAGTCTTTCTTCAGAACCTCTGTCTGGCGCAGCCTGATGTCGTTCACTCCCGCGTGCAAGACCACAGTTCCGACGCGCTCGTCATCGTTCAGAATCTCGGAGAGTGCACAATCACCATAGGGACTCACAGAGAGTCCTGGAGAGAGGAGGGGAATCCCCCTGTCCAAAGAACGGTCTGCCCTCGAGCGGTGCTCCCCATCCCAAGGTGGAGGCGTCTGTCGACACCACTTTCACTCTCGAGGAAGTCCCCAGGCTTACACCTGATTGGTACCAGTCGCTCGCTTTCCAAGGTTCCAGAGCTGCAACGCAGCTCTGATTGACCTTGAGACGCAGCTGACCGGACGTCCACGCTCTGCGTGGTACTCGCGCTTTCAACCAGAACTGCAGAGGGCGCATGCGGAGCAGGCCCAGCTGAAGAACTGATGATGCTGAGGCCATAAGGCCGAGCATCCTTTGAAAACCCCTGAGCGGGACAATCGCGCCGCAGCGGAAAAGGCTCGCTGCGCGCTGAATGTTCAGCACACGCTGTGATGACAGCCGCGCTATCATAGACTGCGAGTCCAGGACTGTGCCCAGAAACGATATCGTTTGACTGGGGTTCAGACAGCTCTTCGCCCAATTGACTCTGAGACCAAGATTCTCGAAGGTGATCGAGTAAAATGGTCCTGTGCTCCACGAGCTCTGATCGTGATTGAGCTAGAATCAGCCAGTCGTCCAAATAGTTAAGCACTCGCATGCCTCGAAGTCTGAGAGGTGCGAGCGCTGCGTCCATGCACCTCGTAAATGTACGGGGTGCTAGGGACAAGCCGAACCGCAGGACTGTGTACTGGTATGCCTGTCCCTCGAAGGCGAATCTCAAGTATCGCCTGTGACGTGACGCTATTTGTATTTGAAAATATGCGTCTTTCAGATCTATTGACATAAACCAGTCCCCTCGGCGAATATGCGCAAGGATTTTTCTGGTTGTGAGCATTTTGAAACTGCGTTTCGTCAATGCTTTGTTCAGCTGTCTTAGATCCAGTATGGGTCTGAAACCCCCGTCTTTTTTGCCAGGAAGTATCTGCTGTACAGCCCCCCTTCGCTTTGAGCCTGAGATAAAGGCTCTATAGCCCCTTTGCTCATCAGTTCTGATATCTCGGCACGAAGTAGGTGTGCTACTTCTGAATTCACCGTAGTTTCGACGCACGCTGTAAAGCGGCGAGGACGTCGACAAAACTGTAGCGAATAGCCTCTCTTTATAATGTCTAGCACCCATTCCGAAACCCCTGGAAGCGCTGCCCATGCATCTGCGTGGTTGGCAAAGGGCTGGATGCGAAACGCGCTCTGATCGCTGGGCGACAGAAGCGCTTCGGTGTGCTGTAACATAGGCGTGATGCCTGTGACATTCGAGGTGGGGAGCGCGCTGATCACAGCGGGCATGACGCTCGCTCCCGACCCCGCTATGGTGCTTAACCGAGTGGGGGAGGGCTGAGCGAGTCCCGTAGGACTCATGATGTCTGTGGGTAAGTGTGGGCGCGGTGGAGCGGGCACATTTACTGCATTGGGTGCACTGTCTGTCTGAACAGAGCGAGCGCGCACAGGTTTCGTTTTTACAGAAACCGTGTGACATGCATAACAGTGTTTGTGGGCACTGGGCAGTGGGCATGTTTGCTATGTTGAGTGCGCGATCGACCTGAGTCGATTTTATGAGCGCGAGCCCTGTGTGAAGGGCTGTGCTTGTGTGTAGGGATGGGCACTGGACAGTGGGCATCAGCTCTACATTTATAGCACCATCGGCCGTGGCCGGGACTACAGAACATAGTGTTTGTGGGCACTGGGCAGTGGGCACGTTTACTATGTTGAATGCGCGATCGACCTGAGTCGATTTTATGAGCGCGGGCCCTGCGTGAAGGGCTGTGCTTGTGCGTAGGGATGGGCACTGGACAGTGGGCATCTGCTCTACACTTGAAGCACCATCGGCCGTGGCCGGGATTTTTTTTTTTTTTTTTTTGAAGCGCGCTCTGCTCGTTTGGCGGCAGAGGCGCTTTGGTGCGCTGTAACATAGGCGTTATGCCTGTGACATTTGAGGGGGAAGCGCGCTGAACACAGCGGGCAGAATGCCCGCGCTCGGCCCCGCTGCGGTGTTTAACCGAGCGAGGGAGGGCTGGGCGAGTCCCGTAGGACATATAATGTCCGTGAGTGAATGTGGGCGCGGGGGAGCGGGCACATTTACTGCAGTGAGCGCACTGTCTGCCTGTGCAGAGTGAATGCACACAGGTTTCGTTTTTACAGAAACCGTGAGACATGCAGAACACAGTGATTGTGGGCACTAGGCAGTGGGCACGTTTACTATGTTGTGTGCGCAATCGACCTGAGTCGAATTTATGAGCGCGGGCCCTGTGAGAAGGGCTGTGCTTGTGTGTAGGGATGGGCACTAGGCAGTGGGCATCTTCTCTACACATACAGCATCATCGACCGTGGCCGGGACACCAGACGATACATCCCATGGGATTTTTCTGGGTAGCCGTAAGAAGGCTTTTGTGTGCAGGCAAGCGAGCAGCTGTGCACTGCAGAATACACTGGAACAGTCACATTTCTTGGAACTGAACGAGCGGCGTGCGGCGGCTAGTCGAGCGCGGGTTGTACCACATGCTCGTCAGCTGCAAAAACACATCCGCAGTTGCCTCTCAGGGAACTGATAGAGTGATTTGCATTTGGCGGCATAAATATTTTTCTGGGTAGCCGTAAAAAGGCTTTTGTGTGCAGGCAAGCGAGCAGCTGTGCACTGCAGAATACACTGGAACAGTCACATTTCTTGGAACTGAACGAGCGGCGTGCGGAGGCTAGTCGAGCGCGGGTTGTACCACGTGCTCGTCGGCTGCAAAAACACATCCGCAGTTGCCTCTCAGGGAACTGATAGAGTGATTTGCATTTGGTGGCATAAATATTTTCTGCCGGTAGACCCGGGATTCGAACACGGGTCTCCCGCACGATTGCCTGAGAATCTACCACTGGACCACAGTGAAGATACATAAACAATCAGTTAGCGCGAGTATTATCCACACTGGCGTTTGTTTGCAGGCATGCGGGTAGCACAACATGCAATACTGACATTTTCAGACGCCTGAAAAATGCCAGAATGTGAGAAGAGTGGACATCGCCCGGTTTCAGCGGGGCTAAAAACACTCCATTCTCCTTTGCCAGTGACGCACGGGAACTGTAGAAACGGTGTTCGGTTGCAGGCAAGATGCACCCCTGCAGTCGCCTTCAGGGGACTGACAGAGCGAAGCATTGGCGGCATAAATATATGCGGCTAGACCGGGAATCGAACCCCGGTCTCCCGTGCAAAAAACCTATAATTCCACCACTGAGCCACAGGGGGATACAGGCTTTTGGATGCGTTGAGCGTCATGTATTCTTCAGCGTTTGCTGGCAGGCGTGCGTGTTCATAACAGACTCGCTTGCTGCAAATGATATTTCCAGTCGCCGAACAGGGAACTGAGAAATGAGAGAGAAAAGAGGCCAGTACAGAGAACACTCTTTTCTCCTTTCGCCGGTGAATGATGCGCGCAGAGGCAGGGTAGCTTTTCTTGTAACGTAAAGAAAAACTAACCCCGACCGTTCGCTTCCAGGAGGAGCAGCCTCGGAGAAGGATGCCAGGTGAGTCCTCAGAGTCACCATAGGCAATTGGCTCGGAGTGAGGGCGGTCGCCGTCAGCGAGCGCGAGAGCTGCGAGATCCTCTAGGAAAGGGGGGCGTCTTGAAAAAGACGCCCAGCTCTTTTAGTGTTAAATGGTACATACACAAAAAACACAGTATAGAGAAGGATATAGGCGCTGGATAGCGCAGCTGGAACGGCGGTGAAGGCGGCGTGGGCCAGCAGCTTCTGAAGTGGCTCGTCCCGCTGAAGGTGCTTTCTCAGACGGCGCGCGGCTTCTTCCGTGATCCAGCGATGCGTGAGCTTCGCTGAAGAGATGAAAAATCAGTGAATCAGCCTTTTCGACCTCCTTTTATAGGGCTAGGCCACACCCGTTTCGGCGGGAAGTGGCACGGAGGGCGCGAAGCGGCCTGACGTCACCTCAGGCCTCGCTCGATAGGCTAATGCAGTTGCCGCAGAGCAGCCAATGAGCGAGCGAGCCGTCTCGCCCATGGCTGTGTGCTGCTGCAACGCGCTTTACAACAATGCAAAATTATAGGATAATTTTTTGGCTTCAGTATTTCATGGAAAAGAGGTTTTCCCCAATGCGTTTTTACAAAACGCAGTATGAGAGACCTCTCGTAAGAGAACGTAGACGTTCATCACACAATCATATTCATTAATAGTAAAGAAACGAAATGATATTAGGCAAACGGTTACCAGTACTGCTGTCGCTCTCTCCTATCGCTGATTTTGAAATGAGCTTATGATGATCAATAAAATGCTGGTCATATCTGTTGCTTTTGGTGACGTGAACTAGGCCTACATTAAATCTGCATATAACGCGGGAATAGAAGATCCGATTTAGTTTTGCGAAAACACACAATGTGACTAGGTTTAAATGGAATCGTTTTGATCAGTAAAAACACATGAAATCGTTTTGATCAGTAAAAACGTATGCAGTGACCAGGTGTAAACAGGCCGCTACACCATAAAAAAAGTAAAGTAAACACTTAGTGAGCTAGATACTAGGGATGGCGAAAACTAAAAATTTTCTTGACCGACCACCGAGCCTCATTAGCCGGTTGAAACTGGTTAACTGATTAGTTTAAAATATGCTACGCTATTTGAAATAACAGCCGCGCCTGCAATTTCGCAACGCGGGTGTCGCGTTTTCAGGTGATACATAGATGATGTGCTACTACTGTATTTAAGCACTGTATGACACAAGGGGGTCGCGCAGCGCCACGTCTTTTACATTCGAAATGTGAAAAACACATTATTCTCTATGAGTGTACACACACCGGCGGCGCCTTTCGGTGTCTGTCCGCGGTGCCCTGCTACGGCTCAGGACCTTGTTCAAAATCCTGTCGCTAATGTATATACTGACTTCACCCTGTGCTGCAATATACATTTAGTTTTACATTAATTTACAGAAGTCAGCTGCTTGAATAAAAATGGATGATGTTATCGGATTTCCAGGTGATATTTTCAATTCATTCAGTTAACGGACGCTCTGAGGTAACGTGTTCAGATTGCAGACTAAGCAACGATTCTATTTAATTGTACAGTACAATCATAACATAGTACAGACATTATCTTAATTTCATATTGTCCTTAGACATAACAATATTGCTGGCCATAAACTGAAAAAGTGCGCGTCCGGTGTGCGATACCTCGAGTTGTCCTAGATGTGGCGCGGCGCGGCGCGGCGCTGCACTGCGCGTCCGGTGTGTGACCCCCTTACAAGTTGCAACTTACATCTGTGTCATTCTTTTTGGTGAAATGGTCCCGCACACTACTTTAATTTGCACGCTTCATCGCGTCGTCTGCCCTGGTTCTAACCTCGAGTGTTTTAGCCTGTAGCCTTTACTTTTCGCAAACCTTGTGAGCGCGCGAACCCAAACGCTGTGACCTTGCGCCAAATGTTTTTATTGGTTTATTAAGTACAAACAGGCGAGTTATGAAAAAAAAAAATGAGTGTGAGGGATTTGTTCACTTCACACAAAAAGATCTTGGACTGAGATAGCTAACTGTAGTAGCGTTTAGTCCACTGTCTATAGCCTAATTTAGAGATCACTTTTTTTTTTTTTTACCCGACTACCGACAACTTTGATCGGTTAACATTGATACGGTCAACCATCGGTCAAACGGTCATCGGTTAACATCCCTACTAGATACGCAACACAGTATGAAGCCTATAGTCATTATCTCAAAAGACCAAGTGCAAAAAAAACTAAATAATGAACTCCCGCACACTATCAATAGGCCTACTTGCAAATGAGTATCAATTTTATTAGCAACCCACCAAATTTTATTTTAATTATGTCCCACCAAAAGACCAAGTGCATAAACTGAAGTTACGACCAAAACAGTCCACACTGAGGACAGGAAGACGACAAAAACTCATTTTTGATGTAACTTAATATGGGCTACTGCAAGTACTACAAAAGAAAAAAGCAAGCAGGCATTTGTTTTGTTTTTAGCACTTTATACTTTATTGAGGTGTTCATTCTTTTTATATATTTTAAAGTAGGTTAAAATAATAATTGCATAATTATTAAACAGGTAATGTTAGTTCACCCAAAATAGAAAATTCTGTCATTTATTACTCTCCATCATGTCGTTCCAAACCCGTAAGACTTTCACTCATCTTTGGAACACAAATGAAGAACTTTTTGATGAAATTGAGAGATTTCTTTCCCTCCATTGACAGCCTACACAACTACCACTTTGATGCTTCGAAAAACGTTCATAAAAAGATCATAAAACTAATCCATATGAATTGAGCAGTTTAATCAACTTTTTTCACTGTGCTCCTATATTTCTTTGTGTGCTCCTAAATTTTTCCATTTAGGAGCACATGTACTCCTTGGGAAAAAAGTTAGCGTAGAGCCCTGCCTTTAGGGAAATACCACCAAAAGGGACATGGTTGGCATTAAGGCCGCCACATGCACCTTCAGTGTGGAAGGGGATAACCCTGCGGAAAAATTAACCAGCAGTAACTCCAGCACTGTACCAATCGGGCAGTAAACTGGGCCACACTGTCCGAGACCCGCAATATGAAGTGAAAACCCATCACATAAAGTTTCCTCGTGGAGGGAGCTCTGGAGTGAAGTATGGTCTCCACAACCTCAGTTGAGAGACCAAAGTCAATGAGTTGGGCCCCCTCAGAGGCCAAACCCACGGGATCCAAAATCTCTGGGCTGGGTGAAAGATCACCCAATCCACTTGAGACTGAAGGTCCCTCCTGACTGGAATCTCCAAGGAAGAGCCGTCGAGGAGAGACACCGGGTCTGAGAACCAGTAGGCACGGCCAGTACGGTTCTACTAATAGTATAATTATCCATCCCGGCGGACCTTCTCCAGAACTCCTGGGAGCAGAGTAATCAGGGAAAGATGTACAGACGAAGCCTCGGCCATGTCCATACCACAACGTCCAGCCCCAAGAGAGCTGGGTGTGTGAGGGAGAACCAAAGTGGACCATGCGTCGTATCCTGAGATGCGAAGAGATCCACTTGTGCCTGACCATAAACCCCCCAAATGTACTCCTCACCTCGGTATGGAGCCTCCATTCCCTGGGCCTCAGCCCCTTCCTCAACAGGATGTCTGCTCCAACATATTTATGTATTACCATATTACCGATGTGTTGTCTGTAAGGACAAGCACATGATGGTCCCTCAGGTCTGGGAGGAATGTCTCAACGCATTGAAGACTGCCATCATCTCCAGGCAATTTATGTGCCAAAAAGATGATGACTCCTCCACAGGCCCTGGGATGAGCAGCCTCCCAAAACCGCTCCCCAGCCGGTGAGGGAAGCATCTGTCGAGATAGCAACTCGATGGCAAAGAGCTCCCAACACCGGAACCTGGGAAAGGAACCAGTATTTCTTCCATATAACCAAGGCGCAGAGACACCGCTGCGTGATCTTGATCGTACGAAGTGGGTTTCCCCTCGGGGAGAACCCTCTGGTTCTGAGCCACCACTGCAAGGGTCTCATGTACAGTAGGCCAAAGGGAATCACAATGGACCTGCTGCCATGAGGCCCAACAGTTTCTCAAACTGTTTCACAGTGCGTGACTGCTCATGTGGGATAGGAACCAGTACTTCCTCCATATAACCAAGGCGCGGAGAAACCGCCGCGTGATCTTGATCGTACGAAGTGGGTTTCCCCTCGGGGAGAACCCTCTGGCTCTGAGCCACCACTGCAAGGGTCTCATGTACAGTAGGCCAAAGGGTATCACATTGGACGCTGCTGCCATGAGGCCCAACAGTTTCTCGAACTGTTTTACAGTGCGTGACTGGCCTAGCTTCAACTCTTTTGTGGCTGTGAGGATAGCAGCTACACGAACGGGCAATAGTGTGGCTCGCATCGTGATTGAATCCCATACCACACCAAGGAAAGTGGTTCTCTGTAATGGAGAAAGCACACTCTTCTTGGCATTGAGTCTCAACCCCAATTTCTTCATCTGAGCGAGGACGACATCTCGATGCCGAACCGCTAACTGCTCTGATTCCACCAGAATCAGCCAGTCATCGATGTAGTTCAGAACGCGTAGCCCTGCAGCCTGACAGGGCCAGAGCTGCATCTACGCACTTTGTGAACGTGCGGGGTGATAGAGCTAGACCGAATGGAAGCACCCGATAATGGTATTCTTTGCCCCCAAAAGAAAACCACAGGAGCTTCCTTTGTAGAGGGAGGATGGAAGTAAGCGCCTTATAAATCTATTGTGACAAACCAGTCCTCGGATCTGATTTGAGTCACGATCTGTTGAGTGTGAGCATATTGAACTTGAGTTTCATGACTGCACGATACAAAAGACGGAGATCTAAAATGGGACGCAACCCCCCATCCTTTTTCGGAACAACAAAGTAGCGGTAATAAAGTAACAGTAAAACCCCGATTCTCTGTCGGGCAAGTACACCTGCTCTATAGCTCCCTTCACTAATAGAGACTCTACTTCTTGCTCCATTACCAGAGCCTGCTCGGGATGTACTAACACGAGTAGTACCCCGTTGTAACAAGTTGGAGGAGAACGAAACTGGATTCTGTAACCTCTCTCTATTATCTGCAGGACCCATGGAGATATATTCGGCAGATTCTTCCACTCTGTCAGAAAATCTACTAAGGGTACCAGTCTCTCGAGACTGGCCTCTGATGTTATTAAGACAGTCACTTCGGTGACCTGAAGCATCCTGGCAGGAAACAACCGAACTGACTGTTTTTGAACCCCCCTAAGAGGGTGCGAGTTTGACACGGTGTCGTGGTGTCCTGGAGACCGCTGCGCCCCGAGACCAAGGGTGCGGGGTTGGCAGAACGGCCTCCTGAGGGCACCGAGGTGGGGCAGGCACCGTATACTGAGGTTAACACCGCTCCACCCCGGTCGGGGTTGCCCCCAGAGGTCTGACACCAGTGGCATCAGGACCTTGGCCGAAGCCTTTTTCACAGAAAAACAGTCCTCAGATCCATCTTCTGCTTTAAAGGCTTCTGTTGAGAATGCCATTCTGGTCCCCAATCTTTCTGAGGGGGAGCACAGGAAATGACACTCTGCCTGTACAAGGAGTTTGTTAATGGCTAGTGCTGCTCCGCCCAGCAGCCCCATTTATGAAGTTATAAACTCCAAACTCATTGTACACAGGAGATTGAGATGGTTTTTAGAATCTTCAATTCCCTTAACTCGATGCTCAGCACATAATTTTACCATTTAATTCCTCCAAATAAAATGTAGTAAAAGATCAACCAGACAAGTTACACAGTCTGGATGAAATGCTGAACTTATACATGAATCTAACTAATGAAAGTCAGATAAGCAAATTTAAATGCAGCCCACTTATTTAATTCCTCAGAATCAAACAGCAAAAGATCAACCAGACAAGTTAATATAGTCTATGGCTGAATATATATTTATATATAAGCTTATATATAAAAATAGTTTCAACATACAATAAAAGAATCCTAAATTCGTAGCTTGCAATACACATGTATCTCTTTAATCAATGCATTGCATTTGTATAACCACTGGACTCTTATTGCAGTCTTTTTTAAAACAAACAGTAGCATGGGGAAACTCTTGATAGTGAACACACATCGGTAATGTTCATGAATGAACGTATCCAGTCCACTATTATTGTTATTGCAGACCCCGTAATCTACGCCCTGCCTCAGCACACGTGAGATCCGAGATCGAGAAAGCCATCGGGAGCAGAGCTAAACTCTCGATAGTGCAAAAGATACACGTCGGGAATTTATGAATGAACACTGTCAGTCCCCTTATTTTACTAGAGCTGACCGTGCATGCTCCACTCCCAAACAAACAACACATGAATCGCGTGTGTCCCCACTCGTAATGAAGCGAGGGCAGGGAGGAACACACAATCCAAAGCTGTTTGCTCCCCATACTCCTGTCTAGATATATATAATATGATTGTGGTTGTGGACATGCATTGATGCTCAGCACTCTACCTCCTCAGAGATAGACCGCTGAAACACCGGGCTCTCTAACCAGGACGGAAGAAGCCGCGGCGCGGGCTTCCGATCGCAGAGAGAGAGCGCTGGATCTCCCGGATAAAAGCAGAGAAAAGGCGGAGCCCGTCTCTAACCTCTCCGCGAGATCCATTTGCGAACCCACAATACCAACTTCCGTGCTGCCTCGGCAACACGGGGTCGGTACTGCGAGGAACGCGAGCCTGAACACCCTCCTCAAAGAGTGACAAGCGGGAACGGAGCGAGTACGATAGTAACTCGCAATGCTCGTAGTCAGAACCCTCGAGTGCTGACAGAACATGCTCCGTTCCAAACAAACAACATCATGTGTATGTATCCCCACCCGTAAAGACAGAGGGCAGGGAGGAACACGATATAAGGTTGTTTTGTTCGCCATAATATCTATGCTTGTGACAGACAACAATAAATAACACAGACAGTATAAGAGCGCTTGCTGAGGCACAGAAGCTAGCGCGGTTCTAAACCGGATGTCCTTTATCCTTTCCTGCTCGTCACGTCACCCGCCCGTGACGCCCACTCTCGCCATTGGACTAGTTGATACAAGTGCTTCAGACGCAATCACGCAGCGTTCCCAAAGCGTCATTGACGCATCGCGAGTTCCCTCGAAAGGGAACAAGCTGTTCTCCATAAAATGTGCAGCGCACAGATAAACATTGGGGCTATAATGTCCAGGAACAGTGTTTAAAATAAATGTTAATCACTCTCCTAATTTCGTCAGCCTTATAGGAATGTTAAACAAATGAGTTTTGGAAACGGGGTGGACAAAACAGCATCTCTTCATGAGCAACAACACCGTCTTCTCATGCAGCTCATCCAGGCCTCACACCTTTTTTGCTTATTCCGTGGGAGGAGATTATTTAAATGAGTAACATTATCACTTCATAAGATCCGGAAAAATCACGTTGTAGTCCAAACAAGCCGTTCATTGTAGTTCTTAAAAAGTGGATTATGTTACATAAAATACCTCCCTTTTGAGTGGACTTTGAGCTTTGTAACCTTGCAGATCTTTTTTATGCTCAAACAGCAACATTACACACTAAAGTTGAAAAAGTGGAAAAGCATAATAGGACCCCCTTAAGACATGCTGCTGGAAAGAGTGTGCTTTTCTGCAACATCACTTCAATTTCATGCATTATTCTTTAGAAAGCATTATAATCCAGTAGTTCACTCAATTTTCTAATATTTTCTAATATAAAAAGTAATTGTTATATACTGCTGATACAGTACTGACAATTTTTTTTTATTATTGGTTTGGTTTATTTATTGTTTATTAATAATTTTTTTGTTTCTTTTATATTGGTAATCTACAAAAAAAAAGTCATCTCTCCATTGGTTATACATATTTATGAGTGGAAGATACAGACAGTTTGATGCAACTCTGCAAAAGTTTGATGGGTCTTGGTCAGTTTTATAAGAATTCAAATGTTTAATAATCAGGTAACACTTTATTTTGATAGTCAACTTAGACATTCTCCAACATTTAAGTAACTTTGCAACTACATGTCAACTACCAGTCATTAGAGTATTAGTAGACTGTCTACTTAAAGGGATAGTTCCCCAAAAAAATGTAATTCTGTCATCATACTCACCCTTGTGTTGTTTCAAACTTTCTGACTTTCTCTGTTCTGTTGTACACAAAAGAAGATATTTTGAAGAATGTTGGTAACCAGACAGTTGATGGTAGCCATTGACTTCCATAGTATATATACATATATATATATATATATATATATATATATATATATATATATATATATATATATATATATTTACTTTGGAAGTCATTGACTACTGTATGACTACAGACAATCTTTAAAACATCTTCTTTTGTTTGCAACAACTTGAGGGTAAAATTTTAATTTTTGGGTGAACTATCACTTTAATATCTGCTAACACGTTACTTAGATGGTCCCCACTCCCCAGACATCAGATTGACTATAAGTGACTTTACAAGTACATGTTAACTTATTCTACTAACCCGAACCCTAACCTAACATTCTACTAATACCATGAGAGTAAGTTGACATGTACTTGTAAAGTTATTATGTCCAAAGTGGACTATCGAAATAAAATGTCACCAAAATCATTTTGATCCAAGCTGAATTAAATGCTAGCTGTTTAGGCTTTATTTTGATATTAATGTTGTTAACATTATAATGTGTACAATATATTCGGTACAATTTGTTCACAATGCAGGAAAAGACAATAAAGGCTCTTTAAACTTCCTCACAATACAGGTACTTTAACTACTGAGAAACCTGTGAAAACCCCTGCTTCATTGTTTCATTGTTTCATTCATTCACACTTCTGAGCAAGAGGAAATCTGTTTGCTCAGAGACGAGGAAGAAAATTACTGCCAAATAATTTATATATTTATCACGTCTTTCTCAGTTCTTTCTTCAAACCATCAAAAAACAGCAAAATGATGTGGCTCATATTTTGATCCAGCTTGATTTGTTACCAACATGACTAGAAATGTTTTAGTTGAGTTACCAAAACTGCTAGCCTTTTTTTTATTATTGTTTTATCGATCTTCATGCCTTAGTGTTTGATGGTATGGGAAAATCATGTGCATGTTAAAAATGTCATGTAAGATGATAAACATTTTACCAGATCTGTATTTATAAACAGAGCTGTCGCTAATTTTGAATTGTTATTTCTTTCACAGGCATTTTTATCTGAAGTTGCAAATGGGGTGAAACAGAAGTATCATAAAGGAACCACTAGTAGTAAACCAGAATGGTACACGTTTTACTTTTTCTGTATAATTGCTGTAATTCTCACTCTAGTTGTGCATGATATCTTGTTCACTTTATGGCTGTTTTTTTTTTATTATTTCTTATGCCTCTTGATTTTATTAAAAAAATTATGCTCTCAGGCTAAATATTTTTAAAATTTATCGAGTCAGCGATCAGTGTGTTTGTGTCTGTCTACATGTGCAATTTCAACTGTTGACATGGGACATCAATGACAGTGAAGAACAGTTTACAAGGCTTCACAAAACTATTGTTGGATTCCACATGGCACAAAACAAAGTAGCTTAATTATTGTGCAGTCTCTTTAAGATCATTCCATTTAAAATATGAGTAGCCCGACTCAATCAGCCAAATGGAGGCATCCGGTCAGCGGTTGAAGGTTTTTTGCACGTTACTGTCTTTCCTCGTGGTAAAGTCATTTGATTAAATGAAATACATTTTGTCATATGTATTTTCTCGTTTTTTCATCTGACTCCATAAGTGAAAAGCTTTTAATGGTATCTGTACACCATTACATGTGAGTGAATGTTTGACTATTCTTTTTAACTCTTTACTGAAAATAACGACAGAGTCGGTTAGAATAAAATCAAAAGTTTACAATTGATTATGTCAGGTAAATGTATCATGCCAATTTCATAATCAGTTCAAAGATAATCAATACAATACCATCAATATGCTCAGAGATAAAGAGTAAAAGATGTAGGCTAAACCCGACATTTAGAAAAATACATAATGCTGAAGTCTTTGAGGTCCTTCACCATTATGGGCTGATCTGAGTTACAGAATCGCCCTGAGCCTCTTGTTGCATTTCTTTATATAGACAGACCAAGGCAGAAACCTCTTTTCAAATGTAAACATGAGTTCACAGTGGGAATTTACATTAATCACCGTCCCAGACTTACTGGGGGCAGAGGCTGATTTACATGGAAATATTTGCTAACAATGGGAATTTGCATTGAGTTTACACCTTTTGAGAGAAGGGGACCATTTGCCTGGAAGACCCAACCTCCTTTGTGTCCAAGTTATCTCTAAAAAACTTTATTACCTTTGGGTTTACTCTTTGGGAATGAGACATTTGTACCAGTCGCACTGAGACATTTCAAATGATACCAAACATGTGTAATACTGTATGATAATTACCATATAGATTCTTGGGTGAATTCAGGTAGGGATGGGTGAAGGGAATGATGTGTAAATTGGGAGGGGATCAACTCAAGTGTGATCAACTCAAGTGTGATTTGATTTCTCAGAAAATAGCCCTCTCTTCTAGTTCTTCCAGTTTCTCCAGCCTTACACAGCTAAAAGTGGGTTTAGTTTCAGTTTAAGTTTATTCATCAGTTACATCTCAGGTATTCGCAAATGTTCTGTGACAACAATGCAAGACAACAATGATGTCCTCCCAGTGTTGCATGTCTTTAAACGTTTAGCTATGAGGAGAGGGATATGGTTTTGTGGGTATGAGGAAGTTTCTCAATAGAGTGCCGAAGTTATGACGTCATTTTGTAGGCCAACCCGGAAGTTAGCGGCGCATGGGTTCCCTCGGTCGAAAAGCAATGCATTTTCCCCATAGACTTTTGGAAAATCGCAAAAAATAAGATCTGTGTTCAACAAAGAGTTGTGACCCTAACACGTTTTGTCTATCGAGATAATCTTTACAAGTTAATCCAAAATTTATACATTTTGAAGCCTAAATAAAGCCGTCAGATATAAAATGCTAACGGTAGGCTATAAACGGACTACAGCACACCATGGTCGCGGATCAACGTCATCATCAAGCTTCCTCAAACTTTATTTAAAAACACGCTCGCTCGTTATGATTATGATCTGCGCTGTGTATGAACCTATTTTTTACAGTCTATGGTATGAACACTTATCCACTTTTTCATGAGAAACATTGCCCATTCGTTTTTTCCAAAAATGTTAGAAACTAATTTTGTTTATGCGTGCCTCTCTGAGATTTTTTTTATCTTTTGTTAATGTTTTATTTATTCGTTTATTATTTTGTTAGTTTATATAAACCTTAATATTATGTTCTTTGTGATTAAGATTATTATGCCTGATCATTGTGCCCCAAATAAACTTTAAAGATTATCTTTCACTGTATTATGTTTGATTGTATGTTTGCATACCATTTGCTAATTCGTCAGGAAAAAAACGCGCTTTTACCATCTCAGAAGCACTAACGTTAGCTATGGCCGTATCAATTTCCAATCTTATGTCCTTTTTCTTAGACGATAGAAAAACCATAGATCGAGGAGAGAACCACTATAAATCTGGACATGAACAGTGCAGCTTAGATGCTGGTTTACTTGCCGGTATTGTACGGGCCAGCATGAGGGACAAGGTTTATCGAGTCTCGGTAAGTAAAACTAGGGAGAGATAGAGGAGTTATAATAGTGTTCTATGTATTTAAGATAACTATACAAATAATCTCTGAACAAGCATAACACAGTTAAATTCCAAACATTTAATATAATAGTTGTATATAATTATATATGTTGAATTTAAAGAGAATTGCCCAATAGCAAATGCTTATTATAATATATTATAATTAAACCATATGTTCCCTAAATAAACCATATATACTCATTTTGTTAACATTTTCTATATATTTTTACCTGGTAATCCACAAGCCCCAATGTGAGAGCCAGTGTAGTAAATTTATCTCACATTCACATTACTGTGAGCTGACTGGAGTGTAGTTACAATAGTATACAAGTAGTATACAATAGTTTAACATTTAATATGTGTAGCCTATTTGTCAGACAGGCAACTTACAGTGCATTAAGGCTATACATATCAGCGTGTTCTCTGGGAATTGTCCACGTTTATATAGCACATTAAATACAGTTTAACATTTACTACTAAAATAACAAAGATTAATATTGTTACCTAATGCCTTAACTATACCGGTAATGCTGTTTACAAATACAATCATATTATTATAAGTGGGTAAAAGCCAAGTTCACAAATATCAGGGTGCAGGACCCACCCTTTCTATAATTATATCCAAACAAGTTACAATAAAAGTCAATAAACCAGGTATTATTTTTGAATATTTTAATTAAACACATTTCTCAACGTAACGTTAGCCTTTAATAAAACTGCAGCGGATCTAATCTATTTAACAGTGGCAATAAACAAGCTTTTAGATATTTTAAGAGAAAGACAAAAGGTATTTTAGCTGTTGATTTGGTTATGAAAAACGTTTATTCTTGCTACTGCTACTGCTAGCCTTTTTTACTCCATCTGGCACGAACCCAGAGTCTCCGCTGGGTAACATCGGACGGAAAACGGTAAAACGAGATTTCATTTTCATTCGATGACTTGTGGTTGCATCTCGGGACAAAACAAAAATAACGTTATGTATATTAACTGAAAGGTAAACTTCTAAGAACGTGAAGCTGAACGTGAAGCTGAAACGCGGGCTAGTGAGAGATTTCATGTTTGTCATGATGACGCCTAAAGTCCCCGCCAAAGGATGTAGTCCCTTTTAGCAACTTGTTAGCAACCACCGTTTTTAAGACACAATAAAGTTTAAAAAAATCACAAGCAGGTTATAACTGGTGTGTTTTATGTCAAAGATCAAAACGTGAAAATATTTAGAGGCTTTGTTAACCACAGACCTTATTTTAGGCGATTTAGCAAAAACCCATTCAAAAAACCCATAGACTTTAGGGCGAGGGAACCGGTAGTGCTAAAATGCTAACTCACTTCCGCGTTTTGGCCTACAAAGTGACGTCATAACTTCGGCACTCTATGAAGGAACCCATTAGCCATCTCTGGTTCTTGGCCCTGGCAGGTCTCTCTCCAGGTAACTGTGCATTGGCCGACTTTTATCCTGCATTTGCCTGATTTGGTCAAAGAGTATATGTCATGTGTTCAATGCTTTTACCTCTGAAACAGCAACCCAACGGATTCCACTTCTGCGGTGGATCCCTGATCAACCAGAACTGGGTTCTCACTGCTGCTCACTGCGGTGTCTTGTAAGAGTCTTCACTGCTGACACATACAATGGTGCTTTATAGATGCTGTTTCTCTTTTCTTTTTACAGTTAGTTTTTTCTTTATCTCTCTCTTTTTAGGGTCGGCAATCATCGTGTCATTCTTGGAGAACATGATCGTGGCTCCAATGTTGAACCCATCCAGGTCAAACTAGTTTCCAAGGTAAAAATGTTGACTGATTTCAGTGATGAATAACAAAATTAGAGATCAACTCATACTATTTATTTCAGTGTTCAATTACTGAACGCTTTTTAATAGTTGGTTCATTTCTGCTTTTTCACACAACTGAATGCTCAGACTGGCGCTCTAGTTGGAAGTGATAATCTTGTCAATCCGGGAGCGCAGTTGGGAGATAAGGGCGTAGAAACGGGTGTCACAAGTGTGGATGCCCCAGGACACAGACCCAACCAGAGTCCAGACCCCTGAACTCTTTACCAGAAGCCCACCAGAACCACCAGAATCACCCTGTGGGAATCACACAGACACGGCTGCATGCGAAATTGGATACTCTCGTGTAGGTACTTATTTTGAATAAGTAATTACTTCACGACTGCTAAAAAGTATGTTCTATATAGGATGGATGTGTGTATGAATGTAATCTGCATGGCGTACTACATTCGCCATGTTGTCATTATCAAGTGACCTACGTCGCTTCACTGCCACTCATAAATCCTCCCCTGTGGCCTCATGGGATAGTAAAGTGTCCATCGTATGCACACTTTAGAATCTCGCTGGAAGTAGTAGGTCAACCGGGTACTTTTTGCTTACTATTTTATGAGTACTGTGGATTCACACATACTTTTGTCACACACTGTTTTTCGCCTACTAAAGGTGAAACTCTAAAAATTTTAATATCGTGCAAAAATTCATTTATTTCAGTAATTCAACTTAAAGGTGCTGTATGTAGGATCCAGCGGCCTCTAGCGGTGATGTTTCAGATTGCAACAACAGCGCTCGTGCTCGTGCGGGTGCTCAAACTCAAGAGCGCGCACTCACTACCGGCCACACTGAGACTTTCAACACAATGGAGAAAGCATCACACAACATTCTGGAAACTCATGTAAACTCCCACTGCAACATTACCATAATAGGCTACTTTTATCAGCTTGACGTATAACTAATGCTCCATGCTCGTACCATGATAACGTTACATTGACTGTATTTTGCCGACATGTGGTGTTATCTAGCATAAGGCATTTCACTAACTATTCGTGTATCTTTCACAATTAGCAATGTCAACATAGGTCAATGAATGATAACGAAAACGGTTAGTCAACTAGACTGAACAATTTCAGTGTAACAATAAGACAGTAGGAAGTAATATTACTGTAGGCCTACTGAACGTGTCTGGAAATGTGTATTATAAACAATATGATCGTAGTGGGATGAGTGACGTTAGACAGTAGATCTAGTACATAAAATAAAAGATACATCCTAAAGCACCTACTTTTTGTTATCATGGAACAGTCTTTTGTATTCATTTCATGTCTCATATATGTTTTATTTTACCTTGCTATTTCATTACAGTTTACTATTATTTATTTCAGCATATCTGAAAACTTGTAATTTATCAGAAAAAAAAGCCAACTTAGGGTCTGTTTTTATAGGCTACCTAAAACAAAGCGGAGGTCTCTCCATAATTCAAACGCTCTGCCAATGTTGATCCGTGTTTTCGTCCTGAGTCGATCCGATTGACGTTTGGCCTGACGAGCTTCAGCAGATAAACATTTTTTTGTTTTTTATATTTTTTTGGAGTTTGTGTTGGAGTCTGTGTTGTGCTGGAGGCAGGTCGCTTTTTGGTGTTATCAGACTCCATGTCGTTAGCTGCAGTGCCGTCGCATAGACTGTATATAAAAAGGAGAGAGGCTCGGGAGCGCACATGCACGTCACATCCGGTGGATTTCGCAGAAAATCCGACCCGGAGACTTCACATAAAAATAGGAATACTGGCCTTCAGAGGTAATAGCAAAACACGAAAAGTGGATCATTGTAATGTGTGATTACAACCCCTTCACAGACAGGCAATAAAAAAAGGATTCATTTTATAAAAAAAGTTACATACAGCACCTTTAAAAGGTGAAACTAATATATTATATAGACTCATTAAATGCAAAGTGAGATATTGAGATATGCCTTTATTTGTTATAATTTTGATGATTATGGCTTTAAAGCTTATGAAAACCCCAAATTCAAAATCTCAGAAAATTTGAATATTACATGAAATCAATGAAAAAAAGGATTTTAAATACAGAAATGTCAGCCCTCTGAAAAACATAATCATGCATATGTACTCAGTACTTGTTTTTGGCCCCTTTTGCATGGATTGCTGCCTCAATGCGGCGTGGCATGGATGCTATCAGCCTGTGGCACTGCTAAGGTGTAATGGAAGACCAGGATGCTTCAATAGCGGGCTTCAGCTCTTCTGCATTGTTCTGTCTCATGTCTCTCATCTTTCTCTTGGCAATGCCCCATAGATTCTTTATGGGGTTAAGGTCAGGCGAGTTTGCTGGCCAGTCAAGCACAGTAATCCCATGGTCATTGAACCAAGTTTTGTTTTTTTTGGCAGTGTGGGCAGGTGCCAAGTCCTGCTGGAAAATTAAGTCAGCATCTCCATAAAGCTTGTCTGCTGAAGGAAGCATGAAGTGCTCTAAAATCTCCTGGTAGACAGCTGCGTTGACTCTAGACTTAATAAATCACTGTGGACCAAAGTCCTCTTTTCTGATGTGAGCAAATTTTCATTCTCGTTTGGAAACCAAGGTCCCAGATTCTGGAGGAAGAATGGAGAGGCACACAATCCAAGATGCTTGAAGTCCAGTGTGAAGTTTCCACAGTCTGTGTTGGTTTGGGGAGCCATGTCATCTGCTGGTGTTGGTCCACTGTGCTTTTTTTTTTTTAAGTCCAGAGTCAACGCAGCCGTCTACCAGGACATTTTAGAGCACTTCATGCTTCCTTCAGCAGACAAGCTTTATGGAGAAGCTGACTTCATTTTCCAGCAGGACTTGGCACCTGCCCACGCTGCCAAAAGAACCAAAACCTGGTTAATCTTTGGCATTACTTATTTTTGTGTCATTAATATTTCTTATGCATTAACTGTTTCATAAAAACAAAGTTAAGGGGGTTGAAGGTATTCTTCTGTGCATTGTGCCTATCTTACATAATTTAACTATCTCACAATATATACCACAGCCTCTCATACCTGATTGCTTAAACAAGAGAATGCTGTAAAAGAACAAGTGGAGAAGAAGGATCTAAATTATACAAAAAAGTGCTTTCAAAATAACCGATCCCAAAAAAACTCTTTCCTATGTTTTAAATATACTTTATAATTAACCAAAATGTATACATTATTGTTGATTAAAATTGTACAGCGATCAAGAATAACAAAACTAAACAGTAGAACAAAGATGAAAACCAATCTTTTCACAAATCTCATTTTTTTTTAACATTGTGTATGACTTTCTTCACTAAATAAAGATGATGAAAATGACTGAATAAAGTCATATTTGTTTTCGGTGGCCCTTTACCTAGTTTTCATGTAGTCATTCATTGTTAATGCTTTCTCTCTTGTTGATTTAGTTGGCATCTGCAGGGTTCAATTGATTCAAGCGATTTTCTTCTGGGTTGTCTCTGTTCCGGTCATGATTATGGTTTACTAGAAAAACAAAAGCATTCAATTATTCAGCCATATATGCAGAAATGTTTCAACAATTGTTTCCAAAATGTCAGCTTATTTTCAATATATATATAAAACATAGTTCCTATATAAAACAAGGCTGGAGTTATTAATTGATTACAGGTTAAACGATCATCTTGTAATGTTAATTACAAGGAAATTCCAGTAGTGTTATTATAATTAAGTGTCTTGGCATCTAATTACACACAGAAGCCATCAGCACATGCTGCTATGTTTAGTGGTACATCTGTTTTTCAAGTGTATGAGTGGATTGTGGCATATTCTACTCAAATTTGTCTTGTGCTAGTGAATTGTGGCATGTGCCCTGAAAATTGATGAGCAATATGTTGGCACCTCCAGTAGTGAGTGATACATGTCGCTGTCTGCTGGAGCATAATGTAACAGATGCACTTAACAGCAAAACGATATTTAATGGTATGCTTCTTTCAAACATATAGCCTTTAAGCATACTATACCAAATATAATTTGTACAACAACCATTAGGCTTTTCCATACTCTAAAGTTTATGTCTCATGTCCTGATGTAGGACTATTAGCCTATTTTAGAGTGACTTGTATGTATATATTGCAATGTGTTTATATTATTGTTCATGTCCTACATTTTACAATGTAACCCAAAGATTTTTTGAGCATAACAAATTAACACATCTTCAGGTATTTACATAAAATTGTTTTGTTTTTTTAAATCAAACTCTGATTACTTTGTTTTCGCAGAAGTGCTAGCGTCTAATTCGCTAACAAACAACAAATCAAAAACACTTGCTACCTCTATTTATCTTCCTCAACGGTTGTATTTAAAACCAATTATCTTGCACTGGCCAATGTTTGACTTATTCTGACACGCACACCTACAAGTCTGCATGCAGCATCATGCAAAAAATAAAGTTTAACAGTTACGTATGCATCTGATCCTGTTTGTGTTTAGTTTAATTTTCATGGAGTTTTAGTTTATTTTTCTTCAGTTACCTGTTTCTTTTGTTCTAGTTACCCGCCACCAATGAGTTGTCATGGATATTCATTTAATGAGCATGGTGTATTTAAATCTTGTTCTGGTCTTGTTTTTTTACATGTTGTTTGTTTCTTTGTGCTTAATCTAAGTTTTCTTTGTTTAATAAATATGTTACAATTTGATCTTTGGAATTTTCATCATCATCAGACCATGGAACATTACAGAATACAGGACCATAAAATGTTATTAATATAGCCAAGTTGGGGAACTTTGATGTGCCAAAATAAACCACTATTTTTATTTTACAAGACGACAGAGCGATTGAGGAATTTATCAACATCTGTCACCACGCCACCTGCGATGACATCACCCTCATGGAGAGCTTCAGGTGCGGACTGGACGAAGAAATACGCTTCCTGATGCCCCAGGGGAATAACTGCTGAACATTAGAGGAGTACATCATCTTCGCATTGTGGGTGGATGGATCTTATGTTACCGTGGGTAAAGCGGAAGATAACCACCATCGTCCATCCCACCTTGCACCTGTCACGCAGCCAAGCCCAGAGCTCAGCCAGCCATCAGCCCAACGTATGGACGATAAGCCAGAGCCCACCACAGATGGAGAACTCATGCCTGCTGCTATGTACGAGCCAGAGCCTGAGAGGAGAACAGCGCCAACCATCACCCCGGAGCCTGAGCCCCAATGTGAGTCTGACCAGGTGTGTGAGCCGGCAACAACCATGCCAGAGGGGGTTTTAACTGGAGCTGGACACTAAGATATACTGGACCCTGTATCTTCTATGCCTTCATCATTGCCGCTGGACCTCCCAAGCATAAAGCCAGTTTCGTCGCCCTGTACAAAGTCTGTGTTTTTGTCAATGACCCCGCCCTGCCTCCTCCCGCCTCCTCATCCTCATTCAGCCAGTCCGTCACCCCCTCGTCTTCTAATCTAGCGAAATGCTGTGTGAATAACCCTCAGGTCTTACGGTCTCCTGCTGGATCCCCCAGCTCCACCTCCAGCCGCTGATCCCATCACTCCACCTCAGTCCATCGACCTGTCGGCTTCACATTGGCTCCTCCCTCCCTCAGCTCCACCAGATAACCATCATCCTTATTGCTATACCAGGCTCCATCGTTCCTCAGGCTCCACCTTGGTCAGTCGTCATCCTGCCTGCACCACAGTCTTACGAGCCATCTGCTGCACTCCGTTTCTCCACCCCTTCAGACTTCCCTCCGGCTCTGCCCTGGTCCTCAGCTGACCCGGCTCCGCCTCAGTCCTCTGGTACTCTGGCTCCACTTTGGACGCCCGTCGCTGTGGCTCCGCATTGGTCTCCAGAAACAGTGATGTCGCTCGGCCCCCTCTACTTTCCGTCTGTGCCCAGGGGTCCACTTCCAACGGCTTCCTCTCCTTTAGTCATTCCCCGGGTGTAGTCAGCAAAGTCTCCACCATGGCTCCTCCCTCCGTTGACTCAGCTGAGGGATTTCATCCTGGTTGTGCTCTGGATTTTTGTATGGATTCCCATCAGTTTCACTTTGTGTGTTTTTTTCAGAAGAGTCTCTTCTGCTCACCAAAGCTGTTTATTTGATTAAAAAAACAGTAAAAATTGTGAAATATTATTCCAGTGTAAATCAGCTTTTTTCTATGTGAATATATAGCAAAGTGTAATTTATTCCTGTGTTCAAAGCTGAATTCTCAGCATCATTACTCCAGCCTTCAGTGTCACATGATCCTTGAGAAATCATTTTATTTGATGATCAAGAAACATTTTTGATTATTATCAGTGTTGAAAACAGTTCAGATTTCTGTGGAAACCGTCATACATTTTATTACTCAGGATTCTTTGATGGATAGAAAGTTCAAAAGAACAAAATTTATTTGAAATAGAATCTTTTGTAACATTATAAATGTCTTTACTGTCACTTTTGATCAATTTAATGTGTCCTTGATGAATAAAAATATTCATTTCTTTAACTTCTTTCCAAAAAAAATTCTTACTGACCCCAAACTTGTGAACGGTAGTGCATATATATATATATATATATGAAAGTAAACTAAACGAAACTAACTGAAACTAAAATTAAAACCTTAAAAATCATTTTCGTTACTTGAAATATAATAATATAATAACATAATGTAAATGTTAATAATATTTTTTTTTTTTTATTAGACGTCAGAAGAAAAAACATTCATCTGGAAGAAGGCCCAAAATTCTGTCTTGCAACTTACAACCCCCCTTACAACTATTAATCGCGCCCCTGTTCCAAACTAAGCTACAGTAAAACGGTTGTGTGTGTCCAAGTAACACACAAGCTTTTCTTGCAATGGAAACTTTTCTTAGGTTTAAAGTAGGCTGAGGCTATTCTAGAAGTGCTTGACGCTATTTAGTGCAAATAAATTATAATATTGTAGGTCTATTAAGTACCTGTTATACACTTTATTAAATTTTTTTTTAACGTTTTCTTCATTTTTATTTAAAATTAAATGGCTCTATGACCTGATAAGAGATGGGTAGGGAGAAGAAAGGGATCGGGAAAAGGGATCGAACTCAGGTTGTTCGCGTCAAAAGCTAAATCTGGGCTGCGTTCAGCCCTGACAAAAAGTTGCAAAAAGTTTTTTAAATGGAAACGGTGGTGTTCTGATGACGCAACAGTTGCAATTATGGCAGCTGAGAAGGCCATTCTTTGTGTTCTTTTTGAAGAATTTTCAGAGCTTGATGAAATCGCTATAAATACGTTTAATACTGCAAAATACGCTCAATGTTACAGTCACTGCCCTTGCCGTCCAGAATAAAAGAGAACATCCCAATCGAGTGAAGGGATTAATGGAAACATGTGGGTCCTAATTATTGTGATCCAACTTTTGCCTCGCATTTCAGGATGAAAAGACAAACATTTCAGGTGAAGGATAATCCACTCTTATCTCCGAGACTATTATTATTTTTATTGTGAGTATTAGGCTTATCATTATTGCTGATCACTGTTGATATATTTTTCCTATAAAACTATTAAGACAAACATGTCTTCTAATATGTATTAGCAGTTTGCGAGCTGTCTCTTTAATGCTGCGTGTTAAATACATGTTGCTGCTGATTGCATAGACTGTAAAAAAAGATGGACGACGCCCGTTCGCTCTCTTCCATTGCTGAGAACTGAAGCCGACAGTGTCCCGATATGGCGCTGACATCTTGGAACTTGAGTCTGCGCTGTAGCGATCTCGGGACCAGACCTGCGCAGTAGTGAACAGGAAGTAAAGCCGCAAAATCAATGCTCCGCCCTCACTCTCGCAGAATGCACTCTCCCTGAGTGCACTTTTTTTAAAAATTGATTGCAGTACGACAAGAGGCTTGTTAAAATAACGTAAATACAATCTCCTCAGTCCTCTGAAGATCCCGAAAAAAATGTTCGTTGGTGCTTCAGTGACTACTTCGCTCAGAGAATCTGTCAATCACAGCTGTCAATCATGACGTTACACCACCATTTTTACAGCATCACGTAACTTTTTTTTTTTATTCAACAAACTCATGTACAAACAATATGGCTTACATCCTTTTCAACATTCCAGAGGAGCAGGTGCAACAACAAAACAACACACAAAAAAAAATAAAAAAAATAAAAAGGAATAAAATAAGTAAATAATAAAATAAAATTATAGCTAGGGCTTTGATCGCAAAGTATATTTTTCAATTAAATTAAGAAGTTTCATTGCTTGTTTACTTTTCATTATGTTAAGGGCTTTGGTGAAAGAAAGAAACTTGTTATGAAATACATAGAACCTAGGTTTCACTTTCATATATTTACATTTGTGAATGTAAAATTTTGCAAGAATAATTATATTATTTACCAGGAAGTCCCATTCATTATTGTCCAATACAACTCCATAAACAATGTCATTCTGAGAAAAAGGTTCAATACGGATCTTTGTGTGCATCCAGTCATGGATATCAGTCCAGAGACCTTCTGAGTGCATGCATTGAAAAAATAAATGAACAGAAGTTTCAATATCATCACAAAATACACAATTGTTCGTTTCAAAACCACATCTCTGTCGTAATAGTTCACCAGATGGATACACACCATTCAAAACCTTGAAATGGATTTCTTTCGCTTTTGGATTTATGGGAAATTTTAAGTATTTAGAGCGTAATGAATATATAGTATCTTTGGTGAAGATGTGTTAAATTGAGTTTCGAAAAGACAATAAAGGGTGTGTAATATCATCAAGCATCTTTCTAATCGTTTTATTAGGAATTTTCATACTCTTGAAATCACAATTTCCAACTAATAGATGTGGAAGATTAGGGGAAATTTGAGTTGAGTTCAAAACAATTTCTTGAATCAAATTTAATGTAGGAATGGGAATGGCTCTCATTATGGAAGCGAAGGAATTACGATCAACTAAAAAATCATATTTAAGACAAAAATTTTCGTATGTCATCACACGCCCATTTCCATCAGTCAAATGAATTAAGGACCAAATACCTTTATCCATCCAGTCCTTTTTATATAATGATTTGTTTTTAACTGTAATGTATCTGTTGTTCCAAATCGGCGTGTTATGCGGGGTGAAATTATGGTTGTACAAAAGTTTCCAATATAAAAGGACTTGCTGATGAAATAGGGACAATTTGACCGGAAGTTTCTGGATATTAAAATCACATTTTAACAGGAAGTCGATACCTCCAAACTTTTTGAAGATTTCACTGGGGATATGATACCAAAAGCTATTATTGTTAAGAAAAGATTTTAACCAGTTAATTTTCAGTGTTCCATTAATGAAATCAAAATCAATAGCCTGTAGGCCTCCTTCTTTGTATTCTTTGGTCATTTCTGTTCTTTTAATATAGTGCATTTTCTTTTTCCAAATATAATCAAAGTTGATTTGGTTGACCTTTTTGATGGCTCTGTTAGGGATGGCCAACGAATACGCCGGGTAGATACATCTGGATATACTTTCCATCTTAGTAAGAAAGACCCGCCCAAGTAAACTATAATGTCTCTCAATAACCAGGAGTTAAGTTTAGTTTGACATTCGGTTATTATTCTCCACACATTCAAATTTTCACTTTCAGCTGGGTTTCTGGATATATGAATTCCTAAGTATTTGACAACAGATCTTATAGGAATTTTGTATGCTTCTGTTAAGTCACTTTGATGAATTGGCATTAATTCACACTTGTTCAAATTAAGTTTAAGCCCGGAGGCACTCGAGAACGTATTAATTGCTTGTAGTATCTTAGGGGTCTCAGTTAGGTGTTTCATAAAAATGGTAGTGTCATCTTCAAGCTGGCTAATGACAACAGGTAGCCCCATTACATTCAAAGGAGCAATGTCTGAATTTTTAATAAAAATAGAAAGCATTTCTGTGGCAATAATAAAGAGAAAAGGAGAGATAGGACACCCTTGTTTGACCCCCCGTTTAATAGCAAATCTTGGTGACGTACCACTTGGTAACGAAATGGAGCTATTTGAATTATCATAAAGAGACTCTATGGTGGCTCGAAATTTGTTCCCAAAGCCTAGAAGTTTTAAACACTGAAAAATAAAAGGGTGTTCGATAGAGTCAAAGGCTTTATAAAAGTCGAGAAATAAAATAAAACCATCATCCTCTATTAAATGATTATAATCTAGGAGATCGATCACCAAACGGATGTTATTGTGGATTGATCTGTCTTTCATAAATCCGGATTGGGAGTCACTTATTATTGAATCTAGTTTACTTTTTAATCTATTAGCATAAGCAAGGGTTACAATTTTATAATCAGTATTCAATAACGTGATAGGTCTAAGGTTATCCAATATTTTGGAGTCTTTACCGGGTTTTGGGATTAAAGTAATTATGCCTTGTTTCATAGTGGGCGGAAAGGATAAATTATAGGTTGCTTCCTTTAACATGAGAATGAACGGATTTTTTAATAGATGCCAAAAGTGTCGGTAGAAAATGGAAGTAAGGCCATCACAGCCGGGAGATTTATTTAAAGACAGGTTTTCTACAGCTCTGTCTAGTTCAAGAATAGTGATATCAGCTTCACATAACTCTACAAAATCATCATCAATACAGGGTATAAGATCCTTAATATGGTTGAAAAAAGAGTCTGAATCAATTGCAGAGAAGGTAGACGAGTATAGCTTACTGTAAAAAGAAGTTAATTCCTTTCTGATCAAGGTTGGATCTGTACATAGTTGGTTTTGAATTAATAAAGTTTTAATTGAATTTCTCTCTTGCCGTCTTTTTTCTAATCGGCAGAAATAAGCTGTGCTTCTTTCACCATCTTCAATCCATTTAGCTCTGGATCTTATGTAGGCCCCTTCTGCTTTTTTGAGATAAATCTCATCAAGTTGTGTTTGTAGAGTTAGTAATTTCTGTTTATCATTATCATTTGGTAATGCCTTATTACAGTGAATGTTTATTTCTTTAATTAAATTAAGTTCTGCTAGTTTGTTATTTTTGTGAAATGATTTCCCAAAATGAATGGAGAATTCTCGAAATTTGAATTTTAGAAACTCCCACTTTGAAACATAGGACATTATAGTGTTGTCAGTCATCACTTCAGTAATTACAGATTTAATACCATCACAATATGCTTGACAATTTAATAAAGATGAATTGAATTTCCAATAGCCCTTATTTCTGCAGCCGCCACCAGGAGGCTTAAAGAGCAACTTGATGACCGAGTGATCAGACAGAGGAGCTGCTGACATACAGCAGTCTGAGACAGAACACATCATTGAAGCCGAAATTAGCCAGAAGTCAATCCTGGATTTTAATGTATTATTCGGTTTGAACCAGGTGTATTGTCTAACACTGGGGTGTACAAGGCGCCAGGGGTCTACTAAGTTATGATTGCCACAGAAATTAGATAAGGCAGGGTTATGAGAGCTGTGTTGACACTTAGGGGGGTATCTATCCAGATGTTCATCATAAACCATATTGTAGTCTCCTCCCACAATTATATTTGCAAGTGGGTAGGTGAGTTTTAGATTTTTAATATTGTCTGAAAGCTCTGTAAGTAATAATTTATTTTGAGCTGGGTTGTTAAAGCCATAGATATTAGCAAGAATACAATACTGGTCATCAATATTCAGAACACAGATTAGCCAGTGACCATTGTTACTAAGTTTGGAGGCCACCAATTTGCCAGGAGAGTTACAAAACAGAATGGCCAGTCCAGCTGATTTCGTGGAGCCATGGTCAAAAATGATTTTATCCCCCCATTGATTGGTCCAGAATTTTTCATCTTCCTGTTTTGAGTGTGTTTCTTGTAATAAAACAAAATTGGCTTTCTCGCCCTTACAAAACAAAAAAAATAGATTTTCTCTTAGTAATATCTCTTAAGCCTCTAGCATTCAAGGAAATACAAGAAAAATCAACATTCATTTTAAACAACTAGCAACTGCTAGTAAACAGTAACAAGTTTAACTGACTGAAGAGAAGACAAAAATGAAAAAGACAGAAAGCCCGCAAAGATAAGTATGGGCAATGTCCCTTCAATATCTTAGAAAATATAACTTAACTTAACCATCCAACCTTATTATCATAGGGGAAATAAAGACCCAATTTAGTGCTTGTGAATTTTAGGTTTTATCTATCAGTATACCTCAGGTGTTTTCATTAAGTGATTCTGTGTCCATCAATGTAACCGTCACCTCCTCTGTAGTAAGCTCGTTTCCCAGCCGCCCGTGCTTGTTGTATCTTCGGCCACAGCGTTACTCGAGCCTCCCTGTCAGCCTTGCAGAGGTCTTCGATAAATCCAATCCCCAGTTCTTTGCAGATGGAGGAATCCTTGGTCATCTTCCACAACGCATCTCGATGTAATCTCTGTGTGAACTGGACGATGACCTGCCTGGTCCTGTTCACCTCACGTCTTCCCAGTCGATGAGCCGAGTCCACGATGTGGTTGATGTTCGGAGCCCATGCAGGTGAGATTTTTATCAGCAAGTTGGCAACCATTTGTCGTGTGTTTTCTCCTTCACATTTGTTTATCCCTCGGATTCTAAGGTTCCAACGGCGCTTGTACCGTTCCAACTCCAGGACTCTTTCCATTAACATAGCGTTGTCTTTTTTAATCACTGACACCTCCCGCTCCGTGGTTTGTAGCTGAGTTTTGCAGTCTTTGATCTCCGCCGCATTAAACTCCACTGCTTTAGCCATGCTAGCTAGCATAACTGAGTTCTGTTTTATTTGGGAGCCGAGGTCATCCACTTTATCAGTGAGATTTTTGATCGCTTCTAGGACGGCTTTCATACCTTCATCTTTAGTCGAGTCCTTCATTTTGGTGGTTGGTTGGTTTTTAACTGGAGAGAATGGGTCTTTTCTTTTGAGGCTCTCAGTCGAAGTTTCCATCTTTGCCGCGTAGCTGTGTTGGGTAACGTTAGCGGCCGTGTCTCGGTGGGCTGGAGAAGGTTTCATGGCTCAATTCTTTCTCAACGATGAATTTCAAGAGACTATAAACCTTGAAAGGTCTGTTGAAGGCAGTTGGACGGTTAAGTTATTTAAAATTTGGGACAAGCAGACAGCGCTCAGAAGTTATGATGCACCCGGTCCGCCATCTTGCCGGAACTCCAGCATCACGTAACTACATACCTGTCAAGTTTTGGATTTGAAAATAAGGGAAATTTTCCGGCGCCCACCGCGAGCAGTACCCCCCCGATACTTGACAGGTATGCGTAACTAACTAAAAACCAACTTATTTTTGAAACAGACACTTGATCTTACATCAGCGTGATAAAAATGACAGCAAATGAAAGAAACCACCTTTGGAAAAAAGATATTTGAAGTGTAATTTAATTGTTTAGTTGGTCTCACTCTCACGTCCCGTTGAATAACACGGGGAGGCGGGGCTTATGACCTATTCACCTTATTCCGGAAGTAGCACTGGGTGGCGCCATCCGCGTAATCTCACTTCCTGGTTTAGCTACTTAGCGCTTTGTTTGTCCTGGTCCAATCTGTTATCTGTCTTGATATAAGTATATAGACTATAATATTATAGCCAAATGCGTTGGCCTATGGTTATTAACAACTGCTGCAACGTACTAAAGTACATTTCACTTGAAGCTTTTGAAACAATGCCACAATCAAATTATTTAATAGCTGTGTCTTTCTAATAGCTATTACTTAGTTATGAAGATGTGCACAAACACTACTACATGTAAAGTTTGAAACATTATTACACCACAGTTTGTTTGCTTAATCACCAGATACATTTGCAGTGTATAGCCAACAGATGAGAAAAAAATAGCCACGAACTGGTGTAGAAAGAAAATAGAGCCTCAACTAGATGAACAAGAGGGTAACGTTAGCTTAGCTAACTGCTAGCTACAATTTCTTATGGTTTGATCTCTAACACAAGTAATGGCTGTAAAATAAATCCAGCGACTGAATTCTAGAGGACCATAGCTTTCAAACAAGGTATAGCATGTGTATGTGTCCTGTAGTGAGACCATTACAACATTAGATGTTTGTGGCTAATGTAGGCTAAACACTACACATCGGCCGGGCTGCGATCAGACAGGCAGACGGGTCATATAAACACCTAAAAGTCGTTTAAAAATGACCCCGAGAAACAGTGCATTGCTGTGCTGTTGGTACACACGTACATAGCACATTTGGCACAAATTAGCTTATCTTATGTGACATTTTATCAGTGAGACTTCTCTGCAGTTCTCCTCGAAATTGAATGAGGGTCCGCTAAACCGGAAGTTGGTTTACAACGGAAGTACTGGACAGAAGTAAAAGTGGGCGGGGCGGAATAAGGTGAATACTAGGACCAGTCACCGGGGGCGATCGAGACGTTTTGGCTTCACTTTTCAGGGCTTGTGCGGCACACTTGGCTGATTGGGCTGACATTTTTGACACACCCACCAAACAAGAGAAAATAGGCTTGTTCGACTTGAACCGGCGCTGCACAGACCGATCGGTGAATGACATCTAAGTACCCTTTTGCGAATAGAAAATAGAGGGCTCCTTATGCTTTTAAATTGCTCTCGCGGTACTTTGATGTCATAAACAGATCGGTCGTCTGTGCAGCGCCGGTTCAAGTCGAACAAGCCTAATGTATCTCAAAGCCTGTTGCAAACCGCTGCACACCGTTTCCAGGAAACATGTCGTTCAACCCGGAAACCGTAGCAAAACATTGCGCATCGGTTTGAGCTTGAATGCCCTTGCTGTCCTTATTCTATACGCCACTCCCACTTTATCAGATCGGGCTGTTTTTTTTTTATTTTGTCTGACCCAACCAGATAGTGGTAGACAGATTTTAATATGAATTTTTTTTTTCCATAATTAATCACACTAAATTAGCCGGTTAAATAGACAGCTCTAATATTTTACACATGCACACGCAAATCGAATTTCTCCTGCCGCAGTCTGCTGTACTTTCTGCATGTCTTGATTGACAGATGTCTCGTCCAATCAGCGGTCAGTATTCCATTCGCCACATATTCCTACCTTTTTCATTTTGTCTGACTTGTCGTTATTTTCTGATTTGCTATTTTGTTTTCAGATTTGTCATTGTATTTTCTGACTTGCTATTTTATTTTCAAATTTGTTGTTGTGTTTTCTGATTTTTTATTTTTATTTTGTTTTTGAAATTGTTGTTGTGTTTTCTAACTTGTTATTTTGTTTTTTCCATTGCCTTTATAATTTGTTGTTTTGTTTTTGCATTTGTTATTTTTTTTCGGACTTGTGATTTGTTTTGGATGGTGATGCATTGCTGCCACATACATATTATTTTTCCCCTCAATTATGTCGTAATAACGAGATCTTATGTCGTTTTAACAACATCTTTTCTCGTAATAACAAGATCTTATGTCATTTTAACAACATCTTTTCTCATAATAACGAGATCTTATGTCATTAAAACGACATATTTTTCTCATAATAACGAGATGTTATGTCGTTAAAACAACATCTTTTTTTTGCCCTTATAAGGACATGTGTAGCCTAGTCATGTACAAAATATGCCTTTATCCACATAAAATTGACAGCCTATCGCGCCTTTATCACACGTTCAAAAAGCTTAAGCAAATAGTAGCAGCCCCCAATCATGCAAAATTAATCAATGAGGCCCTTTTTGAAAATATATTTTAAATAGGCCTATAAGTTTTTTTTGTTTTTTTTTGATATAATATATTATATATAAGAATTATTTTTGTTAATAGGCTATATCTTCATTCATTACCTAGAGATAGAATTAACCAAAAAGTAGTCAAAACACATCTAACAGAAAATTTTACAACATTGTGTTCTTATTTTGTTTAATTAACGAAATCTCAATCTTCGTCTTTATAACAGAAGATACAATACAATACAAAAATCTGTAACACTTTAGAATACTGTTCCTTCATTAATGAATAATTACACAGGAACAAATGAGTAACAAATTATTAACATTCTAGTAACTACTATTAACTGACAAGAAACTCTGATTAACAAATTAGTAAGTAATAGCGCTCAGATGAATGTAGTAGTTCATTATTAGCTAATCAATAACTACTATTTTTTTTCATACCTCCCAGAGAACTACTATCTACAGGTTCATAATTAACATGAATAATGCATAATTTATAATAAAAGGTAATGGTAACCCACTAGTAATGACTCAAGTATTACTACATCATTCTAAAGGAACTACTAATTATTTGGATCAGTATTCTAAAGTGAAAAACATGATAACTACCTAATATTGACTGAAGTCATTGTACGCTTTTGAGATTTTTGTAAGATTTTGAATAGCAATTCCTTCCAATGGATTTGGTAACACTTTGGTCATTACTAGTGTGTTCCCATGATCTTCACTTTAGAATACTGATCCAAATAATTAGTAGTTCCTTTAGAAAGATGTATTAACACTTGATTCATTACTATCCAAAACCTTACAAAAGCCTTAAAAGCTTACAATGACTTCAGTCAATATTAGGTTGTTATCATGTTTTTCACTTTAGAATACTGATCCAAATTATTATTAGTTCCTTTAGAATGAGTAGTAACACTTGATTCATTACTATGGGCTACCATTAGCCTACCTTATATTAAACATTGTGCATTATAAATATTTATTAACCTGTATATAGTAGTTCTTATAGTCTTCAGTGAGGTATGAAAAATAGTAGTTATTGATTAGCTAATAGTGAACTACCACATCCGACTGAGCGCTATTACTTACTAATTCGTTAATCAGAGTTTCTTGTTAGTTAATAATAGTTACTAGAGTGTTACTAATGCATTACTCATTTGTTCCTGTGTAGTTATTCATTAATGAAGGAACAGTATTCTAAAGTGTTACCCAAAAATCTTCAAGATAAAGCCTACAATCTTCACATGTATAACGGATTGTCACCTTATAAACAGTCCTTTGTGTGGTGGAATAAGCAATGCTATATAGAAATATATGGTTAGTATCTTAATTTAAATTTTATTTTATTATTTTATTAGTTCATTAATTATGCTAACTCAACAAATTAAATGTGAAGAGCTGGATACTAATTACTAATGAAATAATGTCAAATATTAAATGTAGGCTATTGATTAGAGTTGCCATAGACTAAAGGATTTTTCTAGACTAGTCATTCATTTAAGCAATTAGGACTAATCGCACGTTTATATTCAATCCTGGGTGCATGTAGGCTATAGCCTATATTCCGCGCTCAAGCGCATGCATAAAACTTGCCGCAAAGCGCCGGCAAAAGTAGGCTAATGATATAATAAATGTATCTGAAAAAAATAACGAAGCATTTTAATTGTTTATTAATGAACTAGTCTTTTCTAAATCAGCTGTCTGCAGACATATCTCCATACATCTCCGCTGTAATGTAGCCTAGATGCGCCTTTCATACGAACAGGATTACATAATCAGATGGTAGCTACCGTATTTGCTTTCGATTGGATTTTTTTTTCGTTGGTGGACATTTTTTTATAGTAACTTTATAGTTATATTTCTCATGTCTGTGAGGCTTGTCTATACACTGTTTGTCAGTTCATTTTTGAGGCGCGCTCCAATTCACAGAGATCATGAAAGCGCGCCCTGTTCGGTTTCTTTTATTTTACAAAGGCACACCGTTTTCTTGTTGTTGTGAGTTTACACAAATAAAAGTAGTTGTGACTGATTTATTATTATTTTCTGTATGACCAGAAATGATGGAGTATTTTAAGTTGTTTCCACTGTTGATAGGAAAATGTGAGTGATGGCACCGGCGCCTCCATCCATGTCATAGTGCGCGCTCCACACTCCGCACAAACACTTAGATATGCGCTTAATAATAGCAAACATTTATCTAGGTTAACGTTAGAGCGAGTGGCCATGCCAGACGGATAATCCTCTTCATGTTTAACTAATCAAATTCTGTAGCATTTTATTGCGCCAGTTTGAAAAGGGCGGCTGAAACACTTAGCCCATACAGATAAACGCCCAACGCTGGTGTTTTTCTTTAAACAAATTCGTTTAGGCTTTAAAATAAATATTGTTTATGGGCTAATTAATGCCACAATAATTTGTTTATTGTATTGGCTAATTGTATTTTTCATTTTTGTTTTGCATTGAATACCATTGAATATTTTCATTGAATGCATTGAATATTTGTGCACCGCTATGCCATCGAAAGACACGTTAAGAGCCACCTATTTTCTTTATAATAAAGGGTTTCTATGGAAGGAAAACGCTTAATGTATAATTAAATGCATTGCGTTCATATTCTTTATCACTGAAGCTTTTTCTTTATTATGAGGGTGTATTATTGATTATTCCATTAAAAAAGGACTGTTTTTAAGGTGACAATCCGTTATACATCTTGAAGATTTTTGTATTGTATTGTATCTTCTGTTATAAAGACGAAGATTGCCATTTCGTTAATTAAACTAAATAAGAACACAATGTTGTAAAAAATAAACAACTTAGGCTGTGTTCTGTTAGATGTGTTTTGACTACTTTTTGTTTAATTATATCTCAAGGTAATGAAGATATAGCCTATTAACAAAAATAAATCTTATTAGGCCTATATAATATCCTATATCATATAAAAAAAAAAACTTATATATAAAATATAAAAAAGCCTATATAAAATATATTTTCAAAAAGGGCCTCATTGATTAATTTTGCATGATTGGGGGCTGCTACTATTTGCTTAAGCTTTTTGAACGTAGAAGTGTGATAAAGGCGCGATAGGCTGTAAATTTCATGTGGATAAAGGCATATTTTGTACATGACTACACATGTCCTTATAAGGGCAAAAAAAGATGTTGTTTTAACGACATAAGATCTCGTTATTACGAGAAAAAGATGTCGTTTTAACGACATAAGGTCTCGTTATTACGAGAAAAGATGTCGTTAAAACGACATAAGATCTCGTTATTACGACATAATTGGGGGAAAAAAATAATATGTATGTGGCAGCAATGCGTCACCGTAGTTTTGCACTTCTCGGGCACCGTAGAAAAGCGCCCGACGTCATTCGCGTTTTTTTTTTGTTTTTTTTCATTGTCCAATCGAATGAATGGAGAGGCGGGCCTTCGGTTGCAGTGACGAAAGTTTACAGTTACCTCTGAAAACAAGTTCTGTCTGATCGGGGCTAAGTCAACCTCTTGTTTTTTTTATTTTTTAGAATGGCTCATCTGTGTAATAACTAGATGTACCGCATGGCGGTACAAAATATGACCGCCGCTCAGGCCTGCACTGGCTTTCCACAAAAATAAATGACGTGGAGCAATTTGGCTGTATTGCGTGTTTATGTATATAAGTTGTATATTTTAAAAGACTGTCTGGAGTATTCCTGTGGATCATGGATAATTTAGAGTTTTGTAATTATTTGCCATTACTATTTAAGTTTTATATCAAAAGTCATTAGTTTAGACACTTAACATCCATAATGTGAAAACGTCACATCCATAACAGTGGTTAATAGTAAAAAGCGACTGAAGTGCCCTTGAGCAAGGCACCTAACCCCTCACTGCTCCCCGAGCGCCGCTGTTGTTGCAGGCAGCTCACTGCGCCGAGATTAGTGTGTGCTTCACCTCACTGTGTGTTCACTGTGTGCTGAGTGTGTTTCACTAATTCACGGATTGGGATAAATGCAGAGACCAAATTTCCCTCACGGGATCAAAATAGTATATATACTTATATTTATACATACTAAGTATGAAAAATCTGTGATTTTTTTTTCAAAGGACCCTCCCATTCAATTTCTACAAACCTCTACCAAACGGTTGAGGTGCCTGTTGATGGTAAAAGTCAGTTATCTGACTTTGGCATGGGTTTGTTGTGTTTTACTGAAATAAAAAACATTTTTTCCCCAAAAAAGTGGTTTTATCTTGTAGCCCTGGTCCCAGAGTTTTAAAAAAACAATGTTAACAAAATTAAACTCATTCCCACTGTACCTAGTAGAACACTTAAGTAAATGTCCCATTGAAATTAATGGGATTTTATGGATTTAGGTGAAGAAAGTGTACACATAATACAATTTGGTCTGTACCATGAAGAGAAAACTGATTCAACTATATAAACTATATATTTTCTGAAAGCGTAGACTCTCAGGATGTGATCTAACATGGCATGAAACATGTCCCACCCACGTCTTTAGTATACTCCCCAAGCATAACACATTGGGTATTGGTAAATCGGGTATATGGCTGATACCTAAAAAAAGTAGTAGTATGTGCATGTCTGTGTGTGTGTGTGTGTGTGTGTGTGTGTGTGTGTGTGTGTGTGTGTATGTGTGTGTGTGTTTGTGTATGTGTGTGTCTCTGTGTGTGTGTGTCTGTGTGTGTATGTATGCGTGCGTACATGTGTCTGTGCATGTGGATTTGTATGTGTGTGTATGGGTGTGTGTCTGTGCGTGTGGATGTCAGTGTGTGTGCATGCTTGCGTTTGTTTGTATTCCTGCATGTGTGTGTGACAGTATCATCCTAAACCAGCAACCCTTCGCTCAACAGCACCATCTACAGGCCGATGAGTGTACAGTCACTAAATGTGCACATAAATTAATTTATTTTATACCCCCCCATGGATGAAATTCTACGAAACTTAGCATACCCCCAGAGGATGTCAAGTTAATCATACACATGAAATATGGTGCAGTTCTGAACATCTCCACTGAAGATAGGGGCGATTAAAGCAGAATAATATTGCATTTTCATTTTTTATGGGAGGGGCGCAAATCACAAATGAGTGATTATGGGCTAGGTTGATGTGGGCCCTTAAGACCAACATACCATAAAAATTTCTTCATCCTCGGTTCCACGGTTCAAGTAGTTATTTAGGAAAAACTGCATTTTTTTGGGTTTGGGGGGGCCCAGCGCAGGGGGGGAGTGGCCCCCGGGGACCAAACGAAATTTTTCCGTAAAAGTCTAGTGGGGCTACATGCTCACCAAATTTCATGTTCCCCGGTGTTTCGGTGTCCCTGGTATCGTTGACGGAAAATTCAGTAGATTGACACAAAAAAAAAAAAAAAAAACTTTGACAATCCCTATATGACCGCTTTCGCTAGCTACGCTAGCGGCGGTCATAATAATAAAAAAAAAATAGCACTAGTACACATCATTTAGTGGCACGAAAAACAGCTGCACCATAAACTAACTACATTTTTGAGAACTATTAACCATTATAAATATGCTTAATTGGCATTTATTAAAAACAAGAATCAATTTGTAAAAGTGTTAAAAAAAAATTTAAAAAGTGAATACATAAAATGATGTATTAACCTCATTAATTAACCTCAGCTACTTAAAACACTAAGCACCCCAAAAACACAACCTTTAATTTTGTGTATCAATTACATCAGTAAATGCTGACTCTTCAACTCATGTGTTAGTCACTATTGGAGGAGCAACAACATATTGTGTAAATATTAAATCTTCTAATTGACACATGTAATAATTTACTACCTAGTAATATACAGAAGAAAGATTGTGAATAGAGATGCTTACCACTGCATGAACAGCACATGATACACTAAAAAGAATGAAATACACACAATTAGCAAGGCAACACTGCTTCTAATTTATAAGTGCTTTCAAGTCACACACATCACACACACACACACCTATATGGAAAATTTAGTGTCTCCAGTTGTCTATGAATTGTAGTGGAGACTGGAGGTAAAGACTTATGTTAAAGTTATATTTTATCGGTGGGTGCACTACTGGGGATCTACAGTAAAACATGACCTTCAGGTATCATATCATACTCTACTAGTTCAGCTTAGTATTAAAAAAATAAAATAAATAAAAAAAAAAGATTCACCACAGCAACTTGCTTATGTATACCTTAACTAATTTATTAATAGTTTTTAATAATTCAAGGTTATAGAAGATGTGGCTTCCGGTGTTAGTACGCTATGCACGTTTGGCTTCCGCTTCACACTGGGGCTGTTTTGTTTTGGTATTGTCTTGTTGTTTAAAATGTTTTTTTTTTACGTTTCACACACTCATAAAGTTGACTTTAACTGTGATTACATTTATGTGATTCCCGCTGTTGCACGGAGGTGATGTGCTCCACTCTGCTGCTTGCTATGGTGTTTCATCCGGGCTTTTTTAATCCACTGGCCAGCCTACCAGACAGTGTTTGTAACGTGTTTGCTGCGGACAGAGTAGCTGCTTGTTTGACGGGAAGATTTCGTGGCGTGGTGGCCGTTGTCATCGAGTGTTCCCATTTGCCGTTTGGGGTCCTGGAGTTTGCACTAGTTTGGGCTCTTGACTAACTGGGGCCCAGTTCAGGAAGGAGACAAGACTGTCTAAACTGACCGTCTGCTAGCTGTCTCACGTCACAGAAGTCTCACAGACGTAACTCTTAAATTTTGATATTTTGAATATTTTAATTAGACTACAAAATATCTACAAAAGACTACATACATAATATCCAAGTTAAACTCTTTTGAAACAGTCCACAATTAGCTGGTGAATTGGTAAAAGGTGAGAGTATTGTGTTTGGGTATAAATGAAGGATCATGACCATCTTTGTGAGGAATTTGTCTTTCACCATCATACATAATATTGTGAAAAGGTTCAGGGAATCCAGAAAAACCTCAGTCCATGTAGGGCAAGGCAGGAGACCTCAGCTGAATGTGTGTGACCTTTCAGCTCGCAGATGGCATTACATGAGAAACTGTCATGCTACTCTGTTAAATACAAACACATGTGCTCAGGAGTACTTTAGAAAACCATTGTCACCATTATCACAGTCTGTCGTTGCTGTTATGTCCGTTCAGGACGCATTAATCTGTGTTCGTTTGGTAATGCCTTGCTGCATGTTTAGTATACAGCTGTTTTGGTCTGAAATGGTTAGTTCCGTTTTTCTGAAAGTAAAGTGAGTTGGGTGCATAAACCTCTTGTCCAGCGTCCTTTTTATATACAGCATTTGGTGACGAGGATTGCTGAATTTTCTCTTCCACCTCCACTTCCAAGTGAGCCTACAATATCTGGCATCAGTCTTTTGAAACGTACCTTCAAGCTACGGGAATAGCCAACGTGAGCGTAGTTTGGAAAACAGCATTGCTGAGGCACTGTTTAGGAGTCGAGGGACAACGTGTACTGGAGACGTTAACCGGCAACGGGACAAATACAGACTATGTAGGGATAGTGAAACTTTTAAAAGACCAGTTTGCTGCCCCACAGAGTGCTTTATTGAGACTGTTTATGTTTAGGCAACGACATCAACTCCCGGGTGAATCCATCCATCAGTATGTCTCCAGCCTGAAGGTTTAGCCAGTCATTGTAAATCTGGCGCAATGACGGACAAGATGATATGTGATCAACTGATTGAGCACACTACAAAGTCTAAAATCAGGGAGACGTTGCTACTCGAATCAGATGATGCAGCTGAATGCAGCTGAATCTGCAGCTAAATTAACATGGACAGAATCATCATTAAGCCAAGCAGTATGCATAAGTGCACAGTCACATGAGCAACAGCAGCAGCCATCTAGCACTGGGTTGGATGTACCAGACACAGCCCCAGACCCAGTCATGCATCTCACAAGACAACAAGGGCCGTGTCAGCGTCGAAGGCAGCTTTCCTGCGGTAACTGTGGATCAAACACAAATGCCACCAGATCCCAGAACTGTCCAGCTAATGACCAAACATGTCGTAGCTGTGGAAGAAAAAATCACTTTGCAAAAATGTGCCGCTCTGCCCCCTCCAGGTCAGATGGACAAACTACCCGTGGTTCACCCACTATAATTTGCCATGTAACAACCGGGGCCCATGCAGTTCAAGTCATGTACAGTGAATATAAACACAGTGTGTATTCCCCTGCTGCTAGACACAGGCGTAAGTGTCTTCCTCCTGAATGCCAGTACATACCATAAGTTCTTCCATTCCTGTCCACTGGTGACTCAAAAATTGACCTGTTGGGGTCCATCACAGTGACTGTTAGCTATGGCACTAGGGTTTTGCCCTCCTTTGTCTTCAATGTGGCCCGACGAGGGGCGAACTTAATGGGGCTGGATCTGTTCATGGCATTGGGATTTTCACTCATTGACACGGGGGGGGGCTGCCATCATGACTGTCGCTGCCAGACCGCATCAGAAGTGGTCATCACTGTTTGAAGGGATGGGCTGTCTGTCTGCCTTTGCGCATCAACCTCTCATTGACTCCTCGGAGACTCCAGTTGTCCAGTCACTGGCCCTGAGGGATGGAGTGTCTGTTGAGCTGCAGCGGCTTCTGGATATCGGTATCATTGAGCCGTTTGATGCTTCACCATGGATTTCAAATTTGGTTGTGGTCAGAAAGAAAACAGGGGCTCTGCGCATCTGTCATTCACATGCTACACACTCAAGTCCACGGTCACTCTATAGGAACTGAAGGCAGCCTCAGAACAGAATCCAGTCATCTCCCAGCTCTGCACCTACATTCGTCAGGGAACTAACAGGGGAGCTGTTAGCCTTTTCTCAGGTCAAGCAGGAGCTCTCTTGTTGGAATGAGACATGTGTGGTGCGTGGGCTTTGCACTATGATTCCAGGGGCCCTTTGTGCCCGCGAGCTGGCCATGGCACACGAGGGCCACCTGGGCATAGTAAAGCTTAAACAGAGATGCCACGACCTGGTGTGGTGGCCAGTCATAGACAAAGACATTGAGGCCCTTGTTAAAGAATGCGCAGCATGCCTTGTGAGTGGAAAAACCGGCCGCCGACCCCCACCACCCCTGCAACCTCTGGCCTGGTCCTCAAAGTCATGGGAGCATCTGCAATTAGACATATGTGGTGAGATCCACGGTGCCCCCCACTATCAGCGGTTCTTGGTCGTAGTGTATGATTTACACTCCAAATGGCCTGAGCTGACCACTACCGGCTCCGTCACCTCGCAGGTCAAGAGTCCCTCTTCTCCCGCTGGAGCCTTCCACAGACCATTATCACCGACAATGGTCCACAGTTTATATCTGTGGAGTTTACTTCATACCTGTAGAACAGGGGGATTTGACACATCCACATAAACCTGTGTGCATAAACCTCTTGTCCAGCGTCCTTTTTATATACAACAGTTGCATCAATAAATGCGACTCAAATCTCTGTTACGCAAGGAGAAATCTATCCATCAGTTCAATGCAAAGATGCTGGCGAGATCTCTGGACCCAAGCTCATCTCAGATCCAAAACACAGTTGAAATGTGTATTGCGGTCTAATCAGATGAATGCACATTTCAGCTTGTTTTGGGGAAAAACTTACAGTTTCTTAGTCGCAAAGATGAAAGGGACCAACCAGACTTACAGCCACAACAACTACAAAAGCAAACATCATGGTATGGGGGTGCATCAGTGTAAACGGCACTGGTGACTTGCATGTGTGTTAAGGTGCCATTTCCGTGGAGACGTATACTGTGATTGTACATGAGACAAATAATGGCATCAAGATGACATCTGTGGCGAGCAGGACGAGGCCGAGTACGTGAGAGAGCGGTGCGAGGCCGGTGGCGTGATTACTAATGAGCGACACATGTGCGACACACCGGTCTCGTATCTCTCACGGAGGAGAGGAAGCATAAAAGGAGGAGCGACTACAGTGAGGATCGAGAGAGGAACAGGCCTGGACTTATGTTGTGTTTTGTTTATGTTGTATTATATGTGACAGCAGTCGTCCGTGAGGAGCTGCTGTCTTTTACTTTTGTTTTGTATTTGTTCATTTTATTATTGAAGTATGTGAATGTTCGCCGGTTCCCGCCTCCTTCTTCCTATAACAACAAACTTTGCTACCACATCTTTCATGGGAAGCAAGACAATGTTAGGCCTCATTCTGCATGTGCTACAATAGAGTGGTTTCGTAGAAACTCTTCACCATAGAAGGGATGTGCCTGTAGTCCAGATCTGTCAATTATTGAAAATGTGTGACCCATCATGAAAAGGAGAATCAGACAAAGACAACCACAGACTGTTGAGCAGCTGTTTTACATCAGGCGAGATTGGGCAACAATTCCACTTGCAAAACTACAACAATTAGTAGCCTATACTTAATTCCCAAACAATTAAAAAGTGTAATTAAAAGTAAAGGTGATAGGACACAGTGGTAAACAAGTTACAACTTTTTTGGAGTGTGTTGCAACCATCAAAATCAAAATGTGTTTAATTGACAAGTGGAAACATTGGAATTTTTTTCTTTGTACTTCTGTCAGTTAAATACAAGTTCAAGAGAATAAACATCACAGATTCTTGCCTTTGCAAAATTTTACAAAATGTCCCAACTTTTCTGGAATTGGGGTAATAATTAAACATGATTAAAAATGTTTTTTTTTTTTTTTTTTCGTTAGCTTTAACATGATTAATAAAAAAAAAAAAAAAATGGTTTAAAGATTCCACTAAAAGTGCAGAGGCACTGGACCATTCAGCTTTGACTTCTAACATCGGAGGTTAGGATCAACAAGTAGTTCAGTATTCCTCTTTGAAATAAGCAGTTTTTTTTTTCTTATCTCCTTTGTACGGCATACACACACATTAACACTGGTGTTGAAAACTGGTTTGTGGGAGCCGGGGGGTGAGGGGTCTATGACATTATTTGGTGATGAATGGCTATTAAAAACTTACAAATCACAGCTATAGGATTATGTTACATGTAAATGTATTGTCAGTATTCTTTAGATAATTAAATAGGTCCATCTTTTCAGCATATTTATAGGTTTCATAAAGAATTCATATCTTCAAATGTAAGCAACATACCTTTTTTCTCAAACAGTAAGCAATGCCACAGCAAAACACAAAGCTGATGGGAATACAAATGCAAATGCTGATGATACTACATAAATTCCCATCTGTTTGGTTGGATGAAGTTGTTGTTTCTGTAACAGCAAAATGTAATTTCAGACTGGATAATTTAGAGTTTTGTGCATGTAATGATCATTCCCGTAGTTTTTACAAAATTCATTATAGAATAATAGAGATTATTCATAATTAAAATTAATGCAATTTTGGGAAGCTTTTGACATTTTTCAATGTGACTAATAGAGTAACTGAAAAATTGCTGGGGAGCAATAGCATCAGGAAACAGACTCAAAAACCCACATGAGCACCAAAGCTCAATGTGTCAGAAGCATAGACAATGTGAGCAGATTACCTGTTGGTGTCGTCACATTTTCGGCCTTCACTGGGCTCCCTCTGGTCTCTGGTTTAGCAGATACTGCTCAGCCAAAATAACACATTCAGCCCAATTAAAAAAAAAAAAAAAAAAAAAAAAAAAAAATATATATATATATATATATATATATATATATATATATATATATATATATATATATATATATATATATATATATATATATATACATACAGTGCAATGCATAAGTGAATACACCCATGCTAAAGTTGACTAAAAAGAGGAATAAAAAATCATATTTTGGAAATTGAACTTAATGCCTTAATTTTAAAAATTAGGAAAAATCCAACCTTTAAGGACACCAATTTTCTTTGTGAATGAATAATGTATCGTAAATAAATAAATGTTCTTCCTTAAAATACATGGTGCATAAGTGAGTACACCCCTATGTTAAATTCCCATAGAGGCAGGCAGATTTTTATTTTTAAGTATTTTTTTTATTTTTTTTTTAGGATACTATGCATCCTGATAAAGTTCCCTTGGCCTTTGGAATTAAAATAGCCCCACATCATCACATAGCATTCACCATACCTAGAGATTGGCATGGGGTACTTTCCATAAGATCATCTCTCAATGCAAATCAAACTAGCTATTAGGCTAACTGAAATAAAACCATGCCAATCTCTAGGTATGGTGAATGCTATGTGATGATGTGGGGCTATTTTAATTCCAAAGGCCAAGGGAACTTTATCAGGATGCATAGTATCCTAAAATTTTTTTTTTTTTAAATACTTAAAAATAAAAATCTGCCTGCCTCTATGGGAATTTAACATAGGGGTGTACTCACTTATGCACCATGTATTTTAAGGAAGAACATTTATTCATTTACGATACATTATTCATTCACAAAGAAAATTGGTGTCCTTAAAGGTTGGATTTTTCCTAATTTTTTTAATTAAGGCATTAAGTTCAATTTCCAAAATATGATTTTTTATTCCTCTTTTTAGTCAACTTTAGCATGGGTGTATTCACTTATGCATTGCACTATATATATATATATATATATATATATATATATATATATATATATTACATTAGAAAAAAAAAAAAAAAAAACTGTGCAAAGTACTCCAGTGAGATTTATGTATCAACAGATGGTATGGCCCTCACTGTCCCTCATCAAGTCTGGGATTACATGAATAGAACGAAGCAACTGAGATGCCTAAATCAATAATGGAAACTTATCGAAGATGTTTGTAACAACCTACTTGTAAACTACAGTACTGTGGAAAAAAAAAAAGCACTCATGGTCATGGAAAATATCACCATTCATGACTATTATTTATTTATCAGTTAAAATCTATTAAATAAATCAATATTTGGTGTGACAACTCTTTGTCTTTAAAATACTTTTCAAGCTTTCCACCTTCCCAGGTACACTTGCAACAGGTAGTTTGCAGGTAGGTAGTACTAGGTAGCATCTTGAATAAGTTACCACAGTTCTTCTTTGGATTTAGGTGTCCCCCACTGATTGACAAATTTGCTGCCTAGAACAGAGAATGGTCAGAAACTGCCCTGGTTGTAGGTAGGACTAATTCCCTTTTAAGGGAACTCGCACTGCGTTGATGCGCTTTGGGAACGCCCCTGTGTGATTGCCCTACCTAAGCAGCACGGAAGCTCAGATTGTGGGATTCGCAAATGGATCTCACGGAGGGGTTTGAGACAGGCCCCGCCCTCTCTCAACCTTTACCTGTGGGATCCAGTGCTTTCTCTCTCCAGCGTCGGAAGCCCGCGCTGTGGTTCCTTCTGCCCCAGAGGAGAGACAGGTGCTTCAGCTGTCCAGTTTTGAGGAAGTGGATGTGCTGAGCATCAAAACGGGGGAAGAGGATTCGCCATCTCTTCCACTGGCATATGAGGAGCTGGTGGAGGTAGTTTCTCATGCTGTGTCCAAATAAAATATTGAATGGCCAGCCAAAAAACAAAGCGCTTGTCCCAAAAGTCTATTGGACAAGCGCTTTCTGACACCTAATACAGTGCCTCCACCAAGGGGACTTACATTTTTTCCCGACTTCCAAGAGCTTTTGAGGTCGTGGAAAAAAAACCTTATTGTGAGGGTGTTTAGCCCCCAAGACCAAATATATTCAGAAATAAGGGGGCTTTAAATAACATGGTAATGGGGCGATGCCAAAAGTTGAACAGACGCTTGCGAGCTATCTGTCCCCGACTTCCCACTAAGCCACTTAAAACATCCTCTGCACTAGTGGGTCAAGCATATTCGGCAGCAGGTCAGGCTGACGCATGACTTCATATGATGGTGATTTTACAGGCATACCAGGCCGACCTGCTGAGGGACCTGGAAGATAGCGAGGGGGTGGGGCCTGACGTAGTTCGATAGCTACTGTATGTTGGGCCACAGATCTCTCTCTCTCCAGGCCACCAAGGAGACCGCTCGTGCTATTGGGTGGTCTATGTCAGCTAATGTGTCCTCGGAGATACATTTATGGCTCAATTTTACAGATATAAAAGACCCTACCACCCTTGGATGCTTCCTGCATCCAAATAGACTGTTAGCAAGTGGATAGTTGAGGCTATCTCTCTTGCCTAAGAGGCTTCTGGCCAGCCGTCACCATTGGCCATCAGAGCCCATTTTACAAGGAGTATGGCGGCCTCCAAGGCCTTAATCTCAGGGGTTTCCCTTCATGAAGTTTGCGATGTGGCAGGCTGGTCCTCGCCGCTTACTTTTGTCAGGTTTTATAACTTGGACATGGGTGCCCTTGGGTCTCGAGTTCTTATGTCGTAATTGCAGTATTGTCACATGACAGGTTCTTGTTCGTATGCCGTTTGGGCGTTCTCATTCCCAAAGCATCATAGACGCAGCAAGAGTTCCCTGGAAATGAACGTCTGTAACCCAGTCGTAACCTGAGATGTTTTTCATACAAAAAAATCTCACTGGATTATTATAACATTTTCTGGTTTAAATACATGCATAATTAGACACTGCAATAACAAGTGGTTATTAGACAGAGGAGCTGAAAAAAAGTTTGTCCCACAAATACCTTGTTCTTGTCCTTTTCCATCCGTTGACCATTTAAAGAAATTAATAAACAAAAAAGACAGGTTATCCAAATATTCAAAGTTATTCCAAAAAATTGTTTTAATGTAGCCACCATACACTTCTCATTGAAAAAAATTAAAATAAAATAAAGTAAATATTCCATGCTCCAAAACTGTATTGACTGTCTTGACTATTGATTATGAATATGCGTGTAATGAAAATAAAAATCCAGTAGGGTCAGTATGGTGCTAGCATATAAAGTGAATCATGGTTTCTTTTCATTCTCTTTGATAAAAATTCATGAAGAAAAATATCATGCTTAAAATACCTGTATTTATATAGCACATATCACCCTCTTGAAAATGACAACCTCTTTCATTAGGTTTGTGTGGACAGAGGCTATTTTCAAAGCACAACTCCAGATCCTTTGGTTTACTGCCAGTACCATAACTGCACTCTATTTTTTTTTCTGTAATAAAATGTTTGAGATATAGTGTAAGTATAGCATATAACTGAATTATTGTAAATGACTTAGGAGATATGTAAAACAATGTGTACAATGCGTTTGTTATGTACTGTTATACTTACTGCTCATTTTACATGTTGCATTGTCAAATTTTAGATCCCATTCACATGGTGTTTCACAACAAATAGGCTTAGATTTATAATAATAACAAGACACCTCATATTTACTTTTTCCTGAAAATGCAATTATCATGGATTAACAAGAATGAACCAATTTTGACTGTGATCAATTGTACAACCAAAAAGATTTGTACATACTCTGACGTATTTTACACAAGGCCCCAGAGTCAATTGTTCCATTAGGAATTGAGGGGATGGAGAAGTTGAATACACGATCATCAATGTTGCATTTCATGATTTTTTCTGAAGACAAATACAGACAGTTACCTTCTTTCCTGAGATAGAATTATACATTTTCATTAATATATTGTTTTCATACATACATACTTACTCAAAAATAAAATAAACAGTAAACTGTCAAGTGACGAGGAATACTTGAAGGAAACAGGCTTTAATATCAAATACTCAGGAAACAGGATTAACGCAGGGGGAAAAAACATCTACATTGACGAGAATGGACAAATACTAAGGGAGAACACAGGGACCAAATATAAGGAGCAAACAAAGGAGCTTGATAAGATAATTTACAGGACACACGTGATTGACATGACTAATTAAACAGACTGGGGAAAACTAGGTCACAGGGCAGAACATCTCAGGTTATGACTGTAACCCTTGTTCTCTGAGAAGGGAACGAGACACTACATCGATACGACACTTTGGGGAATGCCCCCAGCGTAGCATGTCTGAAGCATGAATTAAACTATTCCAATCCTGATTGGTGTTGCGTCACGACGGCACATGTGACGGCATACACGGAAGCTACAAAGGGACGCCGGCACACAACAGAGTTAGCTTTTGCGATGAAGCAAGTCGCTCCTAGGCAGGGGAAGGCGTGGTGAAGGGATGCTGTGTCTTGTTCCCTTCTCAGGGAACAAGGGTTACAGTCGTAACCCGAGACATTCCCTTTCGAGGGATCCGCACTGCATCGATACGACACTTTGGGGAACGAGTACCCACTATGCCACAACGAACCCTGCCTGTCCCAGTGTGACGAGAGCGCTTAGGACAAGAGCATTAGAGTGCCTGCCGTAGAAGGAATGTCCAGGCTATAGAATTTGATAAAAGTATGAGGGGTGGCCCATCCTGCTGCATCGCACACTTCTTGGGTCGGGGCCCCTGAAAGGAGGGCTCTAGAGGACGCCATGCCTCTGGTTGAATGAGCCCTCATGGCCAAAGGTGGAGGCAAGCTACGCACCTGATAGACTATAGAGATAGCCTGAACGATCCAGTTACTGATGGTCTGTTTGGATGCGGGAAGCCCCTTCATGGGCGACCCGAAGCACACCAGCAACTGGTGTGAACTCCGCTATGAAGAAGACCTCTGGACATAAATATTTAGAGCTCTGACAGGGCAGAGCAAATTAAGTTTTTTTTTTCATCTGCCATCACTTGAGGTGGAGGATTAAAAGCCTGCAGAACCATAGCCCGTGCCACATTAGATGGCACTTTAGGCACATAGCCCAGCCTGGGATGCAAGATAGCCTTAAATGTCGCCTGGAGCAAACTGCAGGCACCCATGCAATATAGAGAACACCTAAAGATCTCCTACTCTCTACAGAGAAATAATGAGAGAAGCTACCTTCAGGGAAAGGTTCTTGGCCTCAGCCGACTCTAGAGGTTCAGAGGGGGCCTCGACCAACCCTTCAAGAACCACTGCCAGGTCCCATGTGGGAACAATGCTGCAGGTCTCATCCTCCAAGCTCCATGGAGGAAACATACAACCAGCTGATGTCTCCCCAGAAGCCCATCAATCAGAGGAGTGTGGAAAGCCACAATGGCAGCCACGTACACGTACACCTTGAGTGTGAAAGGGGTAAGACCAGCCAAGAAGCGATCTTGGAGGAGTTCCAGCACTGAAGCCAACCGGGCAGTTAACTGGGTCCACCTCACACTCTCTACACCAAGTGGAAACAAATTCCACTTTAGGCCAAACAATCTCCTCGTGGAAGGAAGTCTGGAACTGATCATGGTCTTAACCACTCCAGCCGACAGGCCAGCCTCTAGGTCCTTAGCCCCCTCAGGGACTCAAAGTTATTGAGTCATTAAGAATATTGAGCCCCCAGCTTGCTTCTGCCAAGGCTGGCCTGCCAGGAGTGCTATGATGTCTGAAAACCATACTCGGGCCGGCCAGTACGGGGCTACTAGAAGTAGGCTGATCCTGTCTCTACGGACCCTCTCCAGAACTCCCGTGAGCAGAGCAATCGGGGGGAAAGCATACAGGTGTAGCCTCGGGCACATCTGTACCATGGCATCCAACCCCAATGGGGCTGGATGGGTGAGAGAAAACCACAGTGGACAGTGGGACGTCCCTCGAGAGATTGTTCCCCGGGCCTCAGTCCCTGCCTCAACGCTCTTTGTGTCTGTGAAATGTCTGCTCTCTGATTCTGGTTCCCTGGGACGTGCATTGCTCTGAGAGATAACAGTTTCCCCTCAGATCATAGGAGGATATGATGCACCAATCTGGAAAGAGGGTGCTATCTCAGACCCCCCTGATGAATCAAGTTCCACCGACATATTGTGTGGGGAGCGTGGTGACCCCTGAGGTCTGGGAGGAAGCTGCTCAGAGCCCTGAAGACCGCCAGCATTTCCTGGCAATTTATATGCCAAGAATGGTGCCGGCACAGACCTCTCGAAAAGCAGCCGTCCATGACCACGCCCCATCCAGTGAGGGATGTGTCTGTCAAAGTGGTTTTCCAGTGACATGGTGCTCCCCACACTGGGCATTGGGACAGGAACCAAGGATTCTTCCATATGGACAGGGAACAAAAGCATCTGTGCGTAACCCTGATCATACAGAATGGATTTCCCCTTTGGGAAAACCCTTTGGTTTTCAACCACCACTGTAGGGCCCTCATGTGCAGCAGGCCAAAAGGTATCACGCTGGACGCAGCTGCCATGAGCCCCAACAGTCTCTGAAACTGTTTTACAGTGATGGCGCAGCCTAGCTTTATCGTGGTCACCATGGCCAGGATGCACTCAATACGTGCAGGAGACATTTGTGCCCGCATCATAGTCGAGTCCTACCCCACCCCCAGAAACATAGTCCGCTGGGTGGGTGTCAACACGCTCTTTCTCGTGTTGAGTCTCAACCCCAAGCTTGAATGTGGCGAAGGACGATATCTCGTTGCCGAACTACCAGTTCTCAAGACTGAGCCAAAATAAGCCTGTCGTCAATGTAGTTTAGCACACGGATGCCCTGAATATTGAATATTGCTGATTACTTACAAAGCACTAAATGGTTTAGCTCCGCAGGACTTGAGCGAGCTCTTAACGCATTATAGTCCTTCACGTCTATTGCGATCTCAAAATTCCAGCCAGTTGATAATACCTAGAATATCAAAATTGACTGCTGGCGGTATCCTTTTCCTATTTAGCACCAAAACTTTGGAACAGTCTTCCTAACATTGTCTGGGAAGCAGACACACTCTGTCAGTTCCAAGTTAGACTAAAAAACACATCTCTTTGACCTAGCATACACATAACACATTATAGACTTCTATAATTATGACCGCCGCTAGCGTAGCTAGCGAAAGCGGTCATATAGGGATTGTCAAAGTTTTTTTTTATTTTTTTCCCCGTCATCTACTGAATTTTTCGTCAACGATACCAGGGACACCGAAACACCGTGGAACATGAAATTTGGTGGGCATGTAGCCCCACTAGACTTTTACGGAAAAATTTTGTTTGGTCCCCGGGGGCCACTCCCCCCCCGCGCTGGGCCCCCCCAAACCCAAAAAATGCAGTTTTTCCTAATAGGCGGTGGGCCGGACCTCGAAATTACGAATTTAATACTTACCTCTCAGCTGTGTACGTTTTTTTTTTGCTGAGGTCATGTAATAAAATCGTATAAGTACTACAAACATTGTTTCCAACTTTGTTGTTTGCACATTTGACGCAAAATGTCCTTACAAACTCTTACTTTTTAAACCGGCAAATAAGCAGGAGTACTAATCATAACGTTAGAAAACCTCCCGTTTCCTTGACAACCAATGTAAATAATGAACACAGATTCTACAGCGGAGGCAAAGTAATCTTTGTCAGTGACCAGGAAGCTGCGTTCTTGAAATTTAAATTTTGCTTTAATCATTAAAAATGTAATTTTAGTAATGTAGTTCAGTAATACTGAGGTAAAAATTAGGTGTTTTATCCATTTAGCCTCAAATGTAAAAAGCCATGTAACTCCCTTTTCCCAGACAAGTTGGGCAAAGTCTGTTCAATGTACACACAAATTATTTTTATTAATGAAATGTACTGTAACGGCACATCCATATGTCTTATTTTCCTAATGTCTGGTACCGTTAAACATGTTTTCACGTGAATGAATAATGATATGCAGATGAGGATATGCATAGTAAAACTAGGCGTTGTAAACTCCATATATGGTTATTTCGGGGAGGAGACGCATGTGCGCACAATCTTACGCTGATGAAATTTTTGGCTTTATTTGTGATTTATAAAAATTTATACTTTTAGTAAGGATCCTACGCACCGTTTTATAAATGAGGCCCCAGAGCATGTGAGTAAAGTGGAGCGGTGTGACGCTTAAATATAAGTAAAAAAAAACTTAAACATACGTTTCATTTATATACGTTTAACCCCTTACTAGTCAGCCCCAATTTTGGCAAGTGCTGCATACATGACATACCCACATTAAAAAGGTTGCTGCTCAGAAGTCATTCTGAATAGACACATAACCAACATATATTTAGAAATCCAACCCTTGAGAGTTTACATTTCAAGACTCAAAATTAACCAGACTGTTATTAATATTGAGATATATATGCTCAAACATAGAAACAAAAACAACAAATATTAAGAATATATTTATTAAATGTATAAAAAAAATTATGTGAATTTAGGATTGCAACTTATAACCACAACTAAAACATTGGGATTTTTTAAAGACAATCATCCCGCACATCCTATTCTATAATAAAATCAGCTAATCGAATATTCGAAAATCGTGACTCATCCCTAATTAATATAGTATTATTGTGTAAGTGGATGACATGACAAGTAGCAAAAGGCAGTGTAAGTGGGGTCAAATGTTCATAGCAAATTTAAAAATAAAACAATGTAGCGGCATCATAGTGTAAACTACCAGTGTATTTGTGCAAGAGTCAATCAGCTGCCCTTAGGTTATTGGAGGGTGGGGGTGGAAGGAAGAGGCTCTCTATGATTCCCCTATAGAAAGTTAAGAGGATGGATTTTGGGGAGATGAGCCTTCCTCAACTGTAGGAGGAAGTGCAGAGGTTTTTGGACTTTCTTGGCCAGGTTCTGTTGGTGGTGTCGATAGATCAAGATGGGTCATCTGTGATGTGGATACTAAGCAACTCTGTGATCTTGACCTGCTCCATCATGGTGCTGTTGATGTGATGATTGTCAACGATCACCTCTGTAGTCATTTAGGTGTGGAGAGATATGATGTTGTCCTGTCCGTGTCTGTGTGTTAGATAAACAACTGAATTACATTCAGATAAATAAACACAGAAAGCGCACATTACTAGATAATTTTAAATCACATTTTTCATCTTGACATTTGTATTAAGATGCTAACCATCTTAAACGAGCTTGACAAGACTACTGCAGTTCTGATCACAAATAATTTTGTTAAATAGCTCAAAAACAGCCATCTTTAACTAAAATATTTTTCCACCATATTCCATCTTATACCTGTTATGTTATGTAGGTGAAGCCCAACCACTGACAGATGTAAGCTACCATGCACAGAATTGTGTCATTGTATAAACTGACAATCAACCATAATTGGCTTAAATAACTCCATGACTACCACTATAAAGTTTCTTTGAAATCATTTCTTTGTTTTGGTTTGCACTCTTTTTAGCTGATAATTAGTCTAATTACTTGTAGCCTAGGTAGCTTGCTGTAACCAACCTGGACATACCCTCCCGTTTACCCCGTGATTCTCCCTTAGTTAGACTTATTTCCTGCTGTCTTCCCGTTTAAAAATTTTCCCGTAATAATCCCGTATTTTAATACTTTGCTTAGTTCATTGTGTATGTACCGAATGATTATTTTGGATTAGCCTAAGCAACATACCGTTAGACCTAGCTTTACTGCTCCACTACCAACATTCTTTCGTGGCTAACGTTACTGTTCTCATCAACGACAACGCATATATTCACGGCGAACTATAGCTTGCAGTCTTAAATACAACTTATATGAAAAGCATTAAGATATAGGGGTGTATAATCATTGTAAAACAAATCTTACCTTGACGTTGTCTTGCCGAGACACACCGGTCTCTCCAGGTTGGGCTGTAGACTCATGGATTTGGCTTCAGACTGACGCGACGCCGGTTCAACGAATAACGTGATTGGCCAAATCAATTCAACAAGGTAACAACACAAGCGTTGATTGGATCTCACTCCGGCCAACGTTTGTGATCAGCTAGCGAAATTAAATCTATTTTTATACTTTAATGTGCAACAATTGGCGTTGGAAACAATCGGTAATCTTTTTGTGAATTATTCATACAGACAAATAAAAAAAATGAGCCAGACAGCTGCTGGGTAACTGTCAAATCAAAAACTAAACGAGATAGACGGACTTGGCCCACTTCCTATAAATAACTACCTAAACCGTGGCACCGAGGATGAAGAAATTTTTATGGTATGTTGGTCTTAAGGGCCCACATCAACCTAGCCCATAATCGATTGTCAAAGTTTTTTTTTTTTTTTTTCGTCATCTACTGAATTTTTTCGTCAACGATACCAGGGACACCGAAACACCGGGGAACATGAAATTTGGTGGGCATGTAGCCCCACTAGACTTTTACGGAAAATTTTCGTTTGGTCCCCGGGGGCCACATCTCACAACTAATACTACGGAAGCTAAAGGTAATGCTCTTGCTGATGTAGCGGCTAAACAGGCTTGTTCCTATGCAACTGTACAAGTGTGTTCAGGTAGTACAGCACAGAAGACAATTCTGCCTCCTGAATCAATCATTGATCTGTACAAAGACGTTCCTCTATATGAAGCATGGACATGGTTAGACAAAGGAGCCACTGTGGATTCATCCGGCTGCTGGACCAAAGGGGGAAAGTATGTTGCTCCCGAATCACTGCTGCCATATTTGGCTTAACAAATACACAATTTGGGTCACAGTGGTCCAGCAACGATGAATCACAGGTTCTCAAATCAATGGTGGAATCCAAAATTCAGAAAGGTAGCCACCGAAACAGTCAAGAGATGCATTACATGTCAGAAAAATAATGATGTGCCAGCAGCAATCACAACAGCAACACATACCCCAGCCCCACCAGGACCATTTCGTCAACTGCAAGTTGATTACATATCGTTGCCTCGTTGTAATGGAAAAACTGACGTTTTGGTAGTAATAGGCAAGTTCTCAAGATGGATAGAAGCTTATCTAACAGGGCGTGCTACAGCTGCACATACTGCTAAATATCTTGTCACTGATTTCATTCCCAGATGGGGATTACCAGATTGCATTGACTCAGATCAAGGTACACACTTCACAGGACAGGTAGTCAAGCAAGTGTCTAGAATGTTGAAGATTAAGTGGAATCTTCACTGCCCCTACAGGCCACAAGCATCAGGACAGGTTGAACGATCGAACAGAACAATCAAAACCAGGCTACGCAAAATGCATCAGGAAGGAGTACCATGGGTCAAAGCACTGCCAGCAGTACTGTGTAGTATGAGAGCGTCACCTTCAGATCAGTAGGACTGAGCCCTCATGACATTATTACTGGACGCCTGATGCAGATGCCAGGTGTGACTGATCTTAGAAATGCTGATGTACACAATGCCTCAGATGCCCTGATTGCTTACTGTGAAAACCTCACAAAGGCAGTACAGAGTGCCAAAGAGAGAGTTGAGTCTTGTTGGCAGACTCCACCAGAAGGTGGACACACAATCATCCCAGGTCAGTGGGTCATGATAAAGTCATTCAGAAACAAGCCATTAGAGCAGTGGTCTCAAACCGGTTCCACGGAGGGCCTAGTGTATGCAGGTTTTCTCTTTTACCTTGAACCAAACTGATTGAGTAGGTCACTAATTGGTTAAGATCTCCCCTCACCTGGTAGTCTAGGTCTTAATTGGGCACTAATTGAAGGGAAAGACCAAAAACCTGCATACACTAGGCCCTCCGTGGAACCGGTTTGAGAACTCTGCATTAGAGCCTCAGTGGCATGGACCACATCAAGTGATGTTGATTAAAGCAGCTGCAGTATTGTGTCAGGGAATGAAAACCTGGACTCATGTGTCACACTGTTAAATTGTTCCCCCACCTACAGGGATAGGATAGGACACGGACCAGTGAGGAGCCCAGGGAAAAACCGAATGCAACAGGCTTCGGGGGCCAACCCTGCGGTGAAGACTCCCTCATAGGCCTTCCCCATCCACTAGTTCATCCTTACCTCACTGTTCTTTAGGTGTCGCAGGAATTAAAGGGTTAGTTCACCCAAAAATGAAAATTCTGTCAGTAATTACTCACCCTCATGTTGTTCCAACCATGTACTGTAAGTCTTTCGTTCATCTTCGAATCACAAATTAAGATATTTTTGATGAAATCTGAGTGCTTTCTGGCTCCTCCATAGGTTTTCAGAGGGACCCAAACTCGTCGGCCCAGAATAGTTATTAAAAACATTGTTAAAATAGTCCAAGTGACTACAGTGGCTCTACATTAAGTTTATCATGCGACGACAATACTTTTTGTGCGGAAGAACAACAAAAATAACGACTTTATCCAACTATTAGTGTTCTTCAATGTGGGCCTCTGACGAGAGTTCACGGGAGCGCCAGGACGCATGCGCGAGAACTGAGCTAACGGCGTTCTTCTTCTTCTACTACTTGTTACTGGCTGCTCACTCCTTGGGAGTATTACCGCCATCTACTGTACTAGATGACGTCCCGACATTGCCGGAAGGGCAAAAGACGCGCACTGACTGTATGTAAGCTATTGTGATTTAGGTCTCGATGATGTCGGAACCAGAGTCCTGCACGGGTCCGATTTTGTAAATCCGCACCCGCAGTGCTTCAAACCGCATCCGACCCGTTATCCGTCAACAGCACTAGGCTAATTAAAATCCGCACCCGACCCGACCCGCATAAAATAGAACCGACACCCAACCCGAAATAAAATCATTTTAGCCAATCACATTATAGACACAATTACAATTATTGCCAGGTCATACAGAAATTATAACCACAATTAACACAAGGACAACTTCAGCCGAAGCTGTCAAAAGGCCGGTACATGAAGAACATGGCTAACGTTACCACAAAACTGAGTAACCTAACAGACACGGCTACAACACTATATCTGCCACGCAGTTTCGTCTACCCTACATCAGACAATTTTGGGTTCAAACCATAGACTGTAAAAGGTTCAAACACGCCCTGCACTCCACACATACTTAACAGTGTTACATTTGAAAAATACTGTTCGATAGAACTGCTTGGTTTGTTACCACAGTTTCTGCGTGCTTCCTCGGCGATGAAGTTCCACATGCGGCTGTAATCCAACACGAAACTGCATGCAGCAAAGCCTTTCACAATATTGTTTTCTTCAGATAACTAACGTTAACTGATTTCTCCCACACACTGGACTTGACTTTTGATGACGTATTGTCGACAACTTTACAATCTCCACTAGCTATTCTTTTCTTCAGCTCCTCAGCATCCATCTCGACGACTGCAAGCAGATCGCGCGCGCGCGGTTATGATGAACTTTTAAAACTGAAAGTAGCCTAGGTAACGTTATAGATTCCTGGAAGGGCATGGCGCGTGGGCACAAATAAACTGATGTGGATTTTAAATTGATTTTAATTATTTTATCAACTTGAAATACAGGAATATTTTTGTAGATGTGTTCCTAAAAATATGCATATATTTTTACGCTTGCATGTGATTGTTTTAAACCCGTGTTTAGACCCGTGTTTCCCCCGTGTCCGACCCGCACCCGTATCCGACACAGTTGGATATTTTTCACCCGTTTGAGCAAAATTTGCGGGTCACCCGTCGGGTACCCGAACCCGTGCAGGACTCTAGTCGGGACGTCATCTAGTACAGTAGATGGCGGTAATACTCCCAAGGAGTGAGCATCCAGTAACAAGTAGTAGAAGAAGAAGAACGCCGTTAGCTCAGTTCTCGCGCATGCGTCCTGGCGCTCCCGTGAACTCTCGTCAGAGGCCCACATTGAAGAACACTAATAGTTGGATAAAGTCGTTATTTTTGTTGTTTTTCCGCACAAAAAGTTTTGTCGTCGCATGATAAACTTAATGTAGAGCCACTGTAGTCACTTGGACTATTTTAACGATGTTTTTAATAACTATTCTGGGCCGATGAGTTTGGGTCCCTCTGAAAACCTATGGAGGAGTCAGAAAGTACTCAGATTTAATCAAAAATATCTTAATTTGTGATCCGAAGATGAACGAAAGACTTACATGGTTGGAACAACATGAGGGTGAGTAATTACTGACAGAATTTTCATTTTTGGGTGAACTAACCCTTTAAGAAATAGAGAAAGAAGGAACAATAGCAGATTCTGAAAAAGATACAACCCTAGTGTTTGAACAAATACTGCTCTGTCGTCTTTTGTTTTCTTTCTTCCTCTGTGCAGATACCACTTGATGGCTGTCTCGAGACCCATATGCACCGACCTCCACACCTGCATATGAAGCCACAACCTCTAGAAAACAACTAGACCCACTGCCGAGCCAACTATCATAAAAGAAAAAAATACACAACGCGGAGACTCACATACGGGAACTTCAGTCATCCATCAACATGATCAAGATTGTCATACTACTAACCATCATGGACATCGCACAAAGTGTAGACTCCAGAAACAACATATTCTTAGAGCTGATGAATATGTCAAAAAATGCCTTGTTTGCTGAAAAGAGTGTTTGCATGCCACACCCGCCTTCAGTAGGAGCAGGAATCCCATGGGTGGCACACCCCATCTCCAACAAGAATACATGTCTCAACATCACAACTCCCCCAGCTTCTCCGTGTTGCATTCCTGGATTACCATCCTGCAACCTAACTTTAGCTACTCCCATCATGACAGATCTACTCTTGCCAATGACTTTTCCTTGGTGCATGGAAAATTATGCTCCAGCCTCGACTCCCTTGGGTGAAATTCCTTGTGAACGTTGCAGCTTTGTGGTCGAAATGAGAACAGAATCCCAAGTGGACATTACTCCATCAGCAGGAAAAGAGGAAAAGGACTTAGAAGAGTGTCTCCACAGGACACCATCTCTCCCGAAACTCTTTGCAATAAATCAGTGGTGTATGATTCCTCCACCGACTGGCACTTTTTGGTTATGTGGAACTTCTTTCTACAACATCCTACCCAGCCAATTCAACGGCAGGTGCACCCTGGTTTATGTTCTACCGGCTATCAGAGAAAATACACATTCCACCCCAAGCTCTCCACATCTACAAAATTCAGCTTCTACCATGAACAAAGAAGATGACTGCATTCTAGGACTCACTTGTGCACAAACATGGTGGTCAAGAACTCTTAGAGTATTAATCCCGTCTTATGGTGTCATGCAGGCCCTTGATCAAGTCAGAAGCTTATCAAATTCTGTACAGAAATTGGCCCATGATACGGCTTTGGCCCTGGGTAACATCACGGACACTCTCGCTTCACACAAGATAATGATCTTACAGAACAGAGTGGCCTTGGATTACATTCTTGCAACGCAAGGGGGAGCCTGCACCATTATTGGCCCTGAGTGCTGCACCAGGTTAATGGATCCAACAGAGAACTTGAACAAAATCCAACAAGACATTCTTGATCTTTCAGAAAAATTCCACCAGATGACTGAAGATAATTCTTCATGGTTCGGAAACTTGTTAGGTAAACCCTGGCTGTGGATCAAGGAAATAGCAATTCTGCTGTTGTTTCTCCTACTGGCGTACTATCTATGCGTCCACAGTATCAAGTGTTTCATTCAACAAAGGACTCTCACGAGAAAATGACAGTTCCAACCAGAAAAGACTATTACTCATAAGAACTTCACGAACCCTAATTGCGTGTTTGTTTCTGTGTCAGCATGCAATTACAGATAAGCAACACAGAACATGTGCTATGTGCCTGTAACAATCACAAGTTACAAGAATGAACTTTTAAGTGTCTAAATTTGTATTTTGTGAGAGTTATTAGAACTCTCAAAGGGGGAAATGTTGTATTACAAATTTATTAAATGTTTAATTTAGGTTCCAATACAATAGTATATAAACTAAGAAAGTTTAATAGACTGAATTTAGCATTTGAGGCATAGATGATGATATTCAAAGAAGATTAAGTCAAGCAATCGAGGTGTCTGACATTAACCTTTTGTCTTTTGTCTTTTGTCTTTATGCACCTCCTGAACAGTGTCATTGTCCCAAGTTAAGCTATGATAATGTGAAGGTATGGGTGACGAGTCAGAAGTCGCAACGTTCCATTTTAAAGGGGGGGGTAAAATGCTGTTTCATGCATACTGAGTTTTTTACACTGTTAAAGAGTTGGATTCCCATGCTAAACATGGACAAAGTTTAAAAAATTAAGTTGTACGTTTGATAGAGTATTTCTGTACCAAAAATACTCCTTCCGGTTGGTCACAAGTTTCGGAAAGTTTTTTTCGAGTATGGGCCATAGACAGTATAAGAAGTGGACAGAGCCATCTCATTGGATCTCAGTTGAGACAAGTGAAGCCCATTTTCAGCGATTTCTTAGCACTTCCTTTCCTGACGCGCAGACTCAAACAGAGCAAAGCGTTACACGGACCACGTGAGCAACCCGTCTGTCTTCTAGTAGCTGTGCCAATTGAAATCCGAATCATTCCCTTCGGAAACGTGCAGAGACGGAGAGCGTGAGTAGGAGGTGTCCATGAGCTAGGAGCAGGAGCAACTTTTGCTAGGTATTCTGATTAATTATTTTGTCATTTTGCCTCCACGTCCCCCCGATTACCCGCGAGCTTCTCCTCCTGTCCATACGGTAATCTCTCTACTGTGCGACAGAGAGTCGTGTGGTTATGACGCAATCGTTAGCCTGCTTTTACAAAAACTGCTTCTATGGGGCCATAACATAAGCTACAAGGTAATGGAGCATTTTATACATTGTCGTGTTTCTTTAGAAATAAATAATGGACAAATGCTGCTGGTCAGCAAGAGTGGCTAAGGCTAGTCAGTGATTTTTTGGGATCTGGAGACGTGTCATCCTCTGATGACAGCGAAAGTGACAGCCCTGTGGTATTTATTGTGTATGGATGTGAATGGGTGCAATTATTGTGTGAGTGTATTTATCTGTAAGGAGAATCCATTGCAATGTGTTTGATTTATTTTAACCCAATATTTAACTGTTGGTATCTCCGTTATGAATTTGTTACACTGTTAATGTCAACTAGCCTACACAAAGATATGATTGCATAGGCTAACATTATTTGTTCTCTGCTTCCTTTTCTCTCTGCCTCTCTCACTTTCTCTCTCACACACACACACACACACACACACACACACACACACACACACACACACACACACACACACACACACACACACACACACCCTCTCTCTCAAGCAAAAATGTAGCACTTCTGTTCAATCTTTCTGATTTTAGTAATTTTTTGTAAAAGTGCCTTTTAACCCTCTGAGGTCTGAGCTGTTTTCTGGGCCCTGGAGGTGTTCTGACATGCTCTGACATTTCTGGTTATTTCTGTTACTTGTGACATTTTCATGGTTAAAGTCTAATTACACTGTATTCAGCACAAACTCTGCTACAATAATATATCAACAGCATGCATGTAAAAGTTTGTAGTTTTGAGATAATGACATTTATGCGTGGTTTGTGAAAATACAAAAAAAAATTCTCACTGAAATAAGGCCATGAAACCCATACTGATTATTTCTTCACAAGACTTTTGAAAATTGTATCACGTAGCCTAGAATATTTGCTGCAAAACTATGTGAAAATCACCCTGACTGCTCATTCAGATAAGACAATATATTGATTTAAAAATTTTACGACGTGTTTTGTGTAAGAAAGCTCTATGCGAGAGCTCATTAATATGTAAGCTTTTCTCACCTGAGAAACACAAAGAACCTCCCCTAACGGCCCTATTAGGAGCTATCAGGCCCTGTCATTCTGAGCAACCTTGCACAATACTGTAAATGAGGAGATTTAAAAAATAATGGCTTTTAAATTGTTTGGATTTATTTACAACACAGCATCGTCCAAAGATACACAACACATGCCAAAAAAGCACTTATTGAAAACAATGATCCAAAGACAGAGACCTTTGTGCCATTCCTAAAAACATACATACCTTTAATTTCCAAGGTGTTTGATTTTCACTTTACCATGTACAGAGACTCATGTGAATTTTGAATTCAGCAGTCCTCAGTGTCATCTGGGCCCTGAAAAAAAAGTGAACATACTGATATCAAGAGAAAGGCCTGCACGATTTTGGGAATAAATTTTAGATTTTTCTGGTTAAAATTGTTTTTTAAAATTCACAGAATACACACACACACACACACAAATGTTTCCAACAAGATATAATGAACAGTGAACACCAGGTTTGTTGTGCCTTGTAGGCATAAGCTATGCGCAGTGCTGGATAAAATATTAATAACCTATAACAGTATAAATCTTCCAAAAGATTTAAGTAACAACTAAGCTAGAGAAAAATATATTGATTATCATGTTACTTAAAATGTTTCCATTCGTGGTCCATATGAAATGAGATAATAGTAAAAACATGAAGCTGTTTGTTTTTCAAATGCGATCACGATCCAAAATATGATACATTCAAACGTGATCACGATCCAAAATAAGATACATTCAAATGCGATCACGATCCAAAATATGATACATTCAAACGTGATCACGATCCAAAATATGATACATTCAAATGCGATCACGATCCAAAATATGATACATTCAAATGCGATCACGATCCAAAATATGATACATTCAAACGTGATCACGATCCAAAATAAGATACATTCAAATGCGATCACGATCCAAAATATGATACATTCAAATGCGATCACGATCCAAAATATGATACATTCAAACGTGATCACGATCCAAAATAAGATACATTCAAACGCGATCACGCTCAAATATAAAACATTATGGTTACCAAATACATATCTACGTTTGAGCAGATATCCACAAACACAGTAACAGTAAACACGGGTCTAAATATTATAATATTCACCATCTAGCAACAGTTCAACTGCAATGTGAAATTTATGCAACAATAGCAAACTAATAGCCTATGTAAGAATTTCTTACCTTATCTTTCTTGTCTTCAAATCGCGTTCTTCTTCTCCTGATGTAAATCCAATGTAAGCTCAGCCACGTCTTTCAAACTCGACGAAAAGTGAAGTGAAGTGTTTTGTTGTTGAGGTAATGAGGGCGATCGCGTTCCATGTGGAGATTTGCATGTGAATCTCTTTTGCGCGAGTGGGCGTGGCCAAATTAACTGTAATGAGCAAGCGTTTGAGAATCTGGACATCTTGTTGGTTTTATACAAATGATTTAAACAGAGAATATTTGTTTTCGTTTTGAATCCGATCATTTAAAAGTACACACTTATATGTTTATAAAGGTTTATGGCTCATAAATGTGTGACAAGTATTCGCAGAGTTTTGTTTCAGTTTATAGACGTGCTCAAGAAAAAAAAGTTCACCGCGACGGAGAGGCAGAACGCACACCCTGTTTATTTTCTTTATTTTACAAAAGCACAATGTTTTGATTTGATTGTAAGTGGACACATACAAAAGTAGAAATATCACAGATTCTTTTTTTATATTTCTTTTTTCTGTATGACCATAAATGACGGAGAAATTTAAGTTTATAGTGCTACAATGTGGAGAAAATCCAGCAAAACGCGCCGGCGCGTTTGTCGACCTCAGAGGGTTAAATTATTTATTCAAATAAAAACTTTAAAATAATTTGAGCTTCAGCCTGGTTTAATAGCATATATATGGTTTAATAGCATATATAACACCTGTTCAATTTCTCATTAATGCAATTATCTAATCAACCAATCACATGGCAGTTGCTTCAATGCATTTAGGGGTGTGGTCCTGGTCAAGACAATCTCCTGAACTCCAAACTGAATGTCAGAATGGGAAAGAAAGGTGATTTAGGCAATTTTGAGCGTGGCATGGTTGTTGGTGTCAGACGGGCTGGTCTGAGTATTTCACAATCTGCTCAGTTACTGGGATTTTCACGCACAACCATTTCTAGGGTTTACAAAGAATGGTGTGAAAAGGGAAAAACATACAGTATGTGGCAGTCCTGTGGTGAAAATGCCTTGTTGATGCTAGAGGTCAGAGGAGAATGGGCCGACTGATTAAAGCTGATAGAAGAGCAACTTTGACTGAACTAACCACTCGTTACAACCGAGGTATGCAGCAAAGCATTTGTGAAGCCACAACACGCACAACCTTCAGGCGGATGGGCTACAACAGCAGAAGACCCCACCGGGTACCACTCATCTCCACTACAAATAGGAAAAAGAGGCTATTTGCACAAGCTCACCAAAATTGGACAGTTGAAGACTAGAAAAATGTTGCCTGGTCTGATGAGTCTCGATTTCTGTTGAGACATTCAGATGGTAGAGTCAGAATTTGGTGGAAACAGAATGAGAACATGGATCCATCATGCCTTGTTACCACTGTGCAGGCTGGTGGTGGTGGTGTAATGGTGTGGGGGATGTTTTCTTGGCACACTTTAGGCCCCTTAGTGCCAATTGGGCATCGTTTAAATGCCACGGCCTACCTGAGCATTGTTTCTGACCATGTCCATCCCTTTATGACCACCATGTACCCATCCTCTGATGGCTACTTCCAGCAGGATAATGCACCATGTCACAAAGCTCGAATCATTTCAAATTGGTTTCTTGAACATGACAATGAGTTCACTGTACTAAAATGGCCCCCACAGTCACCAGATCTCAACCCAATAGAGCATCTTTGGGATGTGGTGGAACACAAATCTCCATCAACTGCAAGACGCTATCCTATCAGTATGGGCCAACATTTCTAAAGAATGCTTTCAGCACCTTGTTGAATCAATGCCACGTAGAATTAAGGCAGTTCTGAAGGCGAAAGGGGGTCAAACACAGTATTAGTATGGTGTTCCTAATAATTCTTTAGGTGAGTGTATATATATATATATATATATATATATATATATATACATATATATATATATATATATACATATATGTATATATATTAATGTCTTTGGTCAAATTAAGCTGTAAAATAAATAGTTTATCCCTTTAAACGCAATGGATTTTGAAAGATATCAACAAAAATGGGCAAAAAAACTTTAAAAGCGATTTTCTCAGGTTTTCAATTGGAAAAAGAGGGCAGATGACCATAATTCAAATGTGTAAACTCTGTAAACGAGCTGACTCATGTAGGCTACTTCATTTACATGCCCCCTTTATGTAAATGTATACTAGTGATGCGCGGGTCGTCTCATAACCTGCGGGCCCCGCGTCGGGTTGGGGCGGGTAAAGAAATTGTCACTTTATTTGCGTGGCGGGTTGGGGCGGGTCATTAAAAACAAAATAAAATAAAAAAACACATATGTTGCATGCAATGTCCAGCATATATTAAATATTTGTTCGCGGGTGCGGGGCGGGTTGTAAAAATAGATACAGTGGTGCGGGGCGGACTGGGGCGGGCTGGGGCGGGCTGGGGCGGGCCAAATAATTTCATAAAAGCGGGACCCGCGGGTTGGAAAAAAAGCCGACCCGCGCATCACTAATGTATACTGTTTGAGTTAGACTAGTTGGATGACTAAAGCAACGCACAGCGAAGTCCTCAATAAAGAATAACTTCTGCTTGAAAGATATCCCAACATCTCCTGGTCTCTGCTTTGACGAAGGAAAAGTTTCCAACAAAGTCAACAGGTGCGAGGCTGAAACACCCGACAGCGCACGGCTGTACGTGTGATATTTCTCAGTGAACACAGCCAGCACCCTCAGGAGCTGACTGCGTGCCTCGCACCCAAACAGTATCACACACAGATTCTTTATTGCAGAGTAGACCCGTAATCTACGCACTGCCTCGGCAAACGTGAGATCCGAGCCACTAGATTCTGTATCGCAGGGCAGACCTTTAATCTACGCGCTGCCTCGGCAAATGCAAGATCTTAGCCACAGAATCGTTATTTGAAGTTCTTACGTGACAAACACCACCAAAAAGGACAGACAGTTTGACACAGAGCGCTTGCTGAAGAGCAAAAAGCTAACACTGTTGTGTGCCAGCATCCCTTTGTAGCTTCCATGTATGCCGCCACATGTTAGGTCATGATGCAACGCCAATCAGGACTGTAATAAGGCTTGTTTGAGATGAGCAAAATCTGCGCAGATTCATCAGCGGTGATCAGCACGAGATGCATGCCGGTTAGAAATGTGTCCGAGTGCGGTCCGCCTTGCTCTGATGTCATGCTGACATATGTCAAAAAACTCTCACGACTGCAAGGCGGAGGTGTCGGATTCTGCAGTCGAGCGCAGTTGCTCTCCACCGACTGCGCTGATCAAAAGCATGATGGGAAACGACTTGCTGACGACACAGCTTAATGCTCATTGGTTTAAACAACCGTGATGTATTGTTCTCTTTTAAAATGTTTGATTTTAAAACTTTAATATCATGTTTTATGTGTATATGTTATGTGTGAATATTCCCAAACTATCTGACAGTGCGATCTCTTTGGGTTATGCAATTTATTTTTTTATAAAAAAAAGAATAATAATAAAAACACATATGTCTGTATTAAAGAAAAAATTATTGATAAACATGTATTTGGAATGGGATTAAATAACAAGTACTTTGGGTGTCTTGTTCATTTCATTTATTTTCATATAGAAGCAACATAACTTAAATTCCATCCAGTTTATTGGCAACACTGTGCACGAGCGTGAATCCCGTGAATCCCGCGATATCCATCTTTGATCTCGCAGGTGTCAGATCCACTACGAGAATAGAGAACTGTCCGGCTTGCCTGCGCTTTTTTCACTCCTCCTCTCACTGCAGCCGCCTACTCTCGCATACATTTCAGGCGAGGCCAGGCGCATCTCAAACAAGCCAACTGTGCACGAGCGTGAATCCCGTGAATCCCGCGATATCCATCTTTGATCTCACAGGTGTCAGATCCACTACGAGAAGAGAGATCTGTCCGGCTTGCCTGCGCTTTTTTCACTCCTCCCCTCACTGCAGCCGCCTACTCTCGCATACATTTCAGGCGAGGCAAGGCGCATCTCAAACAAGCCTATAGGTGTGTTCGACATCGGCTGCGGCTGGATGTATCCGATCGGCGAGAGTAGCCGCGTGCAGGCGGGGAGGAGCTGCAAACAGAGACGTGAAGTCGGACACTTTCTGGTTCCCGTGGTGACCGCTCACGTGGTGTTTGCATACTTTACCACAGCTGCAGTGAAATAAATGCAATATTTGCCAAATAATACACAGATGTTTCAGAGACATTTTCATTCAATACTTTATGTAGCCTACTGCTTCATACAGCGTCTGTTTGAACAAGAATAAAGTTCAACATAAGCAACTATCAATTAAGTGGAGTCTACGTTTTTTAAGCAGTTTTAATTTGATAAACATGACACAATATAGCATGACAACGACATGAAAAGAGTGTTCACTGTTATAATAAACTGATTTGAGAGCTTTAGAGGAACTAAAGGTGTTCGAAATAAACACGAAACACACGTGATCGTTGTCATGCGGTGAATCCGGCCAATCGTGGAACAGCTGTGTCGTCATCAGCCCACGTGCAGCCCAGTGCAGCCGCTCTTGAGAATCTGCGCTGGCTGAGTTCTCCGGCTACTCTCGAATTGCTCGCGCGGTACTTTGATGGCATACGTCACAGTCACGTGGCGTCGGCGCTGTATCAAGTCGGACAAAATTTCTAACCGGCATGCATTGCTTCAAGTCAGCCGCCGATCGGTCTGCGCAGAGCTGCATGAAGTCGAACAAGCCTTATATTCACAGGTTTTCTCCTGCCAATTTTTACCTGTCCAATCAGCGAACAGAGGGAGTGGCTGAGAACGATGACGTTGAGGTCATAAGTCACGACCAAATGTTAAACGATTAAACGCCAAACGTTAGTAAATTGGTAATGGCAGATGAAGAATAACAAATTTTAAGAATCTATTTCAAATATGCTTCCATACATAACATCACAGTAAAGAATATTGTATTTAGCTTTTAAGGTTAAGATAATGATTCTGCTCGGCAAAGTTGCAATTCTTGTTTTCTCCTTATTGTCTTTAATGGCTCTTGGAGTCCCAGTTTCACTCAGACTGATGGGATTAGCACACGAATGATTCGTCTATGCAATTTTAATGATAGTGTTATGCTGATTGGGCCTGTTTCTCTTGAGCAAGCCAGATAACCTGCCTAACCGGTTTTCACTTGATAGAATCAACTCCTCCCTACTTTTGTATGCTTTGTTTGAATCTGTCTCCACCTCCAGAAGTCCCTCCTCCTAAAATGTATATAAAATTGCAAGGTAAAGTTACTTATTTAGACTTGATGAACTACAGACTCTGAAGAATAAATCTCTTCTGCTTATAAGATCCATCTCAAGTCTCCTGGTCTTGCTTCGATGAAGGAATAAAAGAAAGTTTCCAACACAGATCAAGAGTGGCTCTGGGCAGATCCAATAGTTTTTAACTTTAACAGAGTACCTGCCTTCAAGGAAATGAATTGTACGAGAGTCTGGTAGGACCAGGCTAGCTACGCTGGGGGCATTCCCCAAAGTTTCGTATCGACGCGGTGCGAGTTCCCTCGAAAGGGAACTAACATGATGAACACAAGAGCAAAGCAAAATATACATGTAACATAAACCTCTAAATTTATCCAAAAATATCTACTCTACTCTTTTTTTTCTCCTTAGATTTCATAGTACAAATGCTGGGTTTCATAAAAATATTCAAAATGTGCTTTGAACAGTAAATGTAATTTCCTATGCATTCATTTATTTTTTATTTTTTTTATTTATTTATTTTTTGTATAATTTAAAAAATTGAATTAGAAATGTCTTGGCAATTTTACTGGTCTTGGCATTTTGGTATCACTGTCAACTTTTATGCTCTCAGGAAGTGAATTTAGGATTTGGTCAACAAGGGTCAGACTACTTGTTCTTGCTACTTAAACATTGCGTTATGTTGGACAAAATTTTCTCTTTCCATAAGGCCTATAAACCATCAAACTTTTCAAAACCTTTGTCTTGACAAACTTTGTACATTTAAAGATATTTTAATTACATTTTTAGAAAAACAGTCATAGGAATTTCATCTTATTCTAATTCTACTTACATTTAAAGTAAAATTGCAAATCTTCATCCTATGTTCACCCTCAATTAAAATTCAAGAACTTGATGGGAATTTAAAAGGCAAACATTGGTATACAGTATACATTGCAGAGTATTCAGTAACAGCATGATAGTTTTACATTCCTTTGTGTTTTGTCTTTTTACTCATATTACATGTGATTTTAGTCAATTTCCTCCCTTATCCACTTTATCTAACTTTAAAGGGGTGATAGAATGATTTTATATATTTTTTTATGGTTGGTTACAATGAGGAACCTCCAAAGCAAAGACACAACATGCCCAATGTAGATTGGCAGCACTCACTGGAGGTGAACCATGAAGACATTAGGTGTGCAACCATATATTTGTTAGCCTGAATCAGCAACTTAGAACACAATGTGTGGTATTATTGCATGTAAATTCAAGTGAGGGGAGGAATAGGCCTTTATATTATTTATGACCATCCTGGTCTCACGGGTCGTGCGGTTAGACAAGCACGCGCCAGCCGTGCCGCATTTAAGCAATGCGTGGCAGCGACTTCAGCAAGTGCCGGTGTGCGCGGGGCGCGAACAGAGTTTTGGGCTGCTTCACCAGTGCAGTTGGGAGTTTTTCTCTCGGTAGCACAGAGCTGGATGTGCTGGCCAGCTCGTTTGCCGCCTCGCTGACCGCTTCAACTGAATATTGAATTGTGGCACGGGCCTCGAGAGAGAGCAACGCTGTGACACAGTGAATGGCACCAGTTGCCAGCCACCACCAGCATTTTTGATCATTCCAGAAGCAGTAAACTTAGCGCGCCGGCTACAACTGTGTCTGACTGCACGAACACCATTGATATTCCTGGGCCCAGAAAGTGGGCTTGTGTATGCAAATTTAGGGGTGTAAGAAAGGTACAGACCAGATCCAAATAAGGAAATCCCCCAAGTGTTACATCACATCTGATTTGAGATCTGACCGTTTTACAGCTGCAGAAAGTTTTGAGATTTTCACATTAAGGAGGTGACATAGGATTTTGAGATTCTGTGTATGGCCATTTTACCCACTGAGCTGCTGTTATTCCACTATGCCAAGGTAAACTTGGTTTTGCATTCTATCACCCCTTTAAAGGGATAGTTCACTTTGAAATTAAATTTTGGTATGTTTTAGCTTACCTGAAGGGCATCCAAGATGTAGGTGTCTTTTTTTCCTCAGTAGTTTCAATTTTGATATTTTAGGTCAAACCGTTCTTGTCTGTCAGTCATATAATGCAGGTCTGCGGTCACTGTCTCAAAACAGCATGCACAAGTCCGACATCTAGTGTTTCTATATCTATATCCGCCCGCGTGCGGGTATAGAAACACTAGCACTAGATGTCGCCTTCGCTATTGCAGTTCATTAGCCAAGGCGACATCAGTGTATATATCTATACCCGCCCGCGCCGTCAGATCAGTTGGACGCGGCTTTGTTCAAGAGGCAAAAACTATATAAATACGGTTTGTTTTCTCACACAAACCGCTCGTTTCGTGTCTTAGGCCATCAATGTGTACTTACGATGGGGAATTGTTTCATTTGGACGATGGGGAATTGTTTTAATTTGGACTTGTGCATGCTCTTTGAGACAGTGACCATAGACCTGCATTATATGACTGACAGACAAGAACGGTTTGACCTAAAAATATCAAAATTGAAACTACTGCGGAAAAAAAGACACCTACATCTTGGATGCCCTTCAGGTAAGCTAAAACATACCAAAATTTAATTTCAAAGTGAACTATCCCTTTAAAGTAAATGTAATTTGTCATACCCTATTTAACCTAATTTCAAATGGTTTAATTTTTTTTTATTATTAATATTATTTACATACCTTGAACATAACAGTTAGCTTCAGTGAAGTTTTCTCTGGGCGTTTCATTCCACTCACATTTTACTCGACAGCAGTAGGGTACCTCACTTCCCATACAGTCAACATCAATCTGCACATCTGAGAATTGTTAAGGCCAAAACAGATTTACAGAATGTTTAGCTCGTTTAGCAATCATTTCACACATTTTCCCAACTGATCATTTTAAATGGTAAATTTCTTACCACCAGTGACAGCAAGCTTCAACAATAGGCATACTATAATGTGAGAAGAAGTGGTTATTCTCTGTGGACATAAAGGACATCTGGGTCATTCCTAAAGTTAGATGCATTTTGAGTTTGAAACATTTGAAAAAAAAAAAAAGTTCTTTATTTTTTGTGCCTAGTACCCAGGGTACTAGGCCATGGGAGAGGATTTGTGAATGGCAGTGAAGTGACACAACGGATGCTGGTAGTAGGCCACATGATAATGACAACATGATGGATCATTCATACATGCATGCTATAGTCAAGTCAAGTCAAGTCACCTTCATTTATAAAACGCTTTTAACAATATAGATTGTTTCAAAGCAGCTTTACAGTGTATAGGAAATTACAGTAACAGAGTTTGTTTTGGCTTTGCAGCAGCTCTAGAATAAAGTTATTGTCCAGCTAAAGTTTTAGAACGTAAAGTAGCCTACTTAATGCTTACAGAGCATAATGTCATTTTTTTTTTTTTTTTTTTTGAAAGATTAGTTTTAGAAAATGTGGAATTGAGTCCAAAAGGGGAAGTGGCGTTTGTACTTTTCGTGAACGTACAAAGAGAGTGACACCTTGGAACATAGCACAGCGCCTGAGATAAAGGGGCTATCTCAATGTGAAAGTATATGCATCTTTCAGATCCACCGCTATAAATCAGTCCCCGGGTCGAATGTGCGCGAGGATCTGTTTTATCATGATCATTTTGAAGCATGCTTAGCAAGTCTAATGCCACTCGGTACCAATTGAAGAAACTCTTTATCGCTTTGGAGGTATTTTGTCATGTCTAATGAATTAATAATGGCATCAGAATATAACCAAAGCACAGGATAGCAATAAGTTGGCTATAAGTAATTGTAAATCATACAAAATAAATGCCATGATCATTAGATTTTATACGGGTGTTACTATAATGACTTTGTTAATGGTGATCAGCAACCCAATAGCGAAAGAAAGATGTGAAAACAGTTAGCAAAACATGTAGTGTATTAAAAACAAAGTCAAAAAATGTGCCTGCGCTTTTTTTTTTCACAGATATTTTATTCAATTTCAATTTATATTTTCATTAGTTTCTTTAAAAGTTACGTTCATTATTATTGGCACAAATATAATTCCATATTTACAGAAGCTAAAAATGTCAGTTCAGTAGGCCTATTCAGAGCTAAACATTTAATATTTAACAACTGTTTTATGACAAGTAATGGACAGTAATAGTCCAGTAGCCTAAGGCAAACTTTTTTCCTTTTTCAAAAATATTTTTTTTGATTCGATGTCAGGGATTCATTTAGAAAGGTTTTTTTTTTTTTTTTTTTTTTTTTATTGTTTTCAGTTTCACTTATATGAAATATATGTATGTGTACATTAACTTATATGGTATGTGTCATTATAAGGAATATTATTTAATTAATCTGCTATTTTTAGCTACATTTGGTAAATGCATAGCTACATATACATAAATAAGCCTTTATTTTTAAAACTGTCTGTAAAATGTTACTTTTTTTAAACATTTAAAAAAAAATATTTATCTTTGTCTCTTTTATTTATCTATTTTTGTGACGTCATATCACGGCTGTTGCAGTGTCCATAGAAATTGTGCATGCTCAAAGTCTAGTGTGGCTGCGGCTTAAGTTTCCACACAGTGGCGGCGTTTCACAAAAACCTAGAGTATGGCATTCCCTCTGGGCATAGGCCTACATAGAACAACGACATTACCGAACGATATACCTCACATTATACCAAACAAAATACACGATGCACTATTAAACTATTAATTAAAACTCACAGTGAACAGCATTAAATATAAAAACACATGCCTTACCTTTTTGTTGCAGTGCAATTTTTATTGCATAAGTGTAACGTTTTGCTGACGGCACTAGGCTACAGTCCTATTTGTTTTTTTTGTTTGTTTTTTTTGCTTCCATTCTCCTGATTGCTATTATTTAATTTCTTCGTTAAAAATACATCCAGGGAAAATTGAATAGGTCTGTTTCTTTTCATTTTTACTCAGTATCATTCTGACAGCTAATCAAAAAACAAAATTGGGAGCGCGTCCTAGACGACTAATGCATTTATAGCACAACCTTCTGTGTTCTGCGTCTTTTCAGTATGCGGTGGTTTCAACTCTCTGCACTCTCTCGTCCCGCGGATTTATTCCGGACGCTGTGATTAGGTATAACCCACCTAACAGCTGGAATGCTTCTCAATTCTTATTTGTGCATCCTCGTTAGCCCAAACCACAACGAAGCCAAAAACGAAGTTAGTCTTTTGCATTTGCACGGCAGTACAGATTACGTAGCTGCCACAAACATGTAGGCTATTTCTATTGTCTGTGTTATAAAAAAAATTAAATAAAATAAAAAAAGAGCATTATTAGGCCTAAATGAATGAAAGCTCTTCTGATATGTATTTGAACTTACCTGCAAATAAAACTCCATAGTTGAAGATATTATAAGTCACTAGAAGAAGAGAACTGGGTGGTGAATAAATAATTGTAAAAATAGCAAGAATCGTGTCGGTGTTTGTTTAGCTCAATAGATCTGCTCGAGCGTGTTTCTCACAACATGTAACATTTTAAGCTTGATCGACGGCTAATGGCTGAACGTAGAACATTTTTCCCTTTCACTTTCAGGTAGGTAGGCTATGTCAAACACGTCAGGTCAGTGGTTCTCAAACTTTTTTGGTCACGCCTCGCCATTTTAACCCTGTAAGACCCAAATATAGAAAAACCTAAAAAAAAAAATATTTTACCTTTCAGATGTTGTTGAGGCCTTTGATGCAGAAAATAAAAAGGTTTAAAAAAAAAAAAAAAAATGTTTATGTACGTTTTTAGAGAAATGTTGTAATATTGCAACATTGGGCTTAGTTGGGAGCAGAATTTCGGTATTTGTACTCACGTTGTCTGAACAACAATTCAGAACAACTAAGGGTTCATTTGCAGGTCTGATAGCTTACTTAGCCACATAAAAGGTATATATTAATAATATAAGATTTTAATAATAAAAAAAAAAAATCACAGTAATTTTTTTTATAAAATCATTTATTTAAAAAAAAAAAACCTATTAAACAAGATAAAACTCTGGCTTTTTCTAGAATCTTCTTCATTCCCTTTTTCTTTTCATGACTAAATTTTATTGGTTGTGAAAGTCCCAAAAACAGTTCTTGTCCTCTGAAAAGCAAAGGCGAACATCACACTTGCTGCATTGACCACAGCAAGGATGGTGGTGTGCCAGATGATGTACATGTGCAGCGACAGGATTTGATGGGGAACTTATATTTGGCTGTAAATGAGTCCAGCAAATCCACACCTCCCATGTACATGTTGTAGGCACAAACAATCAGTGATGGGAATAACGGCGTTATAAATAAACGGCGTTAACGGCGTTATTTTTTTCAGTAACGAGTAATCAAACTAATTACTGTTTCCTCCGTTACAACGCCGTTACCGTTACTGTCAATAAAATGCGGCGTTACTATAAGCTCACTGAAGCGGTTTTCATCCGAGTAGGCTCTCTCTCAGCCATAGGAGCTGCAAAGTTTTTTCTCTGGTGTGTGTGTTTATGAGACTGGACAAAAGCGAGGCGAACGCCGCGAGCGCGCTCGACAGTGCGCGAGAAAGACCGAGTGTGTCCGAGAAAGCGCTCGGCAGTGCGCGAGAGAGACCGAGTGTGTACGAGCAGCATAACTGCTTTATTTATAAATAAATTACACATTTCAGCATTATAATAATCTCTGTAGCATTTTAATTAGTTTATATAACATAAACTCCAAAATAACCCGCAGGGAACGTTCAAAGAAAACATCTTTGTTTGACCGGTTGTGAACACGTGCGGCAAACACGACTAGAATTTGGCTAAAATAACCTTTGATGATGACGTTCTCTGTAGGTTATAAAAATAAACCCCCAAAAGATAATATTTTATTATTATTATTTATGTTGGTATATTGTTCAGTATTATATTGAGAGAACTTTTTGTTAAACTTACTATTGTGAGGAAGAAAATACTTAAAGTAGGCTATACAGTATGTCTACCAGTTGAGTTTTATAATTTAATGCCGCGTTCCAGGCAACCTGTAACCCGTGTTTTTCCAACTCGTAACTGGGAGTACATCGATCTAGTACGAGTTCACGGGTGGGAAGTCACGGGTTTGACTGCCGTTCCAGTGCACTTTCACAGGTATAAGGTTGGAAAAACACGGGTTACAGGTTGCCTGGAACGATGTACTCCCAGTTACGAGTTGGAAAAACACGGGTTACAGGTTGCCTGGAACGCGGCATTAATTATGCACTAGTGTATGTGTATGTATTTATTTATTTTTATTACTATTTATTTATTTTTGGTACATTTCTTAAGAAGCATAATTTATTTTTAGACTTTTTTTGTTGGCCAGTTATGGTCTGTGCAATAAATATTAAAAGTTCTAAACCATCTATTGTGTTTTGTTGTTCCACTATAGTAATGATAATATTTTAATATTTAAGTTAATAGGTGTCTTTCACATTGTCCCACAGCAACATTAAAATAGTGTACATTAGTGTACAATGTTTTATAATAATAAGATGTTATATTTAGTGTCCATTTCATTCATTTAACATTTCACATTGGGGGTATCCAAGACATTTCTTATATTTAAACTTTTTTTTTTTTTTTTTAAGTAATGCAATATAGTTACTTTCCCTGGTAATTAGTTACTTTTGTAATGATGTAATTCAGTTACTAACGCAGTTACTTTTTTGAGAAGTAACTAGTAACTAATCTTACCAGGGGCAGCCCATCCCAGTCCAGCAGCTCCAGGGTCTCCCTGCTCAGCTCAATAAAAGTCTACATCATTTTTTTTCTTATGTACTGTAAATGTTTGTTGATTTTGATATGTTTAACGTATGTTGTTAATAGTTGGAAAAAGTACTTTAATGTAGCCTGTGGAACAAATGATCTTCATTTACCAATTTTATTAAAAAAAAAAATAAAATGTTTGTTTCAAGTAGAAATTATGACTGTCAAAAAAAAAAACAATGTCCAGAACAATTCAATCTCTTTTATTTACACATTTAAAGTTGCATAAAAATAATGTACAGATTTTTTCTTTGCTTTTAAAAAATAAAAGTGAAAAAAGTTAAACAAGTAGAAAAAATATATATTTTTCAATCATTCTCTCAAGAAGAGAAAACAGTCTGTCCATCCTCTCCCTACTCTCCTCGCCTCTGCCTTCGTGCTGGTGCTGCTAGTGCTGGCTCCTCCTCACCGTGGGCACCGACTACTGAACTCGGCCCTGGTGTGTCCTCAGGGATTGAGGCAATGAGGACGGGGGTTGGTGCAATGCCTCTGTCCCAACACCTCATCCATGAGGACAAACCAGGGCCAAGTTGCAGCAGTGGGTTTCCCACTCACACCCTCACCTGTCCCAGGACACTTGCAATCCTATATTAAGCCTATGTGTTTAATATCACTATTAGTAAGGATAGTATGATCACTGTATAATTTAAATGGAAGTCATTTAAAGTGTATCTATACAGAATACTTGCAATAGTTCCATTTTAACGCATTCAAATATATCTTTAGTTGGACCTCAGCACTATTTCTGGATAACTATGTGCATTAAGCACAAAATTAGTTTAGCAGACTTTATATCAATTTAGTATACCAAAAGTACAAGTGCAGGGTATTTTATATTAAGTACATAAACATGTAAATGTATTTGTATACTTAGTGTATAAAATAAAATAAAAAAGTATTTCAAATACATTTTAGTATATTTATTTTTATATTTAATTATGCACTTTTTAAAAATAAAGCACAATTTGAAAATTTAACCATACCTTATTTTAATAATAATAATAATAATTATAATAATAATAATAATAATTTGTTACATTTATATAGCGCTTTTTCTGAGACCTCAAAGCGCTTTACATAGAAGGGGGGAATCTCCTCAACCACCACCAATGTGCAGCATCCACTTGGATGATGCGACGGCAGCCATATTGCGCCAGAACGCCCACCACACACCAGCTTACTGGTGGAGAGGAGACAGTGATGAAGCCAATCAGTATATCAGTATATGGGGATGATTAGGAGGCCATGATAGACAGAGGCCAAGGGGCAAATTTGGCCAGGATGCTGGGGTTACACCCCTACTCTTTTTCGAAGGACATCCTGGGATTTTTAATGACCACAGAGAGTCAGGACCTCGGTTTAACGTCTCATCCGAAGGACGGTGCTCTTTGACAGTATAGTGTCCCCATCACTACACTGGGGTGTTAGGACCCACACAGACCACAGGATGAGCGCCCCCTGCTGGCCTCACTAACACATCTTGCAGCAGCAACCTGGTTTTCCCAGGAGGTCTCCCATCCAGGTACTAACCAGGCTCAGCCCTGCTTAGCTTCAGTGGGCAACCAGTCTTGGGCTACAGGGTGATATGGCTGCTGGGTATTTTCTGGAAAATAAGTCGCATACGCTGGGTCAGACTTAAGTTAAAAAACAAAACAAAAAAAAAAACAGATATATCACAGTGGTGTATCCGTCACATTTATTATTACTTTAAAAAATAATGTAAAATACCAGTAAAAACGAAATGTTTACAAACATTAGAAACATGTATTTTAGGCTATTTCCACAAAAACTCTTTTAAATGGAAAGGTATTCAATACAAAACAAGAATGAAAAATATAACTATAAAATAAACAACTTATAGTGGCATTACAAACAATATTTATTTTAAAGCCTAAATAAATTTATTTAACATAAAATTGAAACGGCGTCGGGCTCCTCGTCATTCGTTTTTTCAAAAATGAATCAGGAATAGTTATCATAGACAGTAAAAGAAATGGACATAGCGACCCCATAGACTTCAACGGAGAAAGGAGACTTCTAATTTGTGAAGCAAATTAGAAGCACTCACTTCCTGATGTTCGAGCGTACTGCGCAGACTCAAACTGAGCTTGACGACGTAGATGTGACGTGAGCAACCTGTCTGTCTTCTAGTAGCTGTGCCAAGAGAAATCCGAATCATTCCCTTCCGAATCTTGCAGAGACAGAGAGCTTGAGTAGGAGGTGTCCATGAGCGAGCAGCAGGAGCAACTTTATGACTCTCTATGGGCTTCTCCCTTGTTGCCGGGACAAATATGGCGGTGCCGTTGACGTGGGATCCAGCGGCCAATGAGGCGTCTATGTATTTATGTTAATGGCTGTGTTCGAAATGGCACACTACCGTACTACTTACTGCTCAGTACACATGCATACAACGTCACACACGTAGCCAACTTAATACTTAAAGGGAGAGAATTCACAAAATAATTGAACATTAATTCAGCACAGCTGTCCAGGTAACGATATAGCTCCTTACAGGAACACCTACCACTTTTTACTGTGTAGAATACGTAAAAATAACTAAGTATATCAGTTTTTTCAAAACATCACAATAGGCTAATTCACTGTAAAAAGTAATAAGTTGACTTTACTTAGAAAAGCTGTGGAAACTGATTGCCTCAAAATTCTCAAGTAAATTAGGTCATAATTTTTTAGTTGATACTACTCTCTACTACTTTGTAGAGTTAACTTGTGTATTTGTAGAGGTTACCATACAACTTGAGTACAAGTAACTCAAATTCAAAAGTTTAGTTAACTTACAGATTTAAGTTGAGATTTGTAAGCAGAACTTAAACAAAACAGTTCTTCTAACATGTCGGCTTGTTCATTTTACTAGACGAATGTGTGGAAACTGATTGCCTTAAATTTCTCAAGCAAGTTGTACTCAAAATTCTAAGTTGAGAATGCAAAGACAGACAACAGATTTGGCACAACACTAGAACACTTTATTTGCTCTATAAAACAGTATTCATTTTAAAACATTACTTAAGGCATGCCCGTCAACTGCCCGCCAGCAACATTTTAGAAAAAAAAAGCACATACTGCACTCAAGAAAAAAAAAGAAATAAAAAGACAATAAAAGGATCAATGTTTCTTTGTTTTTAACATCTTTACAAAGTGTTCAAAAGCAGAGCTTGCAAGTATGTTACAAGTTTAGTACAGAACACCTTCCTACTACAGTTCTCTTTAAAATTCTTCTCTAATAAAACTATTCTAAAACCAAACAAGTAAACTTGAAATTTTTCAAAACATCCTCTTAAATGTGGATAATTTTTTTTTCATTTTCAACAATTGGAAAAAACTGAAGTATCTGTAAAACAGTACTGAACAATTTCTTTAGTTTACTTAAAGACAGCTTCTATTCACTCAAACTAGCATCATGGCTATGATCTATTACTGCATCAGGCGATTTTTCAGTGATTGGATTTTAAGTTTGAGTGACTTGTGGCCAAGGGACAAAATCACTCTTTGTATGAAGTCGAATGTGCATTTCAGTGCTGCAGGATACTCTAAGTTTAGAGCATAAATTAGTCCAAAGAGCAAACACGTTGCTTGTGGAAGATTTTCAAGATCATCCACAACCACTGTACCTTCCAAAATGATTGCCGTTGTTGTGGCACCAAGATGCAGGGAGTAGGGTACAGTTGCAGAGTCCTCGGGAATCACTGTCAGAATACCTATTTCAACGTCCGACATGTCTTCATTGTCATCACAGTCCTAAAAATGGGAAAACATAACAAAAATGAGGTCAAAGAAAGCCACAAAACATCTTTTAAAGGGATAGTTCACCCCAAAATGAAAATTGTGTCATCATTTACTCACCCTCAAGTTGTTCTAAACCTGCATGAGTTTCTTTCTTCTGTTGAACTGAAAAGAAGATATTTTGATGAACGTTGGTAAACAGACAGTTGATAGTAGACACTGACTTCCATAATAGGAAAAATACTATGGAAGTCAATTCAATTCTACTCTCAACTGTTTGATTACGGACATTCTTCGAAATATCTTCTTTTGTGTTCAGCTAGAAGAAAGAAACTCATACAGGTTTGGAACAACATAAGGGTAAGTAAATGACAATTTTTTTTGCGGTGAACTATCCCTTTAAGAGCATATACTCTCATTAAAATGTGAAACTAAATTAATAACACGGTATGTCTAAATGTAAAGGCCTTTTCAAACAGGACACAGGAGTGGATGCAGGGGGGAATACATACATCAAACAACTGCATGAAAAGACAAACTGAAGGCCAGCTATATTAATTAAAACTATCAAAATAATCTATTGTCTTTCTTAGAAATGTTTTTTATTCATTTATTTATGCAATATAAAACGTATCTTCTTATACTGTCTTTTTCCCTAAATTTTTTATTTATCTTTCACTTTCTTTTCTCTATCCCTTTCTTTGTTTCAGTATCCTGACTGTTTTTCTTGCCTTCATAACTCTTCTTTCTAGATATCAAAACTGTTTGAAGAACAGTTTGCCTGTTAAATAAGAATCATCAGAGAAGAAAATACTTACAAAACATGTCTTGTAAAAATCGGAGGGGTCCTCTCCGAGGAGGAGTGGTAGGCCGTGAAGAACGGCTGTTCGTCCCGCATTGATGTTCAATTTCTGCAAAGTTATAAAAATGTATATTGAATAGCGCTTACACAACACAGAGCAAAAAACAACAGCAAAAGCAACATTTGTTTTGCTTTCGAAAAAGAATTGTAATAAGTCGAGGAGCTTACGTCATTTTCAATCTGCTGCAGAATCTTCTTAAGTTTGGAACCAATGTCTCCACCTTTAGCCCTAAAGATATCGATGAAACGTGGAGTAAATCTGTCCAGTTCTTGAAAGAATTCAGTTTGCAGGTTTTTGCCAGATATACGACTAAACTCTGCCATGATCTAAAAAAAAAAAGAAAAAAAGAAGTAGGACAAACTGACATTAAGCAATCACTTTTCACTGAAATGTCCAAGTATGAATTAAACACCAAAACTGGTTAATGATAAATTTGATTTGAAAATGTTTAAGATGAAATGATATAGGAAAACAATTAAGACTCACCTGACTCTGTGTGAAGAGGGCTGGCCACCTTTCCACTGTATTCTTCACAGCAGGCTCCTTCTCTATCAATTCCTTTCTACGCAAGGCAAATGTAGAATTCATGTTCCGGGCTATCAGTGCAACGTTAAGACGACGTTTCTTCATTTCTTCCACCATCTCTTTCCTTTTGGACTCCATGCTGGCTTCATCTTCACCATCAGGGAAGTTCGGTAGAAAATTGATTTCAAACCTCTTGGGTCTTTTGATGTTTCTCTGAGGCTGCAGTCCTCTTCTTTTCCCACCATTTATGGATACCTCCAAGCATCCAGCTCGACGCAGTTTTGAGCGGTAATTGCCCATTTTCCACCTAAGGCTATCATACCACCCATTCCACCCCTTAGATGAGCCAGGCTGGGTAAGGCAAGGGTGTTTTTGTATCAAAGCAGTAGCAACAGCCTCAAAGTCTTCCTTATCTGGGTAAGCTTTGTAACTGTATATAGTTTCTGAGAGTTTTTCGAGAATCTCATGCTTAAGCTCTCCTGACAATTGTAGGTATGTTTGATCTCGCATGTACTGTAGATTTCCCTGACGTAATCTGTACTCAACGTCAACAGGAAAAGTAGGGATCTCGAAAGTTTCTGGCCATGCAGTCCGTAGACAATGACGTGGATGATCAGAAGCCACAGACAGGACTTCAGTGTCAGCTGTGCTAGGGGTTGGTGACGTCACAAGGGAGACAATCTTCAGTGTAGGCTTATCTGGCAAGTCAGCAATGTCGGTAAGATTCACGAGGGAATTGTTGAAGTCTGGATCCTCAAACTGAAGTGCGAACTTGTACTGAAGTCCCAGCTTTTCTTCAAGTTGTTCCAACAGTGAGTCAACTGTCTGTGGTTTCACAGGAAGTACAATTTTTCGGATGTCGTTGTCACAAATTATAACTCGGAGTACAGTTGTTGTCTCCATACTTGGTCTCTCTACAAAGGTTAAAGAATTGAGTTAGTTTTCTTAAATTAAAGGGACAGCTCACCCCAATTTCATCATTCTAAACCCATCCTTTGCAAAAATATGATTCAAAAAGTTTCACTCATCCTTGTTTAAAATGTAATGTACACAGAGGCATTCATAATTTCATGTGACTTGTGCAATAAAGTTCAAGCATTTAAGGCATAAATGGATGGGTTTGTTGAGAAATGAACTTCAATATATAATCCATTTAACTGTATATATCCTGTGTGTATGCTATCCTGTGTGAAGGGTTGCTCATTTGCACAGGAGAATTTGTTCAAGATTGATATACAGTTTTTTTTTTCTTTCAAATTATTTATAAATCTTGAACAAAATATACTGTGCAAAGGAGAAACCCTTCACACAGGACAGCATTTAAGCTAACCGCTGCTCTCTCGAGTACATGCAGGATGTGACAATTTAAAGAAAATAATAAATAACATTTCAGTTTGTTTCTCACCAAACCTATTGATCTACTATTTGAACACCTAGTTGAATGAAATTATGTATGCTTTTGTGTCCTCCTGAAGCTATGCCTGCGATCTTCTGACATACAGACAAGAGCAGTCAGAAATCTTTTCAAAAATAATCATTTTTGTCTACAGAATAAGAATGAGACTAAATAATGATAATTTGCAGAATTTCTGAAGTCCCTTTAAAACCTGAATTGTCATTCATTCAGCATATGATATAATGTTTGAGCGTAACATAGGTCCTGCCCCGAAGTGTATAGGCTGGCAAAGGAAATGGGTCATTTAGATCTGAGGGTTTGGTAATTGACAGTGATAGCACATGACTGCACAGTTCAAAAGAACGCAGGTGCTCAATGTACCAACATGTCAGATCTTTACACACAAACAGAACATCACTGTTGATGACAAGAATTTTGAAAATCTGTCTGAAATCAGGTAGGCCTGAGCAAGTACCAACAGATACAACCATATCTGGATTATACTTGATTCCATCAATGCTCACAGATGATGCTGCGAGGACAGTGTTCTGAACTGCATATTTGTCTCTCAGGAATTCCTGAATGTTCTGAGGGAAAGTTGACATCAAAGTACCCATCATCTTATCTGTCTGTATGGGTGGCTTGAGAAAGGAGGGGGAGTCAATGTAGTAAGCCAGCAGTCTTTGATGGCGAACAGCCAAAGTTTGTGGAACATTTTTAAAGTTTTTGGTGTCACGGATTACCTGCTTGAACACTTTATCTCTTAGTGGCCCATATGTTCTTATGAGCTGCGGATAGTGCTCAATATAGTGATGTTTAGGGCGCAATTTGAAATGAGGAAAGACTGTTAAAAGTAAATGTCTGTGTTCTGAGATCTTTGCATCAAGAAAATCAAGAGAATCCTCAGTGAACTTGAATGCCAACGTCATTTCTAACATATCTTTCAGAAGCAACACAATTTCCCATGTTTTATCATTTTCAGGGATATCAAAGCCAACCATGAGGGGCAGAAGTCTAATAAGCGCCCAATTCTCATGGGCATTACCCCCAATGGTACCTTTTGAGGCAAATGTGCCTGGGATGATCTGAGGCTGATCAACTTTGTCTGAGAATTTGTAAGGAAACTGCTTGATAGCTTGATTCAGGGATTCAAGAGAGATTAATTTCCTTGAGACCAAATCATTAATGCACAAGGACATTTCAATAGGGATGACACCCTCCATAAGGTCGTGCATTAGGTCAGGTGGAAAACCACCAACTGTGTGAAAATGTTCCAACCTTTCACTTAAAACACAGCCACCTTTTACACCATATTGCTTTACCAAACTCGCATCGTGTAACACTTCAGCCACATGCCTGTCATGCTCCTGCTTGGTTCTCAGTTCAAATGCTCCCGACCGGACCTCCTTCTCCTGGATTTCACTCCTCGTTGCTAAGCAGAACCGACAAGGGTGCTCAACAGTGAAACTCTCCTGTAGTCCTGCGAAAGAATGAGCACCTAGATTATCAGATGACACAAAAAGTACACTTCCTTTCACACATTCTCCTAACTGTTCAATGTATACACCATGCTTTTCAAGAGTTTCAAGGTCCTGAACAAGTGGGCGCAAGATGTCTGTGTAACCATGTTGTTTTACTGCAGTAGCTCTGCATAAAATTGCTAGCTGAATTGACTGAAGTAATGAACGATCTTTTGAGGGAAGGTTGGCTAGAACCCAATAGAGAGCGAACATTTTGTGTTTTTTTCTAGAAGTGCCAAGGGGATTTGCCAGCTCAAATTCATCAACATAAAGACCCAGAACAATCCTGAAGGTCTCAGTGTTGAAAAAGTCATTTTCTTGATAGTGGGTGCCATCTCGGTAAGTCTTGAATTCATTAACTGATCGATCATTGCAAAGGACCCTATTTAGAATGTCAGGCCTGTTTAGAATTTTCTGCAACATTTGCAGAATTGGCACATAAGAGACTGAGTGTGCATCAAGCTTGTATTCAATTGGCATGACAATCGGAAATTCCCTCTGAAAATATGATGCTCTTCTGCTTATTGTGGAAAGAGGCTCGCCATCTTTGGTCATTGTCAAGATTGGGTTACTTTCTTTTACTGCATTCACTATTTTTCTCACTAATGAATCACAGCCACTCAGTCCATGTTCAAGGAGAATTTGCTGAATTGCATGATAGACAATGGGTTCTGAAAAAAGTAAAATTTGATTTATTTGTTGAATTATTTCCTGCGCAGCCGAATCAGAAACATGCAAAATTGCCTGCATTTTTAGAAATAGTGAGGCTAAATTGTGCTCCAATTGATGATGCAATAGATCAAGGTTTTCATTCTCTATATCATTTTCCTCCAAATGTTCATCTACAGGATCAGGGCTCAAAGGTTCTTCTTGTTGCACATTATCTACACTGTGAGAAGCAATGTGCAAGAGAACCTCAGATTTCAATTGTCTTTGATCAAGTGCTCCATGATCTCTACATATATGTGAATTAAATGTAGAGTAGACATTGCTCTCAAAATTGCAATTGTTGTATGGACACTGCACTGTTTCATGATTTTTTAGATGCTGCCGTAAATGAGAAAAAAAAATTGACTTTGTGCAGGGCTCCTCAAAACTGCAAAGTGGGCAGTTAAATATCAATATCAGAAATTCAATATCAGGGATGTTATCACATGGACTGGATTGGCTACCATGTGCTTGATGTGAATGATTTTTTGTTAAGTGCACCTTTAGTGCATTAAATGATTTAAATGAACAAAGACAATCTGTGTAGAGACATGGAATCGGAGTACTTCTAGAGTAGCTTCCATGTTTTAATCTGTAGTGTTTCAACAGCGGAGCCCTCTTTTCACACGAAAACAAGCAGAACTTGCACGTCCACTGCATGAATTTAAGTCACAAAAATAAGCATACACAAAATAAAAAGACAAAATAAGGTAGTAATTGCTTGTTAGTTACGCCATCTTAATTAATTTATCGTGTTGTTAATTTCCATGTTAACGACACGTGAGCATCGATCGTTCTAGAAATTTTTTTGTTAAGGCCGCACAGGTTTTTACATCTTAACCCTCTACTGCATAGCGTTGCCCCCAGGCAACGGAAAGTTTTCTTAAGCCCTATGTTCAGTACATTTTTCTTTAAATGATTGCAACCAATTAGAATGTTTGAAAAAGTATCAAAGAACAGTCCAATAAGGTTTGGGAGTCACTATCAAGCACCATTTGAAGGCGGGACGTCCTTTTCTGACACATGGTCACAGGAGCACATGGTGTGAGATGAAAGCAAGATTATTTGCTTTAGTAATCATATTTAAAATGACATGAACTGTACATAAAAAATATGTGTGTGTGTATGAAGGTGTAGAGAAGCCTTTTGGCAGGTTTTGTGATGTTTTTTTTATTTTGCATGTTCACAAATTCAGTTTTTCTTTTTGTTGCCTCAGGGCAACGTTATGCGATAAGGGGTACTTTTCAATGATGTCTTGGACAATACCTCACAATGGCAAATAATGTGTTACAAGTAGGGAAGATGTAGGGTTCCTGGGTGCACACCAAAGTGACACTAATGTGCAGCATCCACAGTCATGTTAGAACAGAAAGGGGCCATCTACAAACTGTTCCCACAAAGTTGGGAGCATGAAATTGTCCAAATTGTCTTGGTATGCTAAAGCATTAGGAGTTCCTTTCACTGGACCTAAGGGTCCAAGCCCAACCCCTGAAAAACAACCCCACACCATAATCCCCCCTCCACCAAACAACAGCACACCATAATCCCCCCTCTACAAAACTTTACACTTGGCACAATGCAGTCAGGCAAGTACCGTTTTCCTGCCAAACCCAGACTCATCCATTGGATTGCCAGTCAGAGAAGCGTGATTGGTCACTCCAGAGTCCAGTGGCGGCGTGCTTTACACCACTGCATCCCACGCTTTGCATTGCACTTGGTGATGTAAGGCTTGGAAGCAGCTGCTCAGCCATGGAAACCCATTCCATGAAGCTCTCTACAAAGTTTGGAGGTCTGTAGCTATTGACTCTGCAGAAAGTTGGCGACTTCTGTGCACCTCAGCATGCACTGACCCCACTCTGTGGCCTAGTTGCTGTTGTTCCCAATTGCTTCCACTTTGTTATAACACCACTAACAGTTGACCGTGGAATGTTTTGTAGTGAGGAAATTTCACGAATGGACTTATTGCACAGGTGGCAACCTATCACCGCGCTTGAATTCACTGAGCTCCTGAGAGTGTGTGTAGAAGCGTCTGCATGCCTAGGTTCTTGATTTTATACAACTGTGGCTATGGAAGTGATTGGAACACCTGAATTCAATGATTTGGAGGGGTGTCACAATACTTTTGTCAATATACAGTAGTGTATACGGGGTTGTTTAGGATACATGAAGTACATGATATGACATGATGCACTACATGATACAAACCTATGTCTGGATCAAATCAAATATATTGATGTGTTTCAAGTGTTTTTCCCTTTTTACTTAAATGATTTCTTGACATTTTTTTTTTTTTTTTTTTTTTTTTTATTGCTCTCTGAGAATTGTATAATGATAATTTTCTCTATGATTCTTTACCATTGTTGCATAACGTTGCCCTCAGGCAACAAAAAAATATTTTGGGGTGGGGGGGTTGGGGGAGGGATATTTTTCAATAAATCAATAAAATGTTCCCAAATGAGCCAAGAAATGATGTGGAATAATTTTTCTCATGTGCCATCAAAATGCATGCAGTAGAGGGTTAATAAACCCCGAACAGCTTATAAACTGTACATAAAAACAGGGTTCAGTAAAAAACGATTTTTGCAAACTAATAAAAGCCACTGGTCTCATTCGACATAAAACTACTTTAGTGTGCCTTTTCCTCTTACTGTACAATGAGCAAATTAAATTTGAGTTTTTATACGAAATGCATTAAGATTTATAAGTATTTATTCAAGAGCATACCTAACTTTGCTGCCTCATCCCGAACACGAGCTTAAATTCTTCGTCGTCGTCGTCTTCTTCAAACACAAACCGTCCCATTGCGCATGCGCGAGACGAAAATGCATTTAAGAAATTAAAGTAGACTACTAGAAGAGTTGTTTTGTCTTATGCTGAAACTTACCCAACGGCCAGTAACTATATCAAGCTCTGTTAATAAAAATATAATAGACTGTGAAGCAGCAGCAGCTGATGGGCTTGCAAATAAGCTTTAATCTTCCCAGTTATTTTATGGCGCGAAGGAAAAAAGGTTCAGAATCTATAAATAAATGCATGCACACGCACGTGTGAGTGTGTGTGTGTTTATACGCAATACAATGACATCAAGGTTTATAAATGGTTGTTCAAGAGCATACCTAGTTTGGCTGCCTCATCCCGAACACGAGCTGAAGTTCTTCATCGTCGTCGTCGTCGTCTTCTTCAAACACAAACCGTCCCATTGCGCATGCGCGATTCGAAAATGCATTTAAGAAATTAAAGTAGCCTATTAGAAGAGTAGTTTTGTCTTATGCTGAAACTTACCCAACGGCCAGTAACTATCAAGCTCTGTAAATAAAAATATAATAGACTGTGAAGCAGCAGCAGCTGATGGGCTTGCAAATAAGCTTTAATCTTCCCAGTTATTTTATAGCGCGAAGGGAAAAAAAGATTCAGAACCTATAAATAAATGCATACACACGCACACGTGTGTGTGTGTGTGTGTATATATATATATATGTGTGTATATATATATATATATATATATATATATATATATATATATATAATTGTAGGGTATTTACAAAAAAAAACATAATAATTTCATTATTATTCATCATTATTATTATTATTACTATGCAAATTCTGTGCTCCAGAAATTTGCAACAGCGTGAACATGCCTTTAGTACAATACACTTAACAATCATAAGTACATTGTACTAGATCTGTTTAGTTTAACTACCTAAGTTCACAGTACACAGTCTAATCAAGTTAATTCAACAAATTTTACAAAGTAAGTTCAATTCACTAGTTTTTCTTAAGTAGAATCAGCAATTACTTTTTACAATGTTCTCTTTGGTGATTTATGGCTGATTATAGGCTAAATAGGTTATATTTTGTCAGCATAAAATTGATGATATGCTAAAATAGGATTTTATTTGTCAATTGAGAATATTTCATTTGACTGACCCAACCTGGTCAGCATCGAAATTATAATTTGACGTTTTAGATAGCCTATGTTGAAGCACACATTTTCCCAAAACGTTGTGGGAGTGGGAATCATTATAAACATTCTGTTCCAAGCCAATGTGCTCCTCAAAACATATGACCATGAACTAGGCAACTATATGGAAACACTTGACTTAGAGATCATAAACCATTACTACTTTTTATTTTGGGACACTTATTTGTCTCTGGCTATAACTCTCCCGAGGACCAAGGTTGAATCAACGTTGAATTATGTTTCGATTTTGCAAAACGAATCAACGTTATATCAACAACTGGCATTATTTCAACCATAAAGTTGAAGGTCAGTCATGTGCCGGCTGGGTCGGGATGAGAACACAAAAATTAAAAAGATTTGTTTAGATTGAACGTAATGGTCTAAATAGTGCAGGGATGTGCAAAGAGCAGGGCCTCAATTGTAAAAAAAAAAAAAAAAAAAAAAAAAAAAAAACCCATGTAGCCTATCAAAAATTTGGACACATTACTAATTTTGATGTCATTGAAAAAAGTCTCTTCTGCTCACCAAACCTGCATTTATTTTATCAAAATACAGAAAAACTGCAATATTGTGAAATGTTACCACAATTTAAAATAATGGTTTTCTATTTTAATATAAGCTACTTATAACATTTTATACTTATTTAAGGATTATTTAATAAATATAAAGATTCAAAATAAATGTAATAATGAATAAAAAGTTAAAAAAGAACAGCATTTATTTAAAATAGAAATATTTTGTAACAACTCCCGTTTAGAAGTTTGGGGTCAGTAATTTTCTTTCTTTTTTTGAAAGAAAATAATACTTTTATTCAGCAAGGATGTGTTAATTTGATAAAAAGTGATAGAGGAATAAAGTATAAAGACTTATAAAGGAATTTTCTGTATTTCTGATCAAATAAATGCAGGTCTGTTATAGCCGAATTGCACTCATTTTATAATTGATTAGGCTAACTTTACGCAGTTATTGAATGGATTTTAGACACTATACAGACTTCAACTGAACAATGACACTGATTGTTGAAGCATTGAACTGTTTGAATCATTATTTTCCTGTTTATCATTGTAAAGTTGCTTTAAAATCTGTATACAGATTTCAAAGCAACTTTACAATGATAAACAGGAAAAAAGTGCTAGGCCTATATAAATAAAGGTGACTTAATCGGAAACATGCCGTAGAGATTAAGGTACAATTGATGTGCTATTAACGATATGTATGTATCAGATTGTTTTAAAGGTTTAACCCTGTAAGACCCCTTGTTGTAAAATTACAACGTTACCTTTAGCCATCCTTAAAAACAATCTGTTATATTTTATCTTACTTTTTACCACATTTACATAGTCATTGGGTCCTATTGTTCAGTCTCCCAATACTATTGGATCATACATTTGTTTATATGTCTCGCCTTAGGGCCAACAAACTCACACAACCTCTCAAGGTTTCCTTCGAACAACATCTCTTTGTTTCAATGGACAAGATTCATCAGATTCAAGTAAGTAAAATGTCTTTTATATTTTTTTTGGTTGTTCTTATAAGCATGTACATATGTATTTATTATGGAATAGATGCATCAAATTTCATTTAGAGCTTGTTATTTGTTGCAATTATACAACATTGGGTGATTGTGGTAGTCAAAATAGCAGGGGTCTATACCATGAAGCCGGTTTAGGTGGCTAGCCAGCTATGTTTCAGTTTAGTTTCCGCTAACCCTGGGTTTTAGGTACTATGAAAGTAGCTTGGCTTTAATCGGTGTTCGTTGCCATGGTATCTTACACTGCACGGCTAACCTGCTCCGGGGCAGGTTATGGATTCAAGATCTCAGACTGAAGTTTGACTAATCAGCTGAGAGCAAAGAAACATATAGGTGACGTAACTTATTCCCAGTGTCTGTTACAATGACTTCGCCTTTTCTTCCAAATCCGGAAGACATCTCAGCGCAAATTGTTTGACGAGCACTTCGTAGAGAAAGAGTTTTTAGCCAGACAAAATCCCCTTGCCTTTCCTGATAGTTACTTGTATGAAAGATAGGCCTACAGATTTTCCGTGCAAGGAATGTCTTATCTTTGCAAACTTCTTGAGCCACACATAAAGAATTTAACACGTCGAATTCATGCACTTACTGTACCGCAAATGGTATTGCGTTGCGTTTTTTTGCAAGTGGTACATACTGTACTCGCACAGTGGGTGACGCACAGAAGCTAGGGGAAAACACGGTTAGTCGAACCATTCGCAAGGTGGTCCTCGCTCTGCAGAATAGTTTCATTAATAGTGTTCCCCGGACATTTATCGACCATGTCCATAAAAGAGGGCTTTTATAAACTTGCCGGTAAGATATATTGATAGGGTGAATCACATGAACAGATTTTTTTTTTTTTTCATGAATGCATGATCACAAGTTTGGATGCCAAATGGCCTGGCTCAGTGCATGACTCACGAATTTTCCGTGAGTCTATTTTGTGTCAGCGCTTTGAGGAAGGCAAGTTAAATTTGGTACAGTACACTTTAAAGTTTTAATTTTAATAGCAAAACTTACACAATTTTCCCCTTTTCGGTTCTATGACAGGGCTTTTTGATGGCCTGTTGGTAGGAGATAGAGGTTATGCATGCCAGAGGTTTTTGCTAACCCCCTATCCTGACCCTCAGACAGGGCCACAAAACCGCTTCGATGTGGCCCTCAGTAAAACCAGGGTCAAGATCGAGATGACCTTTGGCATCCTAAAGGCACGTTTCAACTGCCTTAGGCGCTTAAGAGTGTCACCAGAGCGGGCATCACAGATAGTGGCTGCATGTGCCATTCTGCATAATATAGCCACTATCAGAAAGGAGCGAGTACCACCACAAAACCAGCTTCTCCCCGATGAAACTGACCCGATCACACTTGACCACCCAGCTGGCGCAGCTGTCAGAGATGCAATCACAACACAATATTTTACTTAATAAAAGCACACTGACACTGCAGATATGTCTCAAACTGTTTTATTGGTCATCATGTGGCTAGGGGGGAAGAAAAAATACATTAATAAACATTCATAGTGTTCATACTAAAAGGTTACTTGGTTAAAAAAAAGTTCACATACTGAGATCTGTTTTTTCCAGCTGTTTGATCTCCAATTTCATTTTTTTAATTTGGAGCCTCCTCAGCTCACAGTCCAGCTCCTTCAGTGAACAGTCTAGTTCAAGACTCCTTTAGTGAACAGTCTATAAGACTCCTTTAGTGTGCAGTCTAGTTCAAGACTCCTTTAGTGTGCAGTCTAGTTCAAGACTCCTTTAGTGTGCAGTCTAGTTCAAGACTCCTTTAGTGTGCAGTCTAGTTCTAGACTCCTTTTGTACAGGGCCCTGACTGAGTCTGTTTCCACCTGAAACATAATTCCACCACAAACATGATCATTACAAGTTTTCTGGAGGCTCATCAAATCACAAAAAGTGGCATGACTTTCTACAAACACAGGACTGACTGTAATTTATGTCAAGGGTTTAAAGCATTACCTTGTTCACATTCCTTCTATAGCCCATTGAGGTAGAGGCCTCAGTTTCTGGGGCAGGTTGTGAAAAATCCTACAAAAGAGATGTGTAAGGGCCAGTCACTTAATTATGACATTCAAATGTGTGTCATAATAAAAAGCTCAGTGCATTCACCTCAGCAACTGTCTCAGAACACACAGACAGAGTGTCTTCATCGTTTGGTTCACCCTAATAAATAAAAGGCCAATGTAAAGCATAACTGTTATAAAGCAGGTTATGTTTGGTGTTCTGTCTGCTGCATACTGACCTCTGTGTGGGAGACTGGGGGTATGTGTGCTGGTTTCAACAGGGACACTGTATTTCCTTCTACTGCAGAACAGAGTCAGCCATATTTAACTTTTTTTTTAAACATTAGTAATGCATTGCACACACATACCCAGTGTCACTTGCTTAGAGGAGCCAGCACCAGGGTCAGACTGTACAGCACTTGCAATCCCATCCATAATCGGCCGCCCCTTATTGTTACTCAGCGCCAACTCCTCTGCCACAATGTAATCTTGAGGAGGTGGCCCTCCCCAGTTTTCCTCATTTCACATTTTTTTCTGTTTGCTGCATACAAGTGTTTGTGATTAAATGTTCACAAAAATAATAAAAGGTTGTGGTAAATATTCACCACTTTGAATTATATTTTTATATTTTGTCTTGATCTGCTGCCAAGAACGTTTGGAGTTGGGGTTGCATCTAAAAATCAATGAATATCAATCTTTCTTAGGATGTAATAGCCTATACATTCACATTTTACATACATCTACACACACACACGTATGTATGTATCAATACGAATACATTTTTATTTTAGCATTTAAAACATTTTTAATATGATTAGCCTACATAAATGTACATTAATTGTTTAACCTACGCATTAACGCAATCAGCAATCTTCCTCCAAGATTGTTCTCTTGCTTTGGCAGCAGATACAGTGTTACTGCGTGCTTGAAAAACACTTCTATGTTCTTCATATTTCTGAAGAATAATCTCTTGCTCCTGCGCGGAAAAATATATAGCTCTCGCTCTATCCATATCGAACGCGATTGGTTGTTCAGTGTCGACGTCACTCTTTTATGTGCACGCGCACGTGGATTAATCATAGCTTAAGGATCAAAGCCTGAGTTGACAGAGAAAGTTGATGAACTGCATCATGGTACCAATAAAGCCTGATTGCATCGGTTTGGTTTTGTCGACTCAAAACCAATCCTGTAACCCCGAGTTTGTTCAGCTACCTTCATGGTACAGGCCCGTGGTGTGAATGTCACGCTTGTTTCTATTTTGATCTTCTGTTGTCATTCTTAGTCACGTGTCTTGTCATTATTAGTTCAGTTAGATCACCTGTGTCCTGTTAATTATCATCATCTGTCTCACCTGTTTCTGTTCATCAGTTTTAGTATTTAGTTCCCTTCAGTTCAGTTAAGCTGTGTCCCAATGTGAAGGCTGCATCCTCCGAAGGCCGTATTTGAAGGCCGATTGCGTCACAGCGGTGCGACGAAGGACGTCCCAATTCAAAGGCTGCATCTTTTTTTTTTAATTTAAATAAATGACTCAAGAAACAATGATTCCAGCAATTTAGCATATCAGCAATGCTTCAGAAGACAAATATCACACCTTTAGACAAACTGACAAGTCATCACAAAAAACAAAACAAAATAAATAAAAAAATAAATAATATAAGGCTGCATCCTTGGAAGGTCGCATTTGAAGGCCGATTGCGTCACCGCGGCGCGATGAAGGCTGTCCCAATTCAGTTCTGCATCCTCCGAAGGCCGTATTCGAAGGCCGGTTGCATCATCGCGACGCGACGAAGGCTTCCCTGATTCAAGTGCTAGTGATTCCAGTCCAAAATTGTCATGCCCTTCACTCGCTAACTTCCCTTCGTCTCGTTCACTCGGATGTACGTCATTGCGAGTGCCCACTACTGGCGGAAACTGCAATGGGCTGAATTGGAACGTCCTAAGCCCTTGATCACTTGGAATCAGCTGTGGAGTTGATTTATTATTTACATTTTTTTCCCTTTAAGAATTTGTTTAATGCAGCATCCAAATGTTTATAGGTGTGTTTGGGTTGTTTTAAATTTAAAAAAATATAATTAATATATCATAGATTTGTCTGTGTGGTGGTGATTAGACGAGATATGCGGTGATGTCACAATCGTGTTGCATTGTGGGACATATAGGTGCCTGAAGTGTACATTTGAACAGAGAATGTCTAATAGGAAGAGAATTGGCACTCTCTGCTTACTTCCGGTTTCTGGACTGGCTGCAGTAACACGTCTCTGTCCATGCGGGGGCGCTTTCGCAGGCGAGTGCAGATTGAATGGAGGTCTATGGCGAAATACCCCTCAAAATCCACTTTTCTCAGGATATAATTTTTTGTCTAGTAATTTGAATGTTGTATTCAAAAGGAGATGCAAAGAAATTACACATTGCTGGGTGTTAGATTTTTTAGAGTCACTTATTTGCTTTAAAAAGTCTTTTAAAATGTCAATGACATCAGAATGCTGACGTCATTAGCAGAATGCTAGCTTGTTATGGGCAACAACAACTCAACCTGTAAGAAATCGAAAAGAAATAAGTACTCGTTCATTCAACTTTCGACCTATAACCCATGTTGAACTTGCAAAACCTACAATAAAATCTGAGATTTCTCAACGGCAATCGGGTGAAAGAGACACATTTAGCCGTCTAGCCCCATAGACTCCCATTCAGTCTGCACTCGCCTGCGATCACCTCCAGTGGAATTCTAATGGAACTGCAACCAAGATCGATACAATGGGGCTAATAGGAAGTGCCAATGCTCTCCGTAGACGGGCTCTGATTTGAAGCAGACTCGCTCCCTTGGTCAAAATCTGTCTGTCCATATAAACTTCCCTCGTCCACTTCACGAAGTGGAACGCACTTCAAAATGGCGGCAGGGATTCCCCCGAGGGGAAGTGCTTAGGGAAGTTCGCAATAGCGTGTCTAAAAGTGGACTGGAACGCAGCAAAAAGTGACACCAAATGCGCCCTTCGTTTCCCCGTGAAAGGAAGGATACATAAATGGACACTTATAGCGGCCTATCCTACCCTATTCTACCCCATAAGTCATTGCGCGCCGTTGACGACAGCATTTATTTATTTATTTTTAAAGGCGGTCGAGACTAGAGATCGGTGGTGGACAGCAAATTCAAATTTAAAAGTATTATGTTTTCATTTACTCAAATAGCTAGCGAAACCAGAGTTAAAGTTTATTATAAACTTCATTTGAACTCCTTCATCACCATTACGTGGCTTCATTTGTCAGGTAGTTTGAGGCAAAACTTGTGCTAATATTAGTTTAACGACCTATTTGTAATATTTGCACTAGTCTATCTCACTTGTGTATTATAAGAAATATCACTCACCCTATAAAGCCCACAACAATAAGAAAAGCAGTTGATAAGGGAATGGGGTTTCACTTTTATGTGTTTGTAGTGCTGTCATGAAAGCTATGGTTTTAACCAAATTTGAGTATATAGAAATATGATTTCTTAAGTATTTTAAAGGACACCTATTATGCCCTATTTCACAAGATGTAAAATAAGTCGTTGATGTCCCCAGAGTGTGTATGTGAAGTTTTAGCTCAAAATAGCTAACAGATAATTTTTTACAGAATGCTTAAATTGTCATTTTTTGGGGCTGAGAAAATTTTTAGTGTGTATCCTTTTAAATGCAAATGAGCTGCACCCCAGAGGGCGGAGCCTCACAAGCTGGCGCTCCTCAGGACAATGGAATGATAATATCAAAACAGAAACTCTCATTACCGGTGTTCATTTCGACCCGGAGAGTGTTGCTTTTATCCACTATTAGTACAATCCTGTTGTAGCGGACCGCATCCGAATGATTGCCAAAATTTTACTGATGAGTTTTATGAAGTTTATTGTACATCACACAAAAGATGAAGCGTCTGTTTTACTCCATAAAATCACCATAAGAACTGAATAAACAGTATAAGAAGCACGCATTAAAGTCTTACATAAACTATCTCTCTCCCTTTCATTATCATCAACATACACAAGACATTCCACCGAATGGTTGACATTTCTGTCCCCAGCACTTTATATGTATAAAAATGCTTGAAAATAACTCTAAAATACATTTTATTATTAAGCAAAGTGTCCTGCACATTAAAATAACTGCAAATTTAAAAAAGTTGCATCATCTGGATCTTCTGAAGGCAATGGGAAGACCATAAGTAAGTCCTCTCATTTTAATTTCTGTATATTTGATGAAATTGACTGAGAAGCTCAATCTCAACACACTGTCCTGTTACCCAAATTATTTCTTAGATGTTATTTGTTTATTTTAAAAATATTAACTTTTGGTAAGTCACTAGAATTTGCTCAGTATCTTCATGCTATTAGCATGTATGCTATGTGGCCACTTGTCATGTATTTGATAACTTTTTGCTTAAAAACTCAATCCTGTAACTTTCAGTCCTGTTACTCGTATGAAAAATAACAGGAGTGAGTTAAAGTAACAGGAGAGAGTAGAGTCCTCTGTTTTGTTGATTTAATACTGTAAATATAAGTTGATATAATACTATTCACCTGAATTATGAGTTTTAATGTTGCAATTACTTACATTGTAGACATTAGTATTAGTTTTACAATGCGAATACCATACACTGATAGACTTTTCAAGGTTTTTTTTACAGTAACTTACTGGCAACACTGTTGCCAGTAAGTTACTGTAATACCATACCGTATTTCAGTTTTACAGTAACTGGTACTGTAATTGTGTAATACAGTGCATTACTGTAAAAACCAAGCTAATCAGAACACTACTGTAATTATTTTTTTTATTTGTACTAAATATAAATTAGATTTCATAATTTTGATATATAATTCATTTTATTTTTATCCTACATAAATACTACTGACATACAAACCAATTAGACAAAGTTATTACAAAATACCTTTTTTTTTTAAAAAACATTTCACAAAATAAACAGTCTGCCAATGCTGGAAATGATGTGTGAAATTTTTACACATTAATGAGTGAGTTTAGGGACAACATTTTTTGTGTTAATTTTAACTCATTCATTGTGTTAATGATTTTAACAAAGTAAATATGTCAGAAAGGTTAGCACAAAGATGTGTAAACGTGTTAAATTAACACATTATGTGCTGTCCTTCACTGCACACATTGTTAAAAACATACATAAAATCATAAATAAGATGTTGGCATTTGACAAAATGGATGTAGAGTCATTGGTTGTTTAGCTTATACAAGTATTATAATGAAATATCAACCATTACATTCATAAAACTGCAGAATATAAATACATTTTTAAGTAGTCAAAAAGGAAATGTCCAACACAGGGCAAACCACAGTTCTTTTCACAAAACATGACACATAACCCGACCTTCAAAATAATTTCACTTATTTACAAAACTGTGTTGGATTCATGTACACTGGTGGCCAAAAGAAGTATTTAAGTGTCTTAATGTATTTGATAGAAGTCTCTTTTATGCTCAAGAAACATTTCTTATTATTATCAATGTCTGACTGTCTATCTTTTTCACAGCATAGGAGTAAAAATCATCAACAAAATAATCTTTAAAAAGTCAACACAATGTTTTTGTCCACCTTAGCGAATAAATGAACTTCTCCAAAGATTGGTTCCTGTTCAGAACTTGACTGACAACATCAGAATGTTCCCTGGTCTGCATGCGTGTCCGCAAACACAAATGTACTCAGTCCTTCAGAGGAGATCCCGGTTCCAACACTATATGAGAGAGAGAGAGAGAGAGAGAGAGAGAGAGAGAGAGAGAGAGAGAGAGAGAGAGAGAGAGAGAGAGAGAGAGAGAGAGAGAGAGAGAGAGAGAGAGAGAGAGAGAGAGAGAGAGAGAGAGAGAGAGAGAGAGAGAGAGAGAGAGAGAGAGAGAGAGAGAGAGAGAGAGAGAGAGAGAGAGAGAGAGAGAGAGAGTATTAGTGTCACATTATTTTTAACCTCCTTTTTTACATTTGTATTATTATTTTTACAATACCTTAAGAATATATACTTGTAAACAGCTTTTGTCAATAGCATATTCAAACATTTCAACTGAACTAAATTAAATTATGCCAGATTAAATTTTAATACTTACAAATCCTAAATTCTGTCCAAAAATGCTGAGATCCATAGAGAAAGACTAAAATCGATGATTACCTGTTTGAGACAAATACACAGTAAGACACATGCAAGAAATCACTGTGATGATCGTTCTCCTTCCTACAGTAGTTAACCCACCTGTGCGCTGATATTAGGACCTTCCTGGTCAGCTGGGACTGCAAAGGTAGAGTCTTCTGCCTAATAAAATATCAAAATAATGCAAAATATAAACTTAAGTTGTTTAGAATGCTAGATTTGGTATGAATTAATTAGTGAGAGTTTTAATGCAGTGCTTACCTGGATACATTTACAGTTTTTTACGATTGCTTACACACTAAAATAAAAATTTCCACACAATTTGCAAAATTCTACTCCAATAAGCAAAACACCTCCACAGATTTGCACAACATTACACACAATGTCTGCTTCACCCTTTTTGCAAAACATTACACACAGTGATTTGTAAAACTCTACACACATTTTCACACCTTAAACACAGATAAGTATTGTGAGGTTACTTCCTTGTCATTACAAAGCCCCGGATTGCCAATGACCACACTAATGAACAAATTGGATAATCACATCCACCAGGTGTGGAAGCACACATGTGCTAATTTGAAAACGCAGCACTCAGGTGTGCTATAAAAGGCAGCAGGTGAGTTCACCTGTCTTCAACAAAAATGGAAGGAGCTAGAAAAAGAAGAAGAGTAAGAATGAGAGGGGGAGCTCAAAGAGGAGATGAAGGAGGTAGAGGAAGAGGAGAAGGAGGTAAAGGAGAAGGAGGTAGAGGAGGAGGCCCAGGTAGAGGAAGAGGAGAAGGAGATAGAGGAAGAGGCCTAGGCAGTGGAAGAGGAGAAGGAGGTAGAGGAAGAGGCCTAGGTAGAGGAAGAGGTAGAGAAGTACTTGAAGAGTTGATAGAACCTGAACAAAGAAGACGAGGACCAAATTTGACTCAAGAAATCCGTGCAGCACTTATTGACCATGTTATCAACCATGGACTGACACTGATGGAATCTGGACAAAGAGTTCAACCAAATCTCAGCAGAAATACTGTTGCGTCAGTAATTCGGACATTTCATCGAGAAAACAGGTAAGCTAACCACACAGTACATTGAAACTGAAGCTTGCTGTACTTATCATCAATATTGTTTACTGTGACATTTGACAGTAGGCTGCATGTGTTATTTTTTTTTTTATATATATATATACATTTTTTTTACATAGGATTGAGGGTCGAGGACACCAAGGTGGAAGGGGCCCAATGTTCACTCGTGCACAAGAGGCCGCCATTGTGAACATGGTTTTGACCAATAATTGTATCAGGCTGCAAGAAATCCAAGCCAATATCATCAATGATGACCATATTTTCAATAATATCCAACAAGTCTCTCTGTCAACATTAGGTTGAATCCTCAAGAAAAATCAAATATACATGAAGCAACTGTATCGGGTCCCATTTGACAGAAATTCAGAGAGAGTGAAACATCTGCGCAATGAGTATGTGGAGGTATGTATTGTTCATCTTACTATGGTGTGGTATTGTGCACTGCTCATAATGTTCTGGCACAAAAAAATACTGTGCAATAGATACTGAATAGCATCCTACTGTCTTTTACTGTGTTTCAGAGAGTCTTGCAAATGGATGCTGCAGAAATTCAACATGAATTTATATGTGGATGAGGCTGGATTTAACCTTGTGAAAACAAGAAGAGGGAGAAAAGTAATTGGACACAGGGCAATCACCAATGTGCCAGGGCAGCGAGGGGGTAACATCACCCTTTGTGCTGCTATTACACAAAATGGGGTCCTCCACCACCATGCAAATCTGGGACCCTATAATACAAATCTAATACTTGCATTTCTTGACAGATTGCACAAGATTGTCACGGCATTAAACCAAGTGGACCAGATGCGGTACATTGTCGTTTGGGACAATGTCTCATTCCATTGATGGAATGAAGATGAAGATCATGGCTGTGTCTCAAGTGACCTTGTTATTTGTACACTCTGTGAATATACAAATCAAAACATGTAAATAGGAAAATGTTGGCATTATTTTGTCACTTACTGGGAGTAGTATGCTAGCTGGAGCTGTTTACCTCCAGTCTTTGTGCTAAGCTAGGCTAGAGGTGGGTGCGTCAGACAGAGTTACGGCACGCACGGAGATGAAAAGGGTATGTATGGACTTATCTAACTCTGGGGATACGGTAAATAAGCTAAAGTCCCCAAAAGTCGGAGTGTTCATTTAAAGTGAGTTTTAAAGATTATTTGTAAGTAGTCTGACGGTAAGCAGTAGGGCTGGGACGATACACCTATCTCCCGATTCAATACTATCACGATACCTAGGTACCGATAAGATTATTTAACAGTAGACCATGGGGAAAAGTTAAATCATACACTTATACAGACTGTACATGATGTATAAGATGAGTCATATTTACAAAAAAAAAATCATCACATCTTTCTGACTTTTATTTCAGAAGCATCATACAGTACTACATTCTCTTTAATAAATGATTCAATAACAAATACATTTTTTAACAGTCACTTGTTGCCACCTAGTGGTAAAACAATGTAATCAATAAATGCGTTATTTTAAGTGTCAAGTTTGAAAAGACTGCTGTTTCATGACTACTCTCTCCGGGTCAGCAGCAGCGCCAACACAGATGTGAATGTTGCGATTTAAATTTTTCAAAGGTTTAATAGACCGACAAAATAAAATAAGATTGTGTGGGTGTTTGAATCGAGATCACAGTCTTTTTAAGATGAATCGTGCAGCTCTACTGTCTTATCTCTCTCTCAGCATATGAGTAGCGTGTGAGGGCTTTTCAGTGCTTTCAGTCTCACGTCTCTTCCACGTGTCCACTTGGGATATTAGGCCTACGTCACTCAACACTCATAAATAATGATACATTTCATCCTTTGTTGAAACGAAAGTGGCTAACTTTTGTCAACCTCATCTATTAGCAAGGACAAAAATAAAGCAAATTAAATTAAGGTGAATAATTTTTTCCTCCCAGCCCTAGTAAGCAGTGGTAACTGCGACGAGACCAGACAATGAGTGGATGGTGAACTGTGAATAAGTAGGCTGTGTTGATGAGGGAGTGCAGGTGCAGCGAGTCAGTACTCTGGTGATTGTGAACGAGCGGACGGATCCTGGTGATTGAGTGATGATTGGGGCTGTGACAGTGCTGCCCTACTAAGGCAAAAGACCTTAACTCACCAGAGTGTGAAACTGAGAAAAATAACTTTAAAGTTATCTTAATGTCCTGGCAATTGAGTTATAGGTATAATATTGTAATTTTCACATGTTGTAGTGTATACCTTTATTAACCCATCTACAAAAAAATGTTGAACTCAAATTTGACCTTTGACCCTTTTTCGGAAGTTACTGTATTCTGCCTTAGCATTGCCCACAAAATGACAATTGGTCATACCAAGGCAAAAGACCTTAACTTCTATTTTATAGCCAATGTTATGCTTAAAATGTAAGCAATATTAAAATTGGACTCACTATGATAAAAATGGCTTTACATGTATCAACAAGAAGTTAAAGTAGTGAGCATAGTTGGAAAAGTATGAATGGTTTTAATGAACATGAATTTCATAAAACAAAGTTGATTAACATCACTAAAGTATAAAAGATGTGGAACATTTAAAGTTTTTTTTTGAAAAACTGACTCTAAAACTGAAGTGTGTGTGTGTGTGTGTGTGTGTGTGTGAGAGAGAGAGAGAGAGTGAGTATGGCGGGTAGTTCATGCCTTTTCTAAGTCTACCCTGAAGAAGGCGAAGGAGCAGTCTACCCTTCCGTCGCCGTCAGTCCGTGTCTATTTTTGAATGGGACTGATAGTATGGAAGGCGATCGGGGACAAAAGTCTTTAAACGAAACGCGTGATTTTCGGCCGCGTCAACACGCACCGTTTGTCCGCGTTAACGCGACAACACGCACAGCAGCCAATGGAATTGCTGTATTTGAGACTATATTTGCATATGTGACGCGATGGTACGTTGGTATATACGTATACAAACATCAGACATCATGTTTATTCATGAAGGATGACGTAATGGTATACTGGTATGCACGTATGCAAACATCAGACGTTCTATTTGTTCATGAGGGATAATGCATTGGTAGGCTACGTTGTGAGTGATGTCAGTCTTATGTCATGATTTGTCATGCCTTTTTAAGTTGTTCGTTTAACGTTCTTTCTCAGGGTAGAAAAGTCAACAGCTTAAACGATGGCTCTTAGAAATGCTCTTTTATTTTAGCAAACTGCCAAAAACAAATTTTCAAACTGTGTGCAGCTGAACTAAGAAAAGCTTAAGATTGCACAGCGCTGATAAGCAATTTGGCAGAAGAAAAAGACCGCAATTAAAAAAACAAAACAAGAGAAAATAATTTTAATGTAAGCAATAAAAAACTGCACACATAAGCTGTGGAATTAAAGAAAAGAAATGCACGTTTAACTAGATTAAGGCATACCCCTGTCTTAATTTAAACCCTGTCCACCACCCCCAAAGGTTTCACAAAGTTATTTTTGCCACTTCAACTTATGGCTTCCTAAAGACATGTTTATGGGTAAATAAATGAATAATAATAATAAAATATATACCAGGGCTCAACATTTAAGCCTTTTCATTTGTCCTTCGGTCGGTCATTCACTTGTCCGAGTAAAAACATTTGTTTGAACAGAAAAAAAAAAAGATTTTTTTTGTGTGTCGTAAATATAATTATGTACGAGTCAGTATTCTCATCACTAGCCCCGTTTACATGCACACTTTTTTGCTATTGTGATTGAGATCGTTCTGATTGACGGATTCCGGTTGACTGTTTACATGGGATGTTATCTAAACCGATCTGGTGTTTACATGTGCTGACGCTTTCAATCGAAATAATTTTCTGACATGCGCACAAACAGCTTGTCTGCCGAATCTGGAAGCTCATTATTTCCAAGTTTTATTGTATTGTGTATTGTTCTTTGTTTATTATTGTCTTGTTTTGTATTTGCATCAGTTTTTCATTCTCATACTCATATCACACTCATTATAGCATATAATTAAATATATATCATTATTGTTAAAAAAAAAAAAAAGAAAAAAAAGAAGAAAAAAAGGAGGTTTTATCAGAAAACTGATCAGAAAGAAATCACTGGAAACAGCGTGATCGCAAAACAAGAGCGACTGCTGGCATTTTTGTTGTTTAATTGAATATTTAAAACCCAAGAATAGATGTTTTACCACAGGTTTACAATAAAAAGCGATACATTGATCATAATAAATTAATTTGTGTCAAAATTGCACATTAGTCACACAGAAATAAAGTGGTTTACCTTTTATGACGTTTGTGAACGTTCACAAAAGAAAGAGGACAAACGTACGCGTCTGTTTCTGTTTATTTGGTAGTTACAGGACATCATAATTTCTACAAATATGCCAGCAAAAATATGACCTGAGGAGCTTTAGCACTCTCTCCCAGAAGGATACAGTTATATTTTCAGTCAGAGAAAAAGGATAGTCCGAGACATAGGCTACTGACAGATAAAATAAAAACAGGATTATGATTTGTCTGATTTCTTCAAGCGTATATTTACCATGTTTACTATGGTAATGGTTAGCGTGCATAGTTTTTTGCATCGGGTATATTCCTACCTTATACGGTGATCAGAATCCACATCGGATCACAAACAGAATGCATTATGTTAGCTGACAGAATTATCTGGCGCAAAACTAGGCATGCGCAGAAAGACGTACGCTCAAAGTAATCGGATCAGCTCGTTTACATGGTGTAATCTTTCGTTTGATCGGTTCATGAAAAGGTTTATTCCACCCCCTTCAATCCGACTGAAATTTCAATCGGTTTGAGCATTTTTATTCCGATTGAGGTGTTGACATGGAGCATTTTCATTCTGATTGGACTTTTAGACTGGTTATAATCGGAATACAATGCTCCATGTAAACGGGGCTACTGTTCAGTCAACATATATAAATCGGCATATTTTTGATATTTTAATCTTTATAAAGGGCATTTTCCCTAATCGTTTTAAATATAGGCCTATGCTTCATCTTTCATTAGAATAATAAGATGCTAAAGGTCTGTACCAATCAAATCAAACTGCATTAAATAATGTAATGAGATTATTTAAAATATTTTTTGAATATACAAATAAGAAATATTATTTGTACATAGAAATAATATTATAAACCGTAGGAGGCGGCAGGCGACCGACTTAATGAGTGAGTCATTTATTCAAACGATTCATTCAAACGGCTGATTCATTCGGGATTAGGCAGTTGTAAATTAATAGGAATTCATTGAATCTTTGACTCAACTGATTCATTCAAAACACTGAATCATTCGGTAATGAAACAGTTGAGTTTTCCTTTGAGATATGATGTGGAACTATTTTCGCTGCTGAAATAGAACATATATTTTGTCTAACATTCAACTGACTTAAAATTAATTACTTGTTTATTGAACTGTATCATATGTTATTAATATAAAAACACATTTTGAATGTTTCATTTGTTTCCAAATTAGGCTCGCAGAAACTTGTTATCGTCAGAAGGCTATATATTACATTAGGCTATTGTATTCACTATCAGTCGCCACTTACACTAAATGAATGCAGAATAGTGATTTTTTGTTAGTGACGTTTTAATCAGGCTATTTGTCCGGTCGGGCAAGTAAAATTCTCTTTCACTTGCCCCTTCAAAAATCCACTTGGCCCGGACACGCGTAAATGTCGAGCATATTTTACATATTACATATTTTAAATTTATATTAGCCTACATATTTTAAATATAATGTACTAATTTCATTATAGCACTCATCAGCCTGCAGCATCCAAGACAATGGGTGTTTCTCAATATGCGTTCTTCAGCGATCTTGCGTCCTTGTGTTCTCGTTTTACGTCATCATTAACCGTCGAAGTTCAGACCCAATTCTCAAGAACGTAAGTACAGAGGACGCATGAAAGAACCCGGATGTGTTCTTGATACCGAGGATGCATCGAATGCAGACTTGAGCTGGTACTCGCCTGGTGTCCCAGAAGTCATTGCGGCCGGTTCCGAGTTCGTTCTTCCAAGGAAGCTTGGCAAGACCGGTCTCCACGTGAACACAAGTCCGTTCTCTGCGTTCTTGGAATTGAGAAACAGCCAACGTTTACTGTACAACACACAGAGACAGAACAGCACAAACAAACAAACAAACTCATAGTCATAGCAGAACATTTCTCCATTCATATTTTGTTTCCTTTTATGTTGATTTATAAAAAATTGAACAGTATGAGTAAGATAGGATGCACAATATATCAAGAGACATGGAAAGGTTGATTGAGACACTATTTTGACCACTTCATCAAGTTTTGTTTTGTAGAAAATCTTTCTTTAAAGTGAATTTCGTTTTGTATAAATTGTATCTTAATTTTAATCAATTTTTTATCAACCATTTGCCTGGATTTAATAAATAGGAAGCCAATACAGACAATATAATCATGGAGGCGCCCCCGCGGTCACTTGCATTGCACGTTAACTGGAACGCATCTCATCCTAACTTAACGAAACTCAGTGTATGCCTCACACAGACATGAGAAATACATCAAATACACAAAGCTTGAAATGTCTTTAAATGAAATAATTCAAAACTAACAGAAAAAGGCTACTGTCTGATTATGTAATCCATTTTCTGCATTTCTCTATAGGCGCGTTCACCATATATGGTGGTCATCAACTTTATCTTTGCAGTCGACACTGTCAGAAAATACTCGTCACCGGATTTACAAATGCACATCTTGCTTGTTGCACGCACACATATTATGTCGATATAACAAGATATTATCTTGAAATAACATTATTAATAATACATCTTTTAGAATATTTGATTGAATGCTGAATGTTGCGCTTGTTCAATTTAATAAAATTAAAACTTTAATTGTTATCATTAAAATAATTGAATATTAAATATTTAGTGGCCAAGTTTCTCATTTATTAATAGTAGGCTATATATATATATATATATATATATATATATATATATATATATATATATATATATATATATATATATATATATATTGCGCAGCTCCCCCTGTCAATGATCTCAGTACATGCATTAAAAATTCTCTGGCACCGCCCCTGTCTCAATTTGTGTTTAAAACAGTTACAGTTTATAGACTTTAAAAACATTTATCACCACTTGTGATTCACAAAGTGAAAATTAATTTTAAGAAGTTTGTTTCTATCCAGTTGGTTATTGGCTTTTACCGATAAAACAGACACTTTAGGCTACTCTTGTTCTGAGGACAGTTTAACCTGCTGTCTTATTTGATTTTTATTTTAATTTGTTTACACAACACCTCTGAAAAAAATGATAATAAAAGGTTTTGGGTTGAACACCAAATTACAAAAACATTATTATGTTAAAGTGAATAAAGTTTTTTCTCTCTCTCTCTCTTTCTCTCTCTCTCTCTCTCTCTAATTCATTAACATGAATGAATTTACTCTAGCAGTTAAGATATATCAGTCAAAAAAAGGCCACAATAAACTAAAGGATTAAAATGTGGGTAAATCTAAAAGTAAGTCTGCTTTAAAAACATATTACAACTTCGAACATGGCTATAATGTGCGCGTTGAGAAACACGTTCAAATTGGTCGTCTTAACATGGTAAAACTGTGCGTCTTTACACGTACTAAAGTAACGTGACCATAACTGACGCCTTAACACGACCAGAATGGGCGTGTCTACACGTACAAAAGAAACGCGTAAAAAATTGCCGCGTTAACGCGGACAAACAGTGCGTGTTGACGCGGCCAAAAATCACGCGTTTCGTTTAAAGACTTTTGGCCCCGTGCACCTTCCATAGTGCTGTGGTGCGACGTTGGAGTCACGCGTTAGTATCACGCGTCTATGGTGCGGTGTGCTGTGGTGCGACGTTGGAGTCACGCGTCTGTGGTGCGGCGTACCCCTTCTGTCACGTAAAAGTACACGACTGTCGACTTCGGTAAGTTATCCGTGGCACTATCCACTCGCCATAAGTGAGAGGTGCGGGCGCGATCGAACAGTGGGATCGCGTCCACGCCTCTCTCTTTCTCACGCACGCACGCACGCGCACACACACACACACACACACACACACACACACACACTTCAGTTTTAGAGCCGGTAGCAAGTTTTAAAAACTCGTGGTGGATGTAATGGATTTGCTTTCTCGTCGGTTGTTTGACATGGATTTTAACCAGGGTTCAACAAAAGGTAGGCTCTAAATTATTCCTGCTGCTGGTGTATAATGGGTGTGTCGTTGCGGCTCCAACCAACCAACTCGCGTAGTTTTCAGTCAGTGGACTGTTATTGGCAGGCGAGAGCTAGCTATGAGAAGCATATTTTATTTCAGTTGTACATGTAGCTTTGTATTACGGGCTGTGAATTAAGATATCATACAAGCCTGCTCTATTCAGCGCTTGTTACTGGATAAATTGTTGATTATGGCTCGAAAAGTGTTTGTGTCTAGTTTGTGAAGTAGCATCGCTTGCTTAAGGCTACCGCTAGCTATTATTGGATGTTAAAGATTCAAAGCCATCTCCACCATCATTTTCCCCCGAGAGTATGCCATTCTTCAAACCTAACAAAAGCAATCACTGTGAAAAATGTACGTGTGTGTCTGAGGTGATTTAATTGCTACATCATAACCCCGTAACTCCAGCGCGGCAATACTTTGATGGTCGGTTAGAAGGCAGAGTGCCGTAACTTCACGGCAGCGCACCCGTAACTTCATTCGAGTGTTCAGGAGCAGCGAGAAACGAAGGCATAAAGCCGTAACTGACGTTATGGGCTTCTACCATAGTTTCCCCTTGGCTTTTTGAAGTTACGGCAAAAACATAATCTTATTCCACCCAAAAAACAATCGAATTGAAACTTGATGTTTGTCTACATGATAAAACTTATGTTTATTGTCCTAAAAATTACAATAACTAATTTTCGCCAAAAATTGAAGTTACGACCTTTTGCCTTAGTGCGGCAGAGTGTGGCTGACTCTGTGACAGTACCCCCTCCTCCACGGCCGGCTCCTGATGGCTGACTGACTCGGTGACGGGGCCGGCCTAGACCTCTGGGGGCTGGACGGTCAAGGGGATCCTCGTGGAACTGGGTGAGTAGCAATGGATCCAGGACATCATGAGACCCATGAACGTTCCTCTGGACCGTACCCCTCCAAGTCGATCAGGTACTCTAGGTGGGTGCCCTGTCACTGCGAGTTGAGCATGGTATGGACTCGGTACACTAGGTCCTTGTCAGCGACATCTGGAGGAGGAGGTACTTCGCCCGTGTTGGGTGGGTTCTTCGCCCGTGGTGGGTTCTGTGGGAGAAGAGGACAGAGGTTCAGGGAAGGGATTAAGGAGGGAGTCATGGAATGAAGGTGAGAAACAGTAGTGAGGTGGAAGGTTGAGCCTGTAGGTGACCTTGTTGACCTGCCTCTGCACAGTGAAGGGACCTATATAGCGGTCCAGCTCACGGCAGGGCAGGCGAAGACGGATGTAATGGGTGGAGAGCCAAACCTTCTGTCCCGGCTGGTATTGGGTGGCTTCAGCTCTTCGGACATCCGCCTGGCATTGGTGTCTTCGCACTGCCCACTGGAGATGCACATGAGCTGAGGCCCATACCCTCTCACTCTCCTCGAACCAGTGGTTGACAGCTGGAATCTCCGAAGGTTCACCAGATCAGGGGAAGAGAGGAGGTTGGTAGCCGAGGATACATTGGAACGGAGTAATCCCAGTTGTGGTTTGACACAGAGAGTTCTGGGCATACTCCACCCATGGGAGGTTGCAGCTCCAGCTGTCCTGGTTCTGGTGGCAGTATGATCACAGGTATCTCCCGATCTCCTGGATCTTGCATTCAGTCTGGCCATTTGTTTGTGGGTCGTACCCTGAGGATAGACTTACTCAGACGCCGAGGAGTTTGAAGAAGGCCTGCCACACCCGGGAGATAAACTGGGGACCTCTGTCTGATACGATGTCTTCTGGAAGGCCATAATGACGAAAAACTTGTTGAAAGAGGAGTTCTGCAGCTCCAAACGTGGTGGGCAGTTTGCAGGCTTTGGAGAATCGGTCTACGACAACGAATATACATGTGTGATGGTTGGACGGAGGAAGGTCGGTCCCTCGGGTAGCTTCCTTAGTGTGTTGGTGATGGCACAGACTGAGCAGCCCTTGATGTACTTGGAGATATCCTGGGACACGTTGGGCCACCAGTAGTGATCTTGTAGGAGCGAGAGGGTTCGCTGGCTGCCTGGGTGTCCAGAGCCCGGAGAGGTGTGTGTTGAGTCCATGAGTCCTCCCGGCGGAGCAGGTTCGGTGCGGGTGGCTTGGAGGAGTTGATCGTTGAGGGACCTTTGGATCGGACTGACTACCATGACTGGAGGGAGAACAGGTTATGGAGGACTGGATTCGGGTTCAGGATGATACAGATGGGACAAGGCATCCGCCTTGCAATTCTTGGTACCATGTCGGTAGGTCAAGATGAAGTCGAACCGTGTGAAGAACAGAACCCAACGGGCTAGTCTTGGGTTGAGTCGTTTGGCTTCTCTGAGATATTCCAGGTTCCGGTGATCTGTGACAACTTCGAAATGGTGGTGAGCTCCCTTCAGCCAGTGTCTCCATTCCGCCAAGGCGAGCTTGATCGCCAGCAGCTCATGATTTCCAATATCGTAATTCTGCTCCGCAGGGTACAGCTTCTTGGAGTAGAAGGTGCATTTATGGAGTCGAGGATGCTCACCCTGCCGCTGATATAGTACCGCTCCAACCCCGGTGGTAGAGGCGTCAACTTCGACCACAAATGGGAGTTCTGGATTTGGGTGTACCAGGATTGAAGCGGTGATGAAGGCATTCTTCAGGCGTTGGAAGGCTTCTGTGGCCAAGGAGTTCCAGGAAAGAGACTTGGGCCGGTTTCTGAGGAGTGAGGTGAGAGGTGTGCTGAGGAGACTTTAATTCTGGATGAATCTTCGGCAGAAGTTGGCGAAGCCTAGAAAGCGTTGGAGTTTCTTTATAGTGACAGGTTGGGGCCAGTTCTGAATGGTGTCCACCTTCCTCTGGTCCATCTGGATACCTCATTGGTCGATAATATATCCAGGTAACTGGACAGATGGCGTGTAGAACTTGCACTTATTCAACTTGAGATAGAGGTGGTGTTCTCTCAGCTTTTGGAGGACCTGCACATCCTGGAACGCCCAGTACTCTGAAGGAATTTCAGTTTTGCTTTAGGTTTCTGGGCTCTCAATGGAGGTGGAGTTCAACTGAATATTGGATGAAGACTTTAAGGGGTGTTGACAGGTCCGGCGGATAGACGTTTGGGCACAGAAGAAAGGCAGTCCTTGAAGCAGGAATCACCCCATTGCAGAATTTATCCAGAGTTCCAATTGATGGTGGGCTCATGTTGGTTGTCAGCGATTGATTCCTCCAGCACCATGAACGTGATCTTCTCCTCATGCAGGCAGCCAACGCAGAGCGTTACTATGGGGGAGAAATTACGAATGTGACCACGGCCCAGCAGTTTGTCGAGAATGGTGTGGATGGCTAGATCCTGGGAGCAACTTTTCCTCTGGAGGTTGAGTCTTTGGAGAAGTTGATGAGAGATGAAGTTCCCTGCGGACACGGAGTCAATGAGGAGTCACTTGCGCTGGAACGAGAAGTTTTTGGGTGAGAATTTGGACAGGTGTACAAGTGAGGGGGGTGACTTTTGGGAGAAACTGGATTGTATTCACCGCTGGGCGTGGTGGTCGAATCGGGCAGTTCAACAGACACAAGTGTTGCAATAGTCTCCTTTGACTCTCCGCACTGGTGAGGTGATATGCGTCAACCTGCATGGGTTCAGGTGCCGGAAGAGCGACAGATGGAGAGATGGGTGGAGGATGCGGAGCGGGTTGATCGAGTGAACAGGCTGACAGACGTTGAGAGATGCGCACAGCTTTCTGAATGAAACTTTCCAATCCAACGTTATCGTCATGAACTACCATCTGGTGGTGCACTTCTAGGTTGAGACCCCGGCGAAAGGCTGTCAGCAGGACTGTCTCATTCCACCCACTAGATGCTGCTAATGTGCGGAATTGAAGAGCATATGCATTTATGGGGGTTTTACCTTGACGGATGTTGAACAGCTGATCATGGACAGATAGTACAGGTGCAGTTTGACCGAAGACTTCTTTAAAGTGGTTGATGAACGATGTTAAGGAGCTTGTGACTGGGCCGTTGGAATGCCAGATGGATTGCGCCCAATGCAGCGCTCGTCCATACAACAGTGAGATCATAAAGGCGATATGCGCCCATTTGGTGGAGAAAAGCTGTGGCTATATCTCAAAGTACAATGAACTAGGGTGACCATGCGTCCTCTTTTTCCCAGACACGTCCCATGAATCCCATGTCCGGGATTCGGCTTTTGCTTTCTACTGTCGCCATTCATTATGTTTACATGCACACCTTTTTTTTTCAATTGGACTGAATTCATTCCTATTAGTGAATCTGAATGTAGTGTTTACATGAACGCTAAACAAGTGATTGGTTGATGTGCGTTTTAGCGTTGCTAAGAAAATTCCTGTGCTTTCATCCCGGTTGGGATCCGTGTGAAGCAGAATGTATGACCTGCAAAGTTGGCAGGTGTCAGTGTCAAATTGTCAGGTTTGGCATGGACGAAGCAGACAGAAAGGTAAGTTAAATGCTTTAATTTGCAGAATGGATCGGTACAGCGTAACAGGTGAGTAAACAGTAAGTTGAATATCAGATGAAAGCTTAACTGAAGTGTAATCAAGTCTCTCTCTCTCTTTCTCTTGCAGATGATGATGATGGAGTTCCATGGAAGACGGAATGAAGACTGGCTGAGAAGATAGGGATCGCAGGTAGGTATACAGGTAAGTATAGCAGAGGGTCTGTGTCACGTGTAGACGAGATCAGACAATGACTGAATGTTCGTAGCAGGTATATATGGGTGAACTGATGATGAGGTCCAGGTGACGGTGATTAGTATTCAGGTAACGATGAGCGTGTGAATGACTGAGTGGGCGGAGTGAGGGAATGAGTGGAAGGAGATGGTGATGGAATCCTGACAGTACCACCCCCCCCCCCCCCGGTTGAGTCTGTAGGTTACTTCGTTCAACTGCCTCTGGATGGTGAAAGGTCCAATGAATCGAGGACTCAGCTTACGGCAAGGTAGGCGGAGGCGAATGTCCCTCGTCGATAACCACACCTTCTGACCAGGTTGATATTGGGGTGTATCGGCTCGTAGACGATCCACTTGATCCTTGTGCCTCCGCACTGCCTGTTGTAGATGCACATGAGCTGAGTCCCATACCCCCTCGCTCTGATGGAACCAAAAGTCAACAGCTGGAACCTCCGAGGGCTCACCCGACCAAGGAAAAAGAGGTGGCTGGTATCCGAGGAAACACTGAAAGGGGGTGAGCCCGGTGGTACGCTGAGTGAGGGAATTCTGGGCGTATTCCGCCGAGGGGAGGTATCGGTTCCAGCTGTCTTGGTACTGGTGGCAATAAGTTCGCAGATAACGTCCTATCTCCTGAATCTTCCGCTCAGTCTGGCCGTTGGTCTGCGGATGATATCCTGAAGAGAGGCTGACAGTGACCCCGAGGAGCTTGAAGAAGGCGTGCCACACCCGAGAGATGAATTGGGGTCCCCTGTCCGAAACGATGTCTTCTGGAATGCCGAAATTTCTGAATACGTGATGAAACAATGCTTCAGCTGTTTCTAAAGCCGTGGGTAAACCAGATAAAGGTATCAGCTTGCAGCCTTTGGAAAATCTATCCACAACGACGAGCACACAGGTAAATCCACCGGATCTAGGAAGGTCATTCATGAAGTCCACTCCGATGTGTGACCAAGGACGTCTGGGAATAGGTAGTGGCACAAGTTTACCCTCAGGTAGTTTCCTGGGAGTGTTGGTGATGGCGCAGACTGAGCATCCACGGACGAACCTGGAGACGTCTTCGGAGATGGACGGCCACCAGTACCGCTGACTGAGGAGGAGAGGGTACGCTTGCTACCTGGATGTCCAGAGCCCGGAACTGTGTGAGCAGAGTCCAGAAGGGGAGTTCGAAGATGTTGAGGTACGAAAGTACGCCCTTCTGGACCTCCCGGCGGAGCAGGATGGCGAGAATTTTCCTGAGAGATTTGTTGGTCGATGTCCCAGATAATAGGACTGAGGATTAAGGCTGGAGGGAGGATGGTTTCAGTACTGATGTCCTCTGAAAATGAATGATGGAGTCTGGATAGAGCGTCTGCCTTGCAATTCTTACTTCCTGGACGGTAAGTAACAACGAAGTTGAATCGAGTGAAGAAGAGTGCCCAGCGGGCCTGACGAGGATTCAATCTTCTTGCCTCACGAAGATATTCCAAGTTACGATGATCTGTAATTACTTCGAACTGGTGATTTGCTCCCTCCAGCCAATGTCTCCATTCCTCTAAAGCCAATTTTATGGCTAGCAGTTCCCGGTTGCCGATGTCGTAGTTTTGCTCCGCCAGGGACAGCTTCTTGGAAAAGAAGGCACATGGATGGAGTCTGGGAGGCTCACCCTGCCGCTGTGACAGCACCGCACCTACCCCAGTGGAAGACGCATCAACTTCAACGATGAATGGAAGTTCAGGATTGGGATGGATGAGGATTGGTGCTGTCGTGAAGATTTCTTTGAGGCGATGGAAGGCTTGAATAGCAGTGGGATTCAAGGACAGAGACTTGGGTCGATTCTTTAATGAAGATGTGAGGGGAGCACCGATGAGACTGTAGTTCTTGATGAATCTTCTGTAGAAATTTGCAAAACCGAGAAATCTTTGAAGTTCTTTGACAGATGTGGGTAATGGCCAGTCTTGAATTGTTTCCACCTTCCTCTGGTCCATCTGGATACCATGCTGATCAATGATGTAACCCAGGAACTGAACAGAGGTGATATGGAACTCACACTTCTCCAATTTCAGGTAAAGTTGGTGTTCTCTCAGTTTCTCTAGTACTTGAATGACATGACGATGGTGTTCAGCAGTTGAAGATGAATAGATGAGGATATCGTCAATGTAGACAATCACAAAGCGGTTGAGGTACTCACGGAACACTTCGTTCATGTACCCCTGGAAGACCGCTGGAGCATTTGACAGCCCGAAGGGCATAACCTGATATTCATAATGGCCAGATGGGGTGACGAACGCAGTCTTCCACTCATCTCCATGCCGTATACGGATCAAGTTGTATGCACTCCGAAGGTCCAGTTTAGAAAATATGTGAGCCCCACGCACCTGCTCCAAGGCAGCTGGGACCAGAGGAAGAGGATAACTGTATTTGACGGTTTGAGAGTTGAGATGACGATAATCGATGCAGGGCCTCAAGCCTCCTTCTTACCCACAAAGAAGAAACTTGAAGCGGCAGGGGAGGTCGATGTGCGGATGAACTGTTGTTGTAAAGCCTCCTCCACATACTCCTCCATGGCCTTCTGCTCCGGGATGGACAGTGGATAGATACGACCTTTAGGTAGAGTGGCTCCAGGTAGCAAGTCGATTGCGCAGTCCCATGGCCGATGAGGTGGTAATTTGGTAGCCAGTTTCTTGCTGAACACATCCTGGTACGCCTGGTACTCCACTGGAATCTCTACTTGATGCTGAACTTCAGGGCTCTCAACCGAGGTGGAGCAAACAGGAACTTTGGACCTCTTCTGAGATGTCGATGATGATGAAGGTAATTTCTTGATGGATGATAGACAGGACAAATGACAGGACTCACCCCAACGCAATACTTCTCCAGATTTCCAGTTGAGCGTCGGCTGATGTTGAACTAACCAGGGACGTCCCAAGATGAGCTCAGCGGTGGACTCCTCCAGCACCATAAAATAAATCTTCTCTGAATGAAGACAACCAATGCGCAGCGTCAGAGTAGGTGAACAGTGACGAATTCGACCTCGACCCAACGGTTTTCCTTGGATGGTTTGTACATGGAGGTCTTGAGAACTGCGATGTTTGCGGATGTTCAATTTTTTCCCCGCCGAACCGGAGTCAATAAGGGCTTGCGCTGAGACACAAACACGAGAAGTTAATACGTGCACTGTGGTGCAATTTAAAGCTTCAATCTTTGGTGAGACTTGAATTGTGCTTACCGCAGGGCATGGAGGTCGAACAGGGCATGTGCTAAGAAGATGATTGTCAGATGCACAATAGAGGCATAGTTTATGAAGAATTCGTTGTTGACGCTCTGAAGCTGGAAGATGAGCGGAGCCGAGATCCATAGGTTCTGGTGCTGGAGGAGTGACTGATGGAACTGTAGGTGGAGGACATACAGTGGGAGTCGGAGAATCACAAGCAGATAGTCTTTGCGAAACTCGAATGGACTTTTGAATGAATTTCTCAATTCCCAGACTGTCGTCGTAAACCACCATCAATTGACGAATGTTAGGATTCAAACCATGACGAAAAGCTGTAAATCAATGCTGCCTCATTCCATCCACTGGATGCCGCTAAGGTGCGGAATCGTGAGGAGAAAGTACTCACGGAAGATTGGCCTTGACGAAGATTGTAGAGTTGATCATGTACAGAAAGATCGGCAGCTGTTTGACTGAAAACTTCTTTGAAGTGTTGTATGAAACCGGAGAGGGATTTGACAACTTCAGAATTCGAATTCCACAGAGACTGTGCCCACTGAAGTGCTTGCCCGGACAATAGTGAAATGATGAAGGCAACATGAGCTGAATCGTTACTGAATTGATGTTCTTGCATGGAGAAATACAAAGATACCTGAAGTAGAAACCCACTGCAGTCCTCCGCCTCACCGGAGAATGTTGCTGGTCTGGCCATGGGACGCGCTGAGGCAGTGAACAAAGCAACGGGCGCTTGAGGAAGTGAATCTGAAGAGGTGTGTTGATGAATGGCGATCGGATTAACAGGTGAATTCGCCGTGGATCCCGATGGATTCTGCATGATGGTCTAATCTTCTGTCAGGTTTGGCACAGACGAAGCAGACAGAAAGGTAAGTTAAATGCTTTATTTTGCAGAATGGATCGGTACAGCGTAACAGGTGAGTAAACAGTAAGTTGAATATCAGATGAAAGCTTAACTGAAGTGTAATCAAGTCTCTCTCTCTCTTTCTCTTGCAGATGATGATGATGGAGTTCCATGGAAGACGGAATGAAGACTGGCTGAGAAGATAGGGATCGCAGGTAGGTATACAGGTAAGTATAGTAGAGGGTCTGTGTCACGTGTAGACAAGATCAGACAATGACTGAATGTTCGTAGCAGGTATGTATGGGTGAACTGATGATGAGGTCCAGGTGACGGTGATTAGTATTCAGGTGACGATGAGTGTGTGAATGACTGAGTGGGCGGAGTGAGGGAATGAGTAGAAGGAGATGGTGATGGAATCCTGACACAAATAATGTAATAATGTAAAAATAATGAATGTTTGGTCACCCTCAGGGGTTAAATTGGGATTTATTATGTGGCGGGGCTCTCCCTAGAGGGGTATGCCCCCCTGTGAATTTTTTTTGAAAAATAAACCATTAAATGGCACTTTCTGGAGAGTTTTGTGCAAAGAAACGGAGAAATTTAGTCTTACATGATATGTGAAAAACAGCAAGGTTAAGAGCATATACAGTACTTTGCATAGTTGTAGTATCAACAGGTATTAGGACATTTAGCATTTACATTACTGTTAATCAGTCATCACTTGATTACACATTGTATTACCTTGTTATGATATAGTGACCCATTCAATGTGCCAAACATAAGTCTTATATTGCTGTAATTCACACAGATCAAACACAAATATGCTGACTGAATAGATTGCTAGTTTATTTTGAGTAGCCAGCTAGCAGTTCTCTTGGCAGTTTGCTGATAATCCGGTGTCTGAAGTAAAATGCTCAAAACATCTCCTGAGAAAAATCACATGGTCAACCTAGTCTTGGTTATTTAATTTTGATTTAGTCTTATTTTCCTTACCTTGTCATTCAAGGCCAGGGCACTTTTTGTACAACAAATGCTGTGCTGAACTTGACAAAATTGATCTGCAGCCGGTGGCCAGCAGCTCGTGAGTTTTTTTTTTTTTTTTTAGGCAGTAGAAGGTTCTGGAACTTTTGCTTGCTTCCACATCCCGCGCAACTATGGATCTCCCAGGAACATTCATTATATATTGCTGCGTACATTTATTCATGTTAGAATTCTGAGTAGTAGCCTACCTAGATGCGCATGGCATGCGCGAGCGGTGCGCGATCATGGTCGACTGACAACGAGATTAAGCAGCTGAACAAGAATACGGCCGTGTTCCGATTGTTCTCATCTCAGCTCCGCCGAGACAAAATAGACATGCCATTTCAAAAATATTTCATTTATTGTCAGAAATATGTTTTCAAAAGCATCACTTTCATCAAATTTTATGTGACATAATTTCCAGTAGGCAACTGACTGCAAACAGGCACATCAGGACACAAAAGAGCCCCGGCCCAATTTAACCACTGGTCACCCTTAATGAACTTTGTAGTAGAAACCCACTGCAATCCTCCGCCTCACCGTTGTATGTTGTGACAGAGCGGGTGTTGCGGAGGGTAGAGTTTGCTGAACTGCTTGCACGAGTTCGGCAAACGGGTCTGGTGGATGTTCTCCGCTGGTTTCGGCAGGACTCTGCATTGTGGTCTGGTCTTCTGTCACAACACAGAAGGAAACAGACAGGTGTTATAGTGATAACGGTGTTTATTGAGCAGAGTGGTGAGAAACAGCGGGAACCAAACGATGGTGAGAGAATGGTGACTTGTTGACTGATGATGGTGACTTAGCTGGTGAAGACTGAAGTGGATTCACTGTGCTGGTGACGAGTTAACAAGAAGACAGTAGATCTGGATCAGGACGACGGATGGAAGATGGACAGATTAGCAGTTAGATTTGCATGCCAAGTCACACCTACCCGGGCATACGGGTATAAATAGGACCGGGTATAAATACGTGGTATAAATTTTGCTTCGTAGCCAAGCGGTTGCACAGCAATCCAATTCACCTCTACAAAGAGTACATTTCTAAAAGCAAAATTTACAAAAGCAAGTAAACAAAAGCAATTTGTATTGCTACTAGGAGATTTCTCCAGGAGAAAGATGCCTCTCTGTCCGTGTGTTTCTGGATGCATTCATTTCCTGACTTCATCTGATGGCAACGATCGCTATCTCACATGCCTGGGCAAACCGCATGCTGAGGGAGCGTTCGTGAATGGTGCATGCTCTCACTGTGAGAGCATGTCCATGTTGGCATTGCGATCCTGACTCTCCTTTTTTAATATGAAGCAGGAGTCCCCTCTGCTGCTACCCAGCTCCCTGCCGCTTCTCATAGTAGAGCCGCGGGTCTGGTTAGCACTTTGGGATATCTGAGGGTTACAGTGGGAGCTTCTTCGCCGGGCCCGCCCCCAGGAAACCTCTCACTCCTCTAGCATGCCATGTGCTGTCGAGATACCGAATGTTGGCGCGGGTCCCTCACGTCAGGCACCTTGCATCTCATTCACCGCTCCAGATGAGGATTGGATTTCAATCGCTGCATCGGAGAGTGGGCTTTTGTCCTCTGGAGAGGATGCTGTCCCCCGCCGGGGTGGTTGCTCATGCTGAATCGGATTCAGAGTTGACGGGCTCGAGTGGAACCCTTCACCATGTCCCGAGCGGGCATAAGACTGAGGCCATAAAACAGATCCTGCCCCGGTGAGACACTGCCACCAAGCCGCATCGGGCTATCCCCCAGCCTGCTCGTCGCTGAGGGTGTCCCCCAGTGACTGCACTGGCTCTAGGGAGACCGGAGGCATCCCGTCCACCCCGAGTCACCCGCAGGAAGGCGACATAGCCTGAACAGGGAAGCAGCCCTGAGACGGGTGACCCAGAGGCACCTGAGGCATCCCATGGCACTTCTTGTAACCCCGTGTCCTGGCCTAATTCAGTCCATTGGCCCTTGCCAATCATGGCCTCCTAATAATCACCATCCATTGAATTGGCTCTATCACTCTCTCTCCTCTCCTCCTATATCTGGTTGTACTCTGGCTGCCGTCACATCATCCAAGTAGATGCTGCACACTGGTGGTGCTTGAGAAAAGACGCCTGACATGATTGTAAAGCACTTTGGGTGTACAGAAGTACATATCAAAGCGCCATATAAACACCTCATTCATTAATTCATTCAGAGATGGAGGGAGCTGCTCTAATCCAGGAGACGATGAACGGACTGCTCCTTCCCCAGGAGGAGGGCCATTTTGTTTCTGTTCAGTGTGTACCTGCATTCTCAATATAAGAGAGGACAGTCAGACTCAGCTATGCAATTCAGTTCGCCAGGTTTTGACCTGAATGACACATCCCATGTTGGGACGAGGCTCTGGTAGATTAGTTTAGTTTATCAGTTTATAATGATGTGGACTGTTAATAAGGTTCTGACTTTATCTTGTGTTTGTGTTATTATAAGTTATTATCTAGTTTACTGTAGTGTCACTTTCCACTTTACACGTGCCCAGCAACAGTTAGGCCAATCAGCAATCCCCCTTATTTTTCTCCACCAATCAGACAGTCTCCACTAGCGCAACTCTGAACTGTTGTCAGTATGCATGTAACTTTCATCGGAGACACTCGCTCCATTCCTGATCCGGTATATCTAGGGAAAATATCTTTATTCTTCAGTTCTGCTTCATGCGTCCATGAGAATGTGAGTCTATGTAAATATTGTTGTCTGTTCCTTGCTCAGATTAATGTAGTATGTGTACGATTCCTTACACTTTACTTTGCCTATCGATGTGTGCTTTCCTGGAGCTAAATAACCAAACCAGATTTAGGCTACATGATAGTTTCATACTTTCCCATATCTTTGATGGTGTTTAGAGCGATTTCACCATGTTTTGGCTGTGCGCATCGTAGGCTTTAACTCTGATCACGTGACACCAGCATGCGCTCTCTGCATGTTTCGGATGTGGCGAGATTTAAAGAGCATCTTGCAGGTAAAAAAAAAATCTAAATGAATATATAATCGTGTATGAAAATACCATATGAAAAGATAATGCAGGATTTAAAATGTTTTAAAACGACATAAGGACACCAATTTAGTAGATAAAGTGAGCGTTTCTTTGACTGCTCGTACAAACCGCTTTTTTTCAACATCGCGTCATTTTACATCACACGAGGGAGATGTGTGCTGTGCTCTGCCGCAGCTCAGTGCAGAATAGGTTGGTATTCAGTAAGAGCGGTCGTGAGTCAGTGTGTTTTCAATAGTTTTTGCATTTCAATTTATCATCGTCATGGTAAATTTTTGTGTTTGTGGAGCTTGCAAAAACTCCAGCCTGTCAGGACATCGAGTCCACCGGTTTCCTAACAAGAAAAAGGACGGTGCTATCTTTCGTGCCTGGGTGCGGTTTGTGCAGGTGAAGAGACGGGATTTCTCTTCCGCGTCGGCTTCGGAAAACGCGGTCGTGTGTAGCGTTCACTTCAGATCGGAGGATTATCGTCCCGGCGATATGATGGAGTTCAACATGGGATACCGAAGTAAGAACCGGGTGAGACTCAGAGCTGGTGCGGTTCCTTCAGTGCACGCATCTTCGGGTTCTCCCGCCGGATGTAGGCGCGAGCACAACCCCTTACAGAAAAAACACATGAACTTCACATGTGCAAAAACTCATGTGGTCACATGTGACCACATGCACGTGTGATTTTGCACATGTGAAATTTAACATGTAAAAACATGTGATTTGCACATGTGAAATATGTGGATCACATGTGTTTTGCACATGTGATTTTGCACATGTGAAATTTAACATGTAAAAACGTGAAACGTGCACATGTGAAATATGTGGATCACGTGAAACGTGTTTTGCACATGGGAAATGTGTGCTTTTGGAACATTTACACATGTGATTACATGTGAAACACATGTGAAACCCATGAGATCACATGTGAAACCTATGAGATCACATGTGAAACATGTAAAATTCCCATGTGAAACCCATGAGATCACATGTGAAACCTATGAGATCACATGTGAAACCTATAATCACATGTGAAACCCATGAGATCACATGTGAAACCTATAATCACATGTGAAACCCATGAGATCACATGTGAAACCTATGAGATCACGTGTGAAACCTATAATCACATGTGAAACCCATGAGATCACATGTGAAACCTATAATCACATGTGAAACCCATGAGATCACGTGAAACCTATGAGATCACATGTGAAACCTATAATCACATGTGAAACTCATGAGATCACATGTGAAACCTATAATCACATGTGAAACCCATGAGATCACATGTGAAACCTATAATCACATGTGAAACCCATGAGATCACATGTGAAACCTATGAGATCACATGTGAAACGTAAAATTCCCATGCGAGACCCGTGGAATAACATTTGAAACCCATCAACAATCTATGTTAAACCTACACCCCATGTAAACCTGCAACTTCATGTGAAACCCATGTAAAAATCATTAAGCAATATACCACAGAAAACGGTAGGCCTACCATGTTCTTTTGTAGGGCCTATAGCCATGTTTCCCAACATTAAAACAAATAATTCAAATTGAGCTTTTATTTCATTTCAAAATATGCAATACAAATTGAATGTTTAAAACAAAGCAAAACCAAATTAAAATTACCGTATTTTCCGCACTATAAGGTACGGAAGCCCTAAGAGGCCATGGAATATATTTTTTTTCTCTGTTGTTTTCTCGTGATAATGACTTAATTTTCTCGTGATCTCGAGATAACAAAAGTTGTTTTCTCGTGATCACGACTTGTTTTTTTCTGCGTAGTCGGCAAGAACAGTATAAGCACCAAAAACAGAATAAAGCAGCATCATGGATGATCGCATTCGCTTTTACTTTGATAACGGGCTCACTCAAAATGAAATAGTTCTATGTCTGTCAGTGATTGACGACTTCCACGTAAGTGTCCGACACTTAGAAGGAGGCTGTCAGGTCTGCAACTTTATCGTAAAAGACAATATAGCTATACCCTGAATGTGTAGTCAGTTTCATTTGCCAGCCAACTTCAGGGACATGGACGTCTGCATGTCTACAGAATTATGTTTGAAAGATGCAGATTAATGTTTTTTTGCGGCTGACCCGAGAAATGGTCAGAGAGGTTCAGTTAAGTCTGGCCAGGTTCTCCTCTGGGACACCTCTCTCTCTCTCAAATCAGTTATAAAATCCATCTCTTCTGCGGGATTTTTATGAAGTAGATTTCAAAATCAAAGAAGCCAGCTCGCACGTAGGCTAACGTTACACCATATACAACATTCAGAAGGAGCGAGATTTTCTCGCGAATCGCGATACACATGACGACGTGAGAAAACGGTTTTATGTCGAGATCATATATTAGAAATTAAGTCGTGATCATGAGAAAACAATATTTTGTTATCTCGAGATAACGAGAAAATTAAGTCGAGATCACGAGAAAACAACTTTTGTTATCTCGAGATCACGAGAAAATTAAGTCGTGATCACGAGAAAACAAGATAGAAAAAAATAACAATCCATGGCCTCTTAGGGCTTCCGTAATAAGGCGCACTTAAAAGCCTTTAATTTTTTCAAAAAACGACAGTGCGCCTTATAATCCGGAGCGCCTTATATATGGATAAAACAACCGCTGACTTAAACCTTGTTTATACTTTCGCCTGGCAACGGAGCGCGAGCCTCCGCTGACTGCGCGCGCAACTCCCCATACAGACGAGGCATTTATACTTGACGCAACTGTTTTGTTTTAGACTGAACACCAGACCATACAACTGATTTAGACGCGCAAACTGGGTGCCGGTGTGATGAGATATACTACTAATATCCGTCTGCTCGGGCAGATAATGCTCAGTCATGCATCTTCGGATGCGGAGGCGCGCGCGCTGTTACAATGACGTCATTTTTGCCGCGCGCGTGCCTCCGCGTCCGGAGATGCATGACTTTGAGCCGAATCTGCCAGACCAGACGGATATTAGTTTTTTATTACCTACGCGCTCATGCGGACGCGTCGAGTATAAACAAGGTTTTACAGCTCAGCCACTTGTTTTTTCATATTTTTTTGCAAGTGGTAGATCTTGGTTTACATTTGGACTTTGGATGTGATCTTAGGCTTGAAAAGGTTGGTGACCACTGCATAACGTAAACCCAGTCAAACGTTTGACTGCAGTATCTTCTATTCTATGCGCCTTATAATCCGGTGCGCCCTATATATGAAAAAAGTTATAAAATAGGCCATTCATTGAAGGTGCGCCTTATAATCCGGTGCGCCTTATAGTGCGGAAAATACGGTATACATAAAAAAAGCCTCTAAAACGATGATGTATAAGGGCGTGTGTGTGTGTATTGTGTGTTTGTGAACGTGTGTTGTCTCAGTCCTCTGTCTCCTTCAGCAGGCATCCTGTTTTGGGATAGAAAAACAATCAAAGATTAGGGCAGTGCAAACACTATCAGTCTATCCTGATAAACTAAAATTTTCTTTCTTTTCTTTCTGGATTTCAGGATTGTATCTGTTAATGTCAAGTGATGACTGGTCTATGTATATTGGCTGTAGCCAAATATATAAACAAGCAGATCCTACAGCATGCCCTCTAGAAGGTTCTAAGGATTACACATTTATTAGTATCTTTGTAGGTTGGTTGGTGTTTTAACGGCATGCCAGCCAAGGTTCCTTGGCATGTAAGTTGAAATGCTATAAAAGAGCAATAAAAAAAAAACAAAAAACTTTAAGGTCTTTAAAGTTTCCTTTGGATAAAAACTTTAAAATGGATTTAGTGTCATCGGTATCTTAGCAATACCCAATCCTGTGCCCAATTATCAAGCATTTCTGAAGATCTTAATGAGTTGGTTCAATAAGTTCATAATGAGTTCATAATCGCATTAAGAACATGGATGTAAACATGCTCTTATTCCCTAAAAGTGAAAGCAAAATGGTCCTAACTTTTGTATCATGTATCATGACATAATCCCTAAAAGTCACCATACAAATCTGCAAACAGTCCTAAATGAGCAGGATTGGGCCGCCTTTATTTCATGTGAAGATGTTATAGACAATAGTGTGTCCTTCCATAATACAGTTAAACTGATAATAGCATCATTTACTAAAAAGGTAAAGTGTAAAAGAACACATGACACTGACCTACCATGGTTTCATACTAAGTGTAGGTCACAAATGAAAATAAGAGATCAATTACTCAAAAGGGCGATTAAAACTGGCCTTACCTCAGATAGACAATTATTCACATCAGCTAGAAATAAAGTCACACAAATAATGCGGAAGGCAAAAGCTCACTTTTTCATGACGATTATTGATAGTGCAAAAGGGAATGGGAAAAAAAATTGGCAAAGCATTAACAAATTAATTGGTAAAGAGAATAAACAAGATAAATTAACTGAACTTAAAATCAATAATGTACTAGTGAAAGATCCATTCAATCTTGCATCTGAGCTAAACTCGTTTTTTAAAAACTCTGTCCAAGAAATATCGCAATTATTTATTCCATCTGAAATTGTTCATTCAGCTGTTAATTATACACAGCCTATATTTGTGATAAAAGAAATTACGGAACCAGATGTGGCTACCATTATTGATGAATTAAATAACTCCAAGGCCAAAGATGAATTTGGATTGGATACAAATTTCATTAAGTTACATAAAGAGTTTTTAATATGTCCTGTTACACATATGATTAATCAATCAATTAAACAGTCTATTGTTCCACCAGAATGGAAGATGGCCAAAATTACACCAATCTTTAAATCAGGGAGTAGATTATAGACCAATCAATATTTTGCCTGTTATATCAAAAATTATCGAAAAATGGATAGCAAAACAATTAATAATGCATTTAAATATATGTGGTTCTCCTCTGCATCCTATGCAATTTGGCTTCCGTGCTCATCATTCAACCGAAACAGCTGTGAATGTCTTTATGGAAAAGGTTAAACTTTCGTTAGACACACATTCTGTTGTTGGTGCTGTTTTCCTGGATCTGAAAAGGGCATTTGACACCGTCAATCACCAAATGCTCTTGTCTAGATTGACCAAATTCAATTTTTCCAAACAGGCCATCAGCTGGATGGACTCATTCTTAACAAATAGAATGCATTGTGTCTTGGTTGATAATATTAAATCTTCTTATCTTGAATGTACAGTAGGAGTCCCTCAAGGCTCCGTACTTGCACCGATTTTATTTTCCTTATACATAAATGATTTGCCTACAGTATGCCAAAACATCAATATCTTGATGTATGCAGATGATGCAGTAATTTTTACACATGCAAAAACTGTTAAAGACGCATCTCAATTGCTTACATCTGCACTGAATCGGGTACAGGAGTGGCTTACAAACTCATGTCTACTTTTGAATCCTAAAAAAACTGTCTGTATCATGTTTTCTAAACGGAAGATTGAATTGACACGTTCAAATATATTTTTAAAACAAGAAGAACTACAGATTGTAAATGAATTCAAATACCTTGGTGTTGTACTAGATCCCACACTGTCTTTTAAAAATCATATCAAAAGTCTTTCAAAAACTGTGAAATTCAATCTTGCAAATTTTAAATATATCAGACCGTCACTTTCATATAAAGCAGCCAGAATGTTTCTCCATTCTATGATCTTCTCCCATATTGAATACTGCTTTACAAACTGGTCACTCACAAATGCTACAACGCTCAAACCAATGGTGTCACTTTTTAAACGAGCTCTTAAAATATTTGATAAAAAAACGCTTTCTTATCATTATTGTCAAATATTACAGAAATATAATCTACTGAGTTTTGAAAATTTCTTAAAGTTTAAATATTCTTGTGCTATATATAAGGTCATACATGGACTTGCCCCACCCCCACTAAGTGAATATATTAAATTGAAAACAATGGGAAAAGGGAGAACTGTAACCAGGGCTTCCACCAGAGGTGACTGTATGGTGCCCTACAGACGTACAACATCTGGACAACATGTTTTGTCAGTTAAGGGGTCAGAGATATGGAATACGTTACCGGTTGTTGCTAGAGAATGTTCAACATATTCTACTTTTAAGAATCAACTTAAACAATGGTTCAAAACACATCAAAATTGTGCTCACTAATTGTATTTGTTGGAATGTGGTCGTTTGGGCATTTTTTATGGTACTGTTTTGTTATATGTATGTATATCAAGCTAAACCCGGCACGTATTGTGTTTGTTAGTATTTTGTTATAAATTGCTTGGAGCATATAGAATAGCACTTTACTGGTTATATAAATATGTATGTGTATTTTGTATTAGATGCCCTGTCTGAAAACTGTGATATCTCGTATAATATGTTTTTGAATTTTATGGCGTCTTGTAACTATGTTTTATTATATTTAGTGTTTAGTTTTGTTATTTGATACTGTGATGACCTGACGGGGGACTACAGATGTAAAGTAGCCCTACGGGCTAACTCTGGCATATTTACACTGCTGAAAAGCTAAGATGTTCATTAATATGCATTGTCCCTCTTAAATAAACAAATAAATAAATAAATAAATAAAATTTTGGCATCTGTCTCTTCATTAAAGTCTGCGTGAATCGGAAGTTGCAACCGACTTTATTTCAGTGTTGTGACGCATTTCCAAATGAAACGGAATATTGAACAGAGGGCAGGGTTTTTGCTTTAGTGCTCCTCCTCTCCATCTCTGCTCATAGCAGGCTAACAGTTGGAAGGGAGGGTTAAGGATGTTCAAACCCAACTCGTCAAACAGACGTCATCAAGGGACGCCATTCCAGGGCGAAAGCAAATTTTCAGATTTTGATTAATGATTACCACGACAAACAATTTGTTTTCTGTGTATTAAAGGTCCCATTCCATGGATTATTTTTATTATTTTATCATGTTTCCAGGGGTGCCCTTATAATGTTAGTATGTTTTTTAGATCAAAAATTGTTATAATTTAGAAATAAAAGGCATATTTCCTAGCCTGATTTCATTCCCTGGTTTGAACACTCTGTTTGAAGGGGCGTGTCTGCTGTGAGACTTCAGTGTAAACGCCCTCTGCTGTGATTGGCTGAAATGATTGCATATGAAATATCTGGCATTACATGTGGAACTATCTGGAAAACTTTTACTATTACAGCTATTATACGTTTTTACTATTACAACTATCGGGATTAACGAATCGTGAGAAGTTTTTTTAAGTATTTAGATCTATTTCAATCACATAAAAAATTGCAGTGAGCATTGAGCAGATGACAGCCTGTTGATCGCGTGAAAAAAGATCTTATCATTGCAACGCAGTTTCTGCACTCACTAATGATTTCACCAATGCAAACATGAGGCATATAAATACAGTAAGAGCTTCGTTGTGCAATGTAACAGCGTCATTGATTTCATAACGAGTTTTGGCAAGTGTCCAGATAAACTCGCGCTGTGTGATTGATTGACAGCTTGGACGATTGTAAAGGGATTGTTCTTTGATCGCTTTCTGTATATTAATCACAGTTTAAGTAAGATTATTTTCATCCTACTAAGAGAAACGATGTGAAGTTGATCGCTACTTCCATATTAAATCACTACTTGTACTTACCGCTTGCTGGAATATAGTTGAAATTGCCTCCTTCGTCAGTATGAAACGCTGAGAGAAGCCTGCTTGATATTATCCCAGGTTAGAAAAACAGTCCGTGGTGAAATGGACAGAGCAAACTAACAACTTCGAATTAAACTTTTGCGGTATCCGATTATAGATAAACATCAACCGTCTGTTGACATTTCGCCATCAATACGCCTGTGTTCCTGTGGGCGGAGCTTAGTATAAACACGGTTCTGGTGATGTCACTAATGCAGGTAGTAGAGGGGTGTAGTCCAATCGAGCCGTTTTTTGTAGTCAACTTCTGTTAAATAAAATATCTCGCTTGGCATTGAACTTTGAGCGTTATAATTTTACAGATATTATTTATACTCTAACAACAACATTACACACTAACTAAACTTTGAAACATCGCATGCAACGGGACCTTTAACTTAAACGGATTAATTGTTCACCTCAAGACAAAGTAATGTGCGCTAACAAAGTAAATAGGGTCCATTTTGATTTCATGATATACATTTTCTTTTAAGGCGGTGTTTAAAGCTGCTTTTGATTTTCACAGATGACTTATTTGCTGTGTTCGGATCTAAAGACCGTTAGCTATTAAGCCTATATATTTTTAGTGATATTATTATTATTATTATTAATAATTTGTAATTGTATTGTTATTAGTCAGTCATTAAATGTTTTGTGAATATGCTATGGAAACAAAAAATCCTGGCGAACAGCAATGTCGTTTTCATCTTGGCTTAAACAACTGTATAAGAGTGATGCGTCTTTTTTTATAAAAAGCACTATTGACAATTTGTGAATAGATCACAAAATAGACAGGAATAGACTGATGTTGGATCATCTGAAGATTACCTTTCTGCTCGTCTCCTCAGATCTTTTAACTTTTGTGCCATGCAGACCTTGATCTCAGTGCCTCCGATGTGTCTTTTTGACATGGTCTGTAAGAAATGAGATTGATAACATTAAAATTTGAAAACAAGTTTGGAAAGCCAAAGAGGGCCAAAGAGGGCCTAAATAATCCAATAATCTATACTGTATAAAAAAGATGTCAATGATTCATCAAAAAGTGCAAAAGTATTATTTTCATTAGAGTATGACCTCTCTTTAAATTGGAGACGTGAAAAAGAACATTTTTGTGTGCTAAAGGAGTCATGAAATGGATAATCAAAATATTCTTGATATTTACACATTTAAGAGGTGAGATTAGAAAATGATCACATTTACAAACATTGGACATTTTTAGCGCAAAACACTTCACAAACTTTATGAACTCCAGGAACAAAATATAAAATACTGAAACGGCATTTAAAGCGTCAACGATTTAAAGTGCCAACGATTTCGATTTTGGCACACTGCAGCAGCTGACCACTAAGGAGTACAGTGAAGTGACAACATGGCATTAGGGGTGTCGAAATTAATCGTTTCAACGATGCATCGCGATGCAAACGAGGACGATTCGGTATCGGTAGGCTATAGTAATAGACCATAACCGATTATAATGTACTGACACATTTGTCGCGTACGTGCTTTGTCGCGGTAGCACTGAGGGAGGCGAGACGCGAGTGTAAACGCAGCCATAGTGTACCTTTAATTAAAGTTGTATATTATTTCCATGAGGATAAAGATGTTTATGTCAGTGAGTGGTCAGTGTGAAACAAAGCAAAAGGCGATACATGTATGAATGATCAAATTAAAATTGTTCACCCAAACATCTAAATTTTGTCATCACTTACCCTCAAGCTTTTCCAAACCTCTTTTTTGTTTAACAGAAGAAAGAAACTCATACAGGTTTGTAACAACTTGAGGGTGAATTTTTGTGTGCACATTTCTTGAAATTACCACCACAAAGCCAGTAATTTTGATCACAAAACTCACTAGGAGAATTTTTTTTTTTTTTGCAAAATGCAGTACAGGTGGAACTGTAAAATTGAAATGCTTACCCTCTTGCATTTGAAAATTTAATTTTCGCAAACGCCTTATCTCCTTTTCCTTGGTTTTTCAGCCTCTCCTCAAGCTCCTTTACATCATTTTTGTAGTCTCTCTATCAGTGTAGAAAGAGGAGAGGTATACAAGAGAAAGAAAATAGATAAAGCCACTTGAAGTGCTGAAGAACTATCTAGAATCTTGTAATAATGAAAATATATCTGTTATCTGTTGCTCAGATAGAGACAACTAATGAATTGTGTTTTGTTTTCTCTCACCATGTACTGCCTATTTGGTGACATATGTATGAAAAATACACTTTTGCCAAATACTCCCCTCTTCAGTTACAAATTGTTCGCAATGCATTAAAACAGATCCTTTTAAATCCTGTGGAGTTTGTCTACTATGTTTGCGATTTTTGTGCGTTTTAAAAGTTGATAATATATTTGTTTCAAATGTACAGTTTGCAAAAGGGCATGTTACAGTCTCATGTTGCTTTAGATGGCTAAACTATGTCTTTTCCTCACAGATGTCACTGAACTCACAAACTGAACAACTGAATGTAGAAAACTCTCTTGCTTTTTTTTTCAGAGTGAAATCTTGCCAGATGAGTCTTTAACGCACCTTTGGTTTTGAATGTATGTAAATGCAGTGAAGTGTTCTGGTCACGTGCCAGTGTTTCAGTAGATATTGCTGTAGGACAGTGGTTCTCAATTCCAGTTCTCGTGACCCAATGCTCTGCACATTTTGTATGTCTCTCCTATCTGACACACTCAGTTCAGTTCATGGAGTCTCTCCTAATGAGCTGATGATCTGGTTCAGGTGTGTTAAATAAGGGAGACATACAAAATGTGCAGAGCAGTGGGTCACGAGGACTGGAATTGAGAACCACTGCTGTAGGAGAATTGACTGGCTTTTTGTCAGAAAACTTGCAATGACGACAGAGCATCACTTTGGCCACACCCTGATGGAGAAATAAAAGTACAATTGATCACAAAAAATAAAAGTACAATTGATCACAAAATAATAATAATAATAATTTGACGCTTATAAAATAATTTAACATAAATTGAGCGTCAGCGTCAGTTCTGGCAGGCCAGGTAGTCAAGACGCTGCTAATGCTGTTTGCTAACAACACTGTCCCGTCAGCTGATCTGCTCCAGCTGAGCTGCATTAGCTCGTTAACTCCCCTCGCTGCTCAATGGCCAAAGCTCAAACAAGGCGCCCTATTTAAAGCACATTCAGTTGCTCATACATGCTTGCTGCTCGCTTCTGCTGATCTGTACGCTGGTAAAAAGCTGTTTAATTCCTTCATCTAGCTTGTTTCTCGGAAGGTGGCTTAGTCATCTCTTCATAGCACTTACACTGTAGACTGTCAAAACAGTTCAAAGACAGATAATTCTAGGTAACAGCATGTTTTAGCTATTGTGGTCTTGAATAGTCATTTCAGTAATTAATTAATAATTTTTACCATAATATAATTGCTAAATTAGGGTGGCTCAGACGACACCGTTCGAGACACTCAATTTCTGTTTTGGGGGGAATAGCTCATCTAGTCAAAATAATGTGAGAGCCCTTATGCTGCTGCTGCATCCCCTCATGCTGATAATGCTGTCCCTATATGCGGCTGCTATCTCCTCATACTGTGCTGTCCCCTGACTCTGCTAATTCATGAATGGTCAGGGGACTCATCTGATCAGAACATACTGCTGCGGCTGTCCCCTGATTCTGCTAACTCATGGGTGGTCAGGACTCATCTGATTATAACATATTGCAAATTATCCGTGTATATTTGTAGATTACTAAGCATATAAATTGTTAAAATAAAATCATCCTCTGTATCTCAGAGGATTGCCAGGTGTGGTTTTGTTTGGGGGGATATTTTAGCTCTCACAGTCCTAAACTGTGTGAGCGTTCCCTAATGCTGCTGCTGCTGCTGCTGCTGTCGTCTGACTCTCTGCTATTTCATGGTGCTCATGAAAGGTCAGAGGACTCCCTGAACAGAGCCATACCGCCAAATTTCAATTCAGGAACATCAACCTGTTTGCAATCTATTCAATATAAATTCTTTAATTATTTTTATTGTCTGTGTTCTTGACTTAATGGACCTGACAGAAATTGAGCGTCAGCGTCAGTTCTGGCAGGCCAGGTAGTCAAGACGCTGCTAATGCTGTTTGCTAACAACACTGTCCCGTCAGCTGATCTGCTCCAGCTGAGCTGCATTAGCTCGTTAACTCCCCTCGCTGCTCAATGGCCAAAGCTCAAACAAGGCGCCCTATTTAAAGCACATTCAGTTGCTCATACATGCTTGCTGCTCGCTTCTGCTGCCCGCCACCTCCCCAGCTCCTCCTTATGCATAACGTGGTATTTGCTTTATGTCATGTTGCCTGCTCTGTTCACAGGGGGGATATTTTAGCTCTCACAGTCCTAAACTGTGTGAGCGTTCCCTAATGCTGCTGCTGCTGCTGAACAGACTCCCTGAACAGAGCCATACCGCCAAATTTCAATTCAGGAACATCAACCTGTTTGCAATCTATTCAATATAAATTCTTTAATTATTTTTATTGTCTGTGTTCTTGACTTAATGGACCTGACAGAACTATATTAGTTAGGCCTGTTTCCTTAAATTTGTGATGAAACCGGAGTTGCAACCAATTTTCCTTCTGTTATTTAATGAGCTTCCTCACCTCACCTGTGTTTCCCACTTCTCTGGCAGCAGCTTTCTTCAGAAATGTTGACATTTTGGAGCTTTCCTCTGTTGTAGAGGGATTATTTGTGTTGCTGCTGAAATCACAGAACAATTTTTATCAATATTTGTTTCAGCAATTTTTAAGCACTCCATGTAAGTGACGTCACCGATTAACAGTACGTTTACGTTAAATAAATTAGCTCACGTCCAAGCAAAATCTTTACAAAACTATCAAAACCTCTCATCTACACATAAGATGTGATTAAAGGCCCAAACTTTCATAAACAAAAGCTCAAGCTATAAAGTTAACTGTTAGCCTACCTCTTCTGAAAACGGTTGAGATGCTAACGGACTTTTTCGAAGACACTAAACCATTTCTATAAAGTAAATATTCAACAGAAGCGTGTCAATTACAAGTAAGATAAGTGTCAAGAACAGTTGTGTGTATTATTTGTGTGATTTTAGAGGCTAAACTCACCTGAAAGCAGTGAAAACAACAGCGAGAGACGGAGTTTTACTGACAGTTGCAGTAACGTCTTGGTTACGTATGTAACCCTCGTTCCCTGAGTAGGGAACGGAGACGTTACGTCGGATGACGACGAATGGGGTTTCGCTTAGAAATCCTATCACCTTCGAGTATATAAAACGAGCCAATGGCAAAGAAATGCCATGGGTCTGCGGAATTTGCATAGCGTATCTCCACCCCACCCTGGGGGTATATAAGGAAGTGTGCTGGCAACATGCAGATATGTCTTCGCTGAGGAGCCGAGACTGAACTCAGGCGTTCCAGCGGTACAGCGGAAGTGGCAGGGAGACGTAACGTCTCCGTTCCCTACTCAGGGAACGAGGGTTACATACGTAACCGAGACGTTCCCTTTCATTGTCACTCCGAGTTACGTCGGATGACGACGAATGGGGTTCCCAGTGTAATCACACCACCTCTCGACTGTCTTCCAGTGCCCTGCGTATGTCTGAGCTCCCTGTTGTGAGACTAGCACGGACGAAGGAGTCCTACTTAACACAGGAATACCAAGGTACACTGGGAAGCATATCCAGTGGAAATATGCAATTATGCCCAGCCCAAAGGGGGGGACTTGGGATACACATATGACCCCGAAGGGCTGCATATGGAGAATCACTGGGGTGTCCAGCCGCAAGTGGAATATTTCAACCCCAGGGGTGGCAAGGTGGCTTGCCAAGGGAAAGACACATGCTCAAAAGAGGCTTACAGTGGAATACACATGTGGGGGTCGCCCAGAGGGGGAACCATGCACATGGAGGCACCTAGCCAAGCGCGAAAGCTGCTCAGTTGCATAACTCTGGCGTTGACGTCGTCAGTGCTGGAGGAGACTCAGGGCTTATTAGGCTCACCTGAGGAGAATATCGCACGTATCCCGTCCGTGGAGAGGAATGGCGAGCAAGCGAAGACACCTGAGCAGAATCTCTTACCGGCTAGTTGAAGCGAGTACATGAGAAGAAACTGGCTCCACTCGGAGATTGTAGAATCTCGCGAATGTGTTAGGTGTCGCCCAGCCTGCAGCTCTGCAGATGTCTGTTAGCGAGGCGCCATGCGCTAGAGCCCAAGAGGATGCCACACTCCGAGTGGAATGGGCCGTCACACCAAGGGGGCACGGTCGACCTTGCTGCTGGTAAGCCAAAGCAATGGTGTCCACTATCCAGTGAGACAACCTTTGCTTGGAGAGAGTGTAAGGACCATCCATTGGCCCAACGACGGAATCCAACGGCCTGGCGAAGGTTTAAAGCGTGTATGCCTTTTCAGCGCTCCAGTGAAGTTCACTTAATTTATTGGAACTTAGTTTTAGTATTACTTTAGCTCTATGCGTAATCTGACTCCAATTTCAAATGATAATCAAATTTAGATTGTATTTCTGATTAGAAAATAATCATAAACATTGATTATGAATTAATTTAGATCTTTGATAATTCTGATTATCCCATACTTTCAATTATTCGTTCATTACGGACCTAGTGTCGCTTTGAGACGTCACGTCGCGACTGCGCGCTCACGATCACAAACTAGCCAGTCCTGAAATAGTCAGAGGGTGCAGTGCAAGTATTTTACCCTATGCAGTCGCGCACTACAGACCCATAGGCGTAATTTTTTATAATATTTGCAGCGTACAACATGCTAAGTCAGGGAACAGTCAGAAATCAGGAGGTTTTCCTAAGATGTGCCCCATGGTCCATTCAAAGTGCCTCCAGTTTGATCTATTCTGGACAAAGTTTTGCGGAAACACCAGACTACACATTAATCTACTGGAAATAATGATTTCAGAAGAATTCAGAATAAATCAAGGTTATCATTTATTTGTCAGGTAAAAATATATCATGCCAATTACAGAAGTAAATTATTAAAAGCCAATTCAAAAAATATATGACATCATTTACTCAAAGATGACTCTAAAAGTAAGTAATGTTTTCCTGACAGAGACACACAGTAATGTGTCAGGGCTTTCCAACAGGAAAATACTGACATGCATTACTGTGTGGGAGATTCTCCTGGTAAAAGATTCCCACAGGTTTCTCTGTTCCCTCACCTTAAATACCAGATCAGAACAGAAGGGGGTTAAACAAATGTTGTTTAGAGTTGTTTGGGCCAATCCATGTACCCCAGGGGGGTAGCACCTGGTTTCAGGAGATGTAAAGAGATATCAGCCAGAAAGGAGATACAGGATTCTCCAAGTTCCCAATCTTTTTCATTAAACCAATGACTGCAATGAAATTAAGACCATTTTACCAATCGCACTGTGCCCTTTAAAATGACACCAAACATGAAAAGGAAAACCAACATATTCACAAGATACATCATATGTGATATATAGACATTCTTAATGTACTTTCAGTGCCTTGAGGAGGGAGAGGGGGAGGGAGAAGAGGAGGGAGAGGGGGATGCAGAGATAAGGAAGAAGGACAGTTTGGACAGGCGATGTCCTGTGCTCTGTCTTTGCTATCTTCTGTCCAGGGTGCATTTTACTGCTTTATTGCAGTATTTTGTTTTAACAGGAAAATCAGTTCTTACAGACGGCCCCTGGCCCCTTGGGACAGATTTAGATCAGGCCAAAGGGGACATTTTTTGGACATTTTCCTGTTTCCACATTTTCAGTGTTCATAGGACTGACCACTGTGGTTTGCAGTGTTAGTCGATTGGTGCAGGAATCCAGTCGTCACCTGAAATAACAGCATTAAGACAGGTTGAACATTAAAATGAAAGCATGGCAGAATACGTCGATGCTGCAGCAGCTGGACTGGGTGTCACATGACCCTCTTGGCCGGGTTTGCTTCCACCTGCACTTGGCTGCGTTGGTATTCAGTCTGTAGAATGATCTCATTGTATCAAGTCTGTTTGCGTTGGTCAGCATAATCAGAAAGTGTCAGTGGAAAGTGTCATTATAACGCTTTGCGGAAACATCTTTGTCCTCCCTAGGATGTTTTAACTGACCATTTGAGAAGTCCTCGGTCACCTTCAAGCAGAAGGTTTCATTTGCCGGGTAGATCAGAACTCCATAGTTGAAGGAATCATTTACTGATGACGCTCCATTGCGTGCGAGACACCTGAACAACTTCTGAATGACCATGCAATAATTGAACACTGATGTATTTGTGGTTATTGTAAGATGATGAAAAAGTTATTGGATAAACACAAGAACACAGATAACAAAACATGATGTACTCAAAAATGTGAAACCCAAAAGACAAAGGTGCGAGTGGTAAATATGGTCTCTTTTTCAGAATCATATATTTAATGAACAGGTGTAATTTGATCACCAAATTCTTCACTACCGCAGTGATCTGGTAGTGGAATTTAGACTTGGTCTGGATAATCAAGGAAGGGTAACAGAAAGTCACCATAACTAGTATATTTAGCAGTATGCATCATTAGAGTATATCACATAATTAAACATGGAAATACACAATTTCATAATTATAAAATTGTCTACATTAGTTGTTATAAGTGCAAATCATTAATGAAACCTAAGGTTTTAATAGATTCAATTAGAAAATGAAATGTATAGAAACAGAGATTTAAATTCTCTGGTTTATCTTTGTAATTATCCTCTGTGCATTTGATGTACAGGCTAGGTCACACTCAATAATGCAGGTCTGACTGGGAATCGTTTAGTTGACAGATAGAAATGCCTGCATTTTAGATTTAGCTGTTTTGATATTGTCATTAGTCATTTGTTGGAAACTAGGGGGCCCTCCTGGTTTTCAACAATTGCCAACGACTGGACATAATAAATATTTTGTCCAAAGACCAGTTGTATTAATGGGTCTCAATTAGATGTTTTATGTGGGTTTAAATCAATTGATGTGTGACCACAGCCATGCATGTCCTATGCACAGCACAGTATTTACATACAGGAAGTTGACAAGACTGTAATGCTGAAAAGAAATTAATAAAATAATTTCCCTTGTCCTATATGTATGAAGGTGAATGATGTATTGCATGATGTGAATAATTTTGGCCTGGATAGTCTTATGATCTATGCCAGGTAGAGACGTTCTAAGATTGTCGTAGTGATGGTGTGTATTGTGTATGTTTGTGTATAGGAGATGGGTGGTGTTTTATCCTACCATAATTTGTGTTGCATAATTTAGTTCCGGTGCTACACCGGGAGGCCACATACAGGAGCTGCTTCTGTAGTGTTATGAGGTGTGAGCGGCCCCTTGAAGTTTCTCCACCCCCATCTCCTAATGTAAAGCTGTGTGTCCTGCTTAAGGTAGGCGAAACCAGACCCTTGCGGAGTCTGGTTCTGAAGAAAGTCATTTGTCAGCCTGTAAGGAAATAGACCTAGAGAGGAAAACACAGTTTAATCTTGAGCCTTTATACAAATTGCATTAAGATAGATGGTCGATCTCAATATTTATTTGATTGCCTTTGCCAGACAGTTGTTACTGATGGCTTTGATCTGTTAAGATTTTACGCCATTAGAAGATCATTTGTTTTTGTTTACAAAGACATGTATCATTATCATGATCATGTTTTTGCAAAGAAAAGGTAAATTAAACAGTGATAATGGTCAGATCTGACTGCTATTGCAGTTAAACTCATACAGTCTGCTGTGTTGTGGGCATTAGGACCCTCAGGTCTGCTAGGGAAATCTCTTTGCATGATGCTGTTTATTTACACTAGCCAGATCTGTGTTTAGAGCAATTAGATCACCAGGTGTGGTGCTGTGCTTGTTTGTTTAGCATTTGGAATTTATGGTGTTATTCAACTCTTGACCATTTGGATCTCTGTGGTCTATAAAGACTTTAGATTTTCTGCCTGATATTTACATTTCACACAACTGTACATGTCCAGTAAAATACCTTTCCTGATCAGATTCCATGTAAGCTGAAGCTCCCAGAGAGGAGTTTTTTAACTCTTGCACCACTTTGTTTGTGGTTTTGTTGCAAGAGAAAATTAAAATTTGTACCTCCCCTTGTTACTGGGTTAAAGATCTATTAGATCAAAATTAAATCATCCTGTGGATTTGGATGGATATTTAAGACATGGCAATCAGGTTGATCATTTTAGTTGGTATATACTGAGCATTGTAATTTCTCTCATTAAAGATTCTTGCACAAATAGAAGGTAAAGAAATTCTTTCTGATTCATTCTTCCTTTCAGTTTCCTTTCTTATCCAATACTTTCTCTAACCATCTATTATCTCCTTCCTCCCAACACTAGTAGTGTTCCTCTTGTTCCCTACAAACACGTACCATCTTTCTACATTCTGATTCTTTCCATTCTCATTAAACATCCTTTCCTCTTCTAACCCAATGCTGAATCATCACGAGATTAAAGCCATTCTTGGCCATTACAATATAATATATATTACAACCTGGTCATAATATAAATTATATTTTATAAAATTGTATAAATCAAACCAATTTCATTTACTGGTCTCAGGGTTTTTTACTGAGTAATTTGTCTAAACTGACTTGTTATCTTCTCACTGATCTTTTTAGAAGGCATTTGGCCCTGCAGCTCCAGCTGTGCTGGCATGAGCATTGTGTACACAGCAACAACCAAACTGGAAACCAGTTACAGCTGCTTTGATGCTGTGAACATTCAATGGACTGCATGCATTGAGAAACATGGGTCAAATCATTGCTCAATTTAAAGATTTTTGTGACTACAATTTAGAATTGGTCACAATTACCTTGTTTTAGACTGAGATGTTATCAGTTGCATTCTTTTAAGAATCTTCTTTGAATATGAAAGAAAGGTTGGACAAACAGGTCTCATGGAGGGCGCCGAGATTGTTTTATGGTTTGTTACTTTTGTCAGTCTCTTTTGAGACCTCGAAAACATACAAGAATGCAGTGATTGCAAATTCTGATATAAGCTATGTTTTATAAGACTGAGCCTTAAATGGTGTTGTTTAAACCATATATGGGACATCAGTCATGAACTTTTTGACACTATTAAAAGATTTTCAAAGAACAATGATTACTTTGATGTAATTCATATTGGTCTTTGACTAAATTATCTCATCAGATAAGGACAAGCTGTGCATGTCCTCTGAAACTATCAGGCCTGGTTACAAGCCTCTAGTAACACAATAATTGTCATTATATGCATCAGTTTTAAAATTTAGCGTATTTTTCCAAATTTCAGCCTCTAGGACTTCTGCATAGCAGCTGTTCTCTAGGACTGAGATCAATTTCTCAGATCATTTCTTTTGAAATATTCTAATTGCATTGCACTGTTTTGTCCAACTTTACACTTCACACACAAAGGATTCAAGTGAGACAGTTTTACTTGTAGCTATCTTCTATCTTTTAGCTCATCAATTCACAAGATTTGTTCACAAGTTAGCGTGACCATTTTCTTATTTCCATTATTGCAATGTTGTTGCAGCAAAGCAAATAATTAAATGTAACGACATTATTTACCTCAGAGTTTAAGTTTTTAGTTTTCAACCCTCTGTTGAGTACCAGAATAAAATTTGGATGATGTTATTCCAATTTAGGTTTCATCACTTGTTGCATAGACAAACAAGGAGGTATTTAAAGTTAAAGCATGGGATATCTTTTCTCATCTACACTGCCGCTATCATGTCCCTGATATGTGGTTTTATCTAATTCTCAAGCCCCACCGGATTTTGCGTTCTCCGGTCTAACTGGGTATGCCGACCCATTCTACAAATGTGTCTATATGAGGTGCGTCTGAATTTTCCCTCAACACTTCTAAAAGGCAAAAGAGAATTGACTTACCAAACGGCTGAAGAAAGAGAAGGACATCTTACTTCTCTTATTTGTTGCAAGTCCCAATATTGCACTGAAAAGACACTCGCAACCTGGAGAATCACGTCGAGGTCACCACTTTTTAAGGACCATCCATTGGCCCAACGACGGAATCCAACGGCCTGGCGAAGGTTTAAAGCATGTATGCCTTTTCAGCGCTCCAGTGAAGTTCACTTAATTTATTGGAACTTAGTTTTAGTATTACTTTAGCTCTATGCGTAATCTGACTCCAATTTCAAATGATAATCAAATTTAGTTTGTATTTCTGATTAGAAAATAATCATAAACATTGATTATGAATTAATTTAGATCTTTGATAATTCTGATTATCCCATACTTTCAATTATTCGTTCATTACGGACCTAGTGTCGCTTTGAGACGTCACGTCGCGACTGCGCGCTCACGATCACAAACTAGCCAGTCCTGAAATAGTCAGAGGGTGCAGTGCAAGTATTTTACCCTATGCAGTCGCGCACTACAGACCCATAGGCGTAATTTTTTATAATATTTGCAGCGTACAACATGCTAAGTCAGGGAACAGTCAGAAATCAGGAGGTTTTCCTAAGATGTGCCCCATGGTCCATTCAAAGTGCCTCCAGTTTGATCTATTCTGGACAAAGTTTTGCGGAAACACCAGACTACACATTAATCTACTGGAAATAATGATTTCAGAAGAATTCAGAATAAATCAAGGTTATCATTTATTTGTCAGGTAAAAATATATCATGCCAATTACAGAAGTAAATTATTAAAAGCCAATTCAAAAAATATATGACATCATTTACTCAAAGATGACTCTAAAAGTAAGTAATGTTTTCCTGACAGAGACACACAGTAATGTGTCAGGGCTTTCCAACAGGAAAATACTGACATGCATTACTGTGTGGGAGATTCTCCTGGTAAAAGATTCCCACAGGTTTCTCTGTTCCCTCACCTTAAATACCAGATCAGAACAGAAGGGGGTTAAACAAATGTTGTTTAGAGTTGTTTGGGCCAATCCATGTACCCCAGGGGGGTAGCACCTGGTTTCAGGAGATGTAAAGAGATATCAGCCAGAAAGGAGATACAGGATTCTCCAAGTTCCCAATCTTTCTCATTAAACCAATGACTGCAATGAAATTAAGACCATTTTACCAATCGCACTGTGCCCTTTAAAATGACACCAAACATGAAAAGGAAAACCAACATATTCACAAGATACATCATATGTGATATATAGACATTCTTAATGTACTTTCAGTGCCTTGAGGAGGGAGAGGGGGAGGGAGAAGAGGAGGGAGAGGGGGATGCAGAGATAAGGAAGAAGGACAGTTTGGACAGGCGATGTCCTGTGCTCTGTCTTTGCTATCTTCTGTCCAGGGTGCATTTTACTGCTTTATTGCAGTATTTTGTTTTAACAGGAAAATCAGTTCTTACAAGAGCCTTTCCCTTCAGCTTCCCACCATGACAGACAAAGAGCTGGTCTGAGGTCCTGAAACACTGCGTTCTGTCAACGTAAGCACGGAGTGCAGTGCGCGTACTGGACAGAGCAGTGCCAAGGCTGGGTCTGCCTCCTCCAAAGGCAGCGCTTGCAGGTTCACCACCTGGTCTCGAAAGGGTGTGGTGGGAACCTTGGGCACATATCTAGGCCGGGGTCTCAGGATCACGTGAGAGTTAGCCGGTCCGAATTCCAGGCACGCTTTGTCAACCGAAAATGCCTGCAGGTCCCCTACCCTCTTGATGGAGGCCAATGCAACCAGGAGCGCTGTCTTCATTGACAGGTACTTAAGCTCCACTGATTGCAGAGGCTCAAAGGGAGCACTCTGCAGGGCAGTTAAAACCACTGAGAGGTCCCAAGAGGGTACGAGGGGAGGACGAGGAGGATTCAGTCTCCTGGCTCCCCTCAGGAACCTGACGATCAGGTCGTGCTTCCCCAAGGACTTACCATCAACTGCGTTGTGATGTGCGGCAATGGCGCAACATACACTTTCAGGGTGGAGAGAGACAGCCTTCGCTCCAACCCTTCTTGCAGGAAGGAAAGCACGACACTGATGGGGCATTTCGTGGGTTCTAGATTTTTAGAAGAACACCAGTTGACGAAGAGGTTCCACTTCAACGCATAGGCATGTCTCGTGGACGATGCTCTAGTGGAAGTGATGGTAGCCACCACCGCTGGTGGTAGGGTACTCAAACCTGCCATAAGGTGCCCCGTCCCTGAGAAAGCAGGTCCTTCCTCAGAGGAATTGGCCAGGGAGGTGCTGTCGCGAGGAGTACTAGTTCTGAGAACCAGGTGCGGTTGGGCCAATACGGGGCAACCAAAATGACCTGCTCCTCGTCCTCCCTGATCTTAAGCAAAGTCTGCGAAAGAAGGCTCACTGGGGGAAACGCATACTTGCGGAGGCCCCGCGGCCAGCTGTGCGCCAGTGTATCTGTGCCGAGCGTGCCCTCGGTCAGGGAATAAAACAGGCCGCAGTGGGACGAGTCGTGGGAGGCAAACAGGTCTACCTGTGCGTCCCCGAACTGATCCCAAATCAGCTGAACCGTCTGGGGATGGAGTCGCCAATCTCCAGCGAGAGGCCGAAGCCGAGACAGCTCGTCGGCCGCCTGGTTCAGGTCTCCCGGAATATAAATGGCTCGAAGCGACCTCAGATGCTTCTGACTCCATATGAGGAGGTGGCGGGCGAGTTGTGACATACGGCGGGAGTGCAGACCACCTTGGCGGTTGATGTACGCTACTGTCGCGGTATTGTCCGATCGGACTAGTACGTGTTGACCCCTGAGCAACGCATGAAAGTGGTGCAGGGCAAGACGTACAGCCAACAACTCAAGGCAATTGACATGCCAAAGGCGCTGGGGTCCTGTCCAGGAGCCCGCGGCAGCATGTCCATTGCACATGGCACCCCAGCCCGTGGTGGAGGCATCTGTTGATACAACAACATGCCTGGAAACTCGTTCCAAGGGCACTCCGGCCCGAAGAAAACTGAGGTTCGACCACGGGGTGAAGGTCTGACGGCAGGTCGGAGTCACTGGGACTCGGAGCGTGCCGTGATGCCATGCCCACCTCGGGACTCGATCGCGAAGCCAAAGCTGAAGTGGTCTCATATGAAGCAACCCGAGCGGCGTGACTGCAGCTGCGGATGCCATATGCCCCAGGAGCCTCTGAAATAGTTTCAGTGGAACCACACTCTTGCCCTCGAACTGACGAAGGCAAGTCAGCAGTGACTGCGCGCGCTCGCTCGTAAGCTGCGCGCACATGGCGACCGAGTCGATCTCCATACCGAGAAAAGAGATCCTCTGCACGGGGCAGAGTTTGCTCTTCTCCCAGTTGACCCGAAGGCCCAGACGAGCTAGGTGCCGGAGCACTAAGTCCCTGTGTTCGCAAACCTGGTCTCGAGAGTGAGCTAGGATCAGCCAGTCGTCGAGATAGTTCAGGATGCGAACCCCGTGTTCCCGAAGGGGAACAAGGGCTGCCTCGACGACCTTCGTAAAGACGCGAGGAGACAGGGCTAGCCCGAAAGGGAGAACCGCGTACTGGTATGCCTGCCCCTCGAAGGAAAACCGTAGAAATGGTCTGTGTCGAGGAAGAATGGAGACATGGAAGTAGGCGTCCTTCAGGTCGATCGCTGCAAACCAATCCTGCGGCCGAATGCACTCGAAAATGTGTTTGGCCGTGAGCATCTTGAACGGCATCCTGTGAAGGGAGCGGTTCAAGACGCGCAAGTCGAGGATTGGTCGTAACCCACCGGATTTCTTCGGTACAATGAAGTAGGGGCTGTAAAAGCCGGACCTCATTTCGGCTGAAGGGACAGTCTCGATCGCACCCTTCGCCAGTAAGGTAGCGACCTCCGCTCTCATAACCGGGGCATTGCCTCCGACCATATTGAAGCGGACTCCCCTGAAGCGGGGAGGAGACCGCGCGAACTGAATCGCGTAGCCGAGCCTGATGGTCCTCGCGACCCAGCGGGACAGCCTGGGAAGCTCTAACCAGGCTTCCAGGAACTGTACCAGCGGGGTCATGCGGACACAGACGTACCCTCGGTGGTGCAGCGAGGCGGAATGACCGGCCCAGGCGTGGGTGGCATAGCGGCCCAGTGCGGGGGCCCGGTCATTAGCCGCGTCCTGCCAGAGGAGGCCAGGGGAGGACCAGCGTCCCACGGGGGCGTGCTCTGGCAGGGAACTGGCGACAGAGGGGGACGAGAGTGGCGAGGCTCGTGAGCTCAGAGATGGGAGAGTGAGTTCTTTCTTTAACCACATTAGGGTGCTGCTCGTCGTGGGACGAGCAGCGGGGTGGGGAAAACCAAGGATTCTCCCCCGGCCCTCCACCGGGGGAAGGAGCGGCCCTGCTACCGTCTCCTGGGAAGAACTCAACGCCATCTCTGAGCAGCCCGTCTCAGGAGCACCGCTTGGCCTGGCGTTTAGCGGGGCACGGGCGGGAGAGGGCTGTGGCGCCTTCCTACGACGTCCTCCACGACGCGACCCGGATGGAGGCTGCTGCTGGGGCCGTGCGGGAGGGGCGGGAGCCGTAGGAGGGCGCCCTCGGCGGCGAGCAGACTGAGGCACTTGTGCCGACGGCTGAGTGGAGGCAGCAGCGGGCCGTCGGGGCATGACGTGTTTGAGAGCCTCAGTCTGCTTCTGGGCGGTCAAGAACTGCTGGGCAAAGTCCTCAACCGCCCCGCCGAAGAGGCCAGTCTGGGATATGGGAGTGTCGAGGAACACCAACACTTGGAGAGAGGCTCATCTCGAAGAGAATGAAGAGATGAATCTCAGTATTGGCTGGGGAGTGAAGTACATCAACTTGGCTCCGAAGCGAAAACATATCTGCATGTTGCCAGCGCACTTCCTTATATACCCCCAGGGTGGGGCGGAGATACGCTATGCAAATTCCGCAGACCCATGGCATTTCTTTGCCATTGGCTCGTTTTATATACTCAAAGGTGATAGGATTTCTAAGCGAAACCCCATTCATCGTCATCCGACGTAACTCGGAGTGACAACGAAAGGGAACGTTAGTGCGGTCCCACGCCGTTTCCATGGCAACTCATCTCCGCTCCATTGTTTGAACTTGAATGCGGCTCGAGTGTTCACGCGCATGCACATTAAAACGCGTCAAAGTCACACAGCATTTACAAACATAAACATCTAGAATAAGAACCTTACTTGAATAAAAATCTCATTATTAAATCTTGAATTTAAAACTCATTTTGAAGTTCTATGACCCATTCATAGGTGCAAATTACCACTATAGTGATAGTATTAGTGGGACAATTGTGGCTTTTTTATAATTTCAATTTTTTTTATTGTTGTTTTTACGAACACTCAAGCCCCATATTTCATTTGAACGCGTGCTAAAAATGCTCATAGGCAGTATTTTTTATACCACCAACACTTTGCTTTTGATATTGCTACAGCTATTAGGTCAGTTTCACCATTTTTTAATTCTGTGCTTTCAGATTCTTTTTAACTGTAAAAAATAAATTAAAACAAATATAGCCTACATTTATAAATTAAAGATGTCCTGCAAGCGCTCAGAAACACGTGGACCGACTATCGGCTTGCCACTGGTGTGTCGACGGTGGCCCAGCCGCGGAAAACCGCTGGTGGCGTGCCACCCAAAAAACGCTGGCAGACCGACGGGATTTTCAGATTGGTCGGGTTGCCGATGGTGTGCCGCCGGAGGTCCGACCGTCAAACCGCTGACTTTGTGCCGCCCAAAAAACGCTGGTGGACCGCCAGGTCATTGTTAGCTGGGATGATTCACATGTTAAAAATTAACATGTGTTTTCCACATGTGCCACATGCTCCATTATGTTCACATGTGGTGACATGTTGTTCACATGTGGTGAAACGTTGTTCACATGTGGTGACATGTTGTTCACATGTGGTTAAACGTTGTTCACATGTGGTGAAACGTTGTTCACATGTGGTGACATGTTGTTCACATGAGAACACATGTGATCACATGAGGTCACATGTAATCACATGTGGAAAACATGTGATAACGTGAAATTCATGTGTTTTTTCTGTAAGGGACATCAACTGGCAAACGCAATGTAAGCGGAACGAAACTGAGCTACTCGTTATTGTGTTTGTGTGGACCGTTTATCAGTTTGGACCAGTGCAGCGCGAGCCTGATCAAGCAACACTGTAACTGCGAGATCCAGTAAATAAAGCATTTGAATTCGCCACATTAGTAATAACATCGCTGCGAGATCTAGTGAGAAATATTCACATTTCTCCGTTATTAACGGATCAAACAGCGCTGACGTGGAAACCAGGAATAAACATGAACATGCAATGAATGAATGAACTATCCAGTGTCCACAGATCAGCAACATTCACCATGTCTTTACTGTAGTAACACTAACTGCAACCATGGAAGTTTGGCATTTTCCACTAAGGCCCAGTATGCACCCACTCCCCTGCAACACTGACTTTCCTCAGCTGTAAACATTGCCTCGCATTTCCCACACAAGCACCTATGGAACAAAAAATGTATCAGGAATAAATATCTTTCTGTCTCTCGATGAGAAACCGCTAAGTTATATCACGTAACGTTAGTCTGGGCAGATATTAATGAGCATGACAAACGCCTGATCAAAGCTTAGTTTCTGTTATTGTAAGTTCCAATATGTTCTGTCTAACATTAATCCTGGCCTGTCCCTGCTCTCTTGGCAGCCTAGCAGGCTCATAATTGTATGGCTGTGGTCCGTCAACAATTTCCTCAGCGTCCGAAATGTCATTGCGATCCATTTTTCCCTGTTGTTTGAATCGACCGCTCTCCCTCGTGCTACGTCACGCCCGTCACGCCCATTTTCAGATGCGGAAGTAAAATTTTCTCACAAAAACGACTCCAGAAGCCACTGTAGCATATTTATATTTTTTTTTTAAAGAAAATCTAGTTCCTACATTATTTTTATATACATTGACTTGTTGGGTCTTCTAACCTGCAAGATGCTCTTTAACCCCTTCTCGGCCAAATGTTATAGCGCTGAGTTTTGGTGGTTTCCAGCCAACCAGGCAGTTTAATCATTTATGTCTGTGCAATTCAAGACAGTATTATATGTACCAGTTGTATTGTATTTTGCACTTTTGAGATATATTGTTTATTGTTATATTCTATTCATTGTAGTGATTTAGAAATCTTCTTTTCATACCTCAATTGCATTTAATGTTACAATTGTGTATGAATACTTATTATTCATGAGTCCATTTTTATTTTCTGTTTTATTTTAGAAACCATGAACAAAACTCACATCGTCTATGTCAAACTGTTTCATTAAAGAGTGGCATGAGAGTGTAAAATTCGTCCTCATTATTGTTCTGACCGGACAACCTGGGGAGATTGAGGATTTTGTATCAACCCTAAGTACAGTCCTTCTCAGAGGTCACAAGTTTGGGTCTCCTTCCCGACACCTCCTTTATATGGACAGTCCCTTTTGATAAAAAAAAAAGCAGCTTTAGCCTCTACGGCTAATTTCCAGCTGTAGTCCCCGGCCAGTTGTTAGTAGGCATACATAAAAAAAAATACATTACAATTATATTTACAGCAGGGCTAAGCAAGAGGGTGTAAGACATACAAATGTGTGGCACACAATTGAGGCAAGCACAAACAAACAAGCACAAATTACAAAGGCATAAAAGCAGTTCATGCATTAAAACAGAACAAGTCGACATACAAAATAATCACACAGAGGCCACATTGAAACACACTAACATTGAGGCAGGCAGCAGAGATCTAGTGGCAGCAGCATGACCATGTCATACCAAATACACATCACATCTGTCAGATTAATGTGTGCAGTTATAATTGTCGGACTGACAGTTTTAAAAGGTGTGTAGTAAAGGTGGAATATGCATGTACATCTTTGATTATAGTGGGCAATGAGTTCCAGTTTTGTATTGCTGTAACAGAAAATGATAATTGACCAAATGTGCTTTTCCTGAATGGGATTAGAAGGTCACCTCGTGTGGTGCTTCTGGTGATATGACTGCTATTATTATGTTGGATTATGAATTAATTAAAATGAGCAGGAGTGGTATTATGCAAAATTTTGTTGACCAGACAGATGTTTTTGTATTTGATTACATCTTCCCAGCTTAGCAGTTTATGGTTATTAAGAATAATACAATGATGTGAACTGTTAGGCTTCTGGTCCAAAACTTTGAGAGTTTTTTTTTATAAAGAATTGCTAATGGCTTTAGTGATAAACTGTTAGTTTGTCCCCAGCTTGTCAGACAATATGTTAGATGTGACACAATCATGGCATCCATAAATAATTTGGCAGCATTAAAAGTAAGTGCATTTCTAATATATCTAAAATGAGCTAAGCTAAACTTGACCCTATTGCACACTTTCTTAATATGTGCTTTAAAAGAAAGATTAGAGTCAATAATAACGCCCAAATACTTAAATTGTGGCAAAATAATAATGTTATGACCTGAAATCGTTATATTTGACACAATGTTACATTGTCTCTTTGTGAAAAACATTCTGACAGTTTTATCTACATTTAGTTGAAGGCACAAATGATTAAGCCAATTGGTGATCTGATCCATAGCTATGGTCAGATTGACAGCAGCCAGATGTTTTGTCTTGGCATGCACATAAATTACAGTGTCGTCCACATACATTAGTGTATTGATATGAGGGCAAACTAATGGCAGATCATTGATATATAGACTAAACAAAAGTGGGCCAATTATCGATGCTTGTGGTACCCCTGTACATAAATTAAGAGCTAATGAATGATGGTTGTTCACAGAAACATATTGAGTTCTACCAGTTAAATATGACTCAATCCATTTGATTGCAGAAGGGGAGAAATTAAAAGTAGAGAGTTTGGCAATAAGGACCTGATGGTTGACTGTGTCAAAAGCTTTACGAAGGTCTAAAAATCACAGCGCCAACAACACCTCCCTTGTCAACCATTGCTCGAACAGTCTCTAAAAAGAAACAGTTAGCTGTTTCTGCAGAGTGATGGGCCCTGAAGCCAAACTGCATCGGATGAAGAGTAAATGTACAATTATTAAAGAAAGAGACAAGCTGCTCTGATACACATTTTTCAGCAACCTTGGAAACCACAGGTAGAATACTGATTGGGCGGTAGTTAAATATGTTCAGTGGGTCATTTGCCTTAAATATGGGAGTTACAATTGCAGTCTTCCAGGTAGTTGGAAATATCCCCTCTAGTACTGACTGGTTAACAATTTGTAGGCTAGATGTTCATTCAGGGATTTAAGCATTTTAGAATCCATTCCATAAATATCTTTTGCTGTTGAGATTTTAAGAGAATTAATAATTGCCTGGGTTTTAATTTCAGAGATAACCTGACGCACCTGTCCCGCTAGCTGCCGCCATCTTTATAGAGGATCATGAATTGCCGTGAACCGGGGTGACTGTGACTGAATGGTGCTGACCGTGTATGGTGAGCCACACCATCTCAACACAGAGTCCAGATACCATTCAAGGGTCATGTTGGGATTTCCTCGTGACATCCACGAGCTGACATGTGGGTCTAACCCACTCCAAAAAGTCCATCAGCTGCTGGTTCCCACCCTAGTGAAAAAAAAGTATACTTTATTGTATTTGTAATATATTCCCTGTTTTAATAGTACATTGCAAATATACTAATAAAAAAATGTACTATTTTTAAATATACAAAAAGTATATTAGCAGCTAGCCTGGGTTTCCCCATACTGCCTTGCTCGCAGCGCGATTTTATTCACGTTGCTAGGCAGTCTGGACACCATGGACCAGATTTTCCCCTGAAAAAGGGAACCAATCACAGAATGGGGAGGGAGCAGCAAGACGATGACGACACCGACGCAGTTTGTTTATATCTATGGATCCAACATGGCATCAGACTCGACGTTACCTTCTACCCTCATGTTTATCTTGTACAAACAGTAATATTCGCTAAACGCCATCGTGTACAAATAAATCTTTGACCCATCGTCTTTTTCCTCGTCGAATTTCTGTCGCTCTACATACGTCATCTGGTATAATTGAAGTGATTGGCTATGAGCTACGTACAGGCGCATTTGATAGACATTCATAGCGCCCAATAAACGGCTCTGGGCATTCGTAAACCACGCCTCAAATACGAGAAAATGAACACGTGGTTCTCAAATGAGACTTGGTCTGACGTTAGCCAGGCTAATTAGCAGCATACTTTTGACTATTTTCACAATACAATTTTTAACATACTTTAAAATAACTGTAATTTAGTATATTTTCTAAAAAATATATTTTACAAAAATATACTTGAAGTGAAAGTTCTGTTTATTTTTTATAAGTATATTTATTTGCACTTTTCTTAAATATATTTTATGAATATTTTTTAACTATGTGCTGAAAATTATCATTGTAACAATGCATTGAAAGTATACTTTCAAAGTACATTATTAAATAACCTGAAGTTGTAGTATACTTTGTTAAATTATGGAATTTTTTAAGTGTATTTCTTCATGCTTGCAATTCACTTAATTGCTACTTTCAGAAAGTAATAAAACATTAGCCTGGCTAACGTCAGACCACTTTCTCTTTGAGACGTGGTCTGGGAACCACATGTTCATTTTCTCGTATTTGAGGCGTGGTTTACGAATGCCCAGAGCCGTTTATTGGGCGCTACTAATGTCTATCAAATGTGCCTGTATGTAGCTCATAGCCAATCGTTTCAATTATACCAGATGACGTGTGTAGAGCGACAGATATTCGACGAAGAAGAAGACGATGGGTCAGAGATTTGTACACCAGAGTCCTGCACGGGTCCGATTTTGTAAATCCGCACCCGCCCGCACCCGACCCGTTTCCCAACAGCAGCACTAATTAAAATCTGCACCCGAAATAAAATCAGTTTATCACATTATAGACACACTTACAAAAATGTTTATTGCCAGGTCATACAGAAGTTATTATACGACAATTAACACAAGGACAACTTCAGCTGAAGCTGTCAAAAGGCCGGTACATGAAGAACATGGCTAACGTTACCACAAAACTGAGTAGCCTTATAACATTTTACCAATCGAACAGACGCGGCTACAACACTATATCTGCCACGCAATTTCGTCCAGCCTACATCTGACAATTTTGGGTTCAAACACGCCCTGCACACCACACATATACGTAACAGTGTTAAATTTGAAAAATACCGTTCGATAGAACTGCTTTGTTACCACAGAACTGCGTGCTTCCTCAGGGATGAAGTTCCACATTTGCGGCTATCCAACACGAAAATGTTTGCAGCAAAGCCTTTCACAATTTTTCTTCAGATAACTCCAAATTTCTCCCACACACTGGACTTGATTTTTGATGACGTATTGTCGACAACTTTACAATCTCCACTAGCTATTCTTTTCTTCAACTCCTCAGCATCCATCTCGACAACTGCAAGCAGATCGCGCGCGCGGTTATGATGAATTTTTAAAAGTGAAAGTAGCCTAGGTAACATTATAGATCATGGGAGGGCGTGGCGCGTCGGCACAAATAAACTGATGTGGATTTTAAATTATTTTATCAACTTGAAATACAATAGGGTGAGAAGCTCGGTCACTCGGGAGGAGCTCAGAGTAGAGCCGCTGCTCCTCCACATCGAGAGGGGTCAGTTGAGGTGGCTCGGGCATCTTTTCCGGATGCCTCCTGGACGCCTTCCCGGGAAGGTGTTCCGGGCATGTCCCACCGGGAGGAGACCCCGGGGAAGACCTAGGACACGCTGGAGAGACTATGTCTCCCGGCTGGCCTGGGAACGCCTCGGTGTCCCCTCGGAAGAGCTGGTGGAAGTGTCTAGGGAGAGGTCTGGGCATCCCTGCTTAGACTGCTGCCCCCGCGACCCGGTCCGGATAAGCGGTAGAAGATGGATGGATGGATGGATGGATGGAACTTGAAATACAGGCATATTCCATAGATAAACAAACTGCTTCGGTGTGTCGCATAGACGTCGTCATCATCTTGCTGCTCCCTCCCCGTTCTGTGATTGGTTCCCTAGCTGAGGTGAAAATCTGGTCCATAGTATCCAGGCTGCCTAGCAGCGTGAATAAAATCGCGCTGCGCTCAAAGCAGCATGGGGAAACCCAGGCTAACTCTTAATGGCAACTTATTACATTTTATTTCAACTTAATATATGATATATTTGAAATTAATTACACTTAATGTGCATTAAGTGCGCCGAAAAGATGGCATTTAATTCACACTTAAGTGTATTATATTTAAAGTATATTATTTATGTAATAAGTACACTTTATAAAAGTACACTTAAGTGCACTTTTTTTTCACAAGGGACCAGATGGCTGTACTCTAGGAACTCCTCTAGGTAGGATTCAATCTTACGGCCATTTTGATAAATGGAGCACAGATCTCACCCACTTCGTCCATTTTGACTGTTGCTGTTGTTGGATCTGAAGATACTGTGACCACTGTAATTGGCAGTACCTTGAGATCCATCTTTCGGTTGTGGTCCAGTCTGCTGTAACAGTGTATGCAGGGAAGCTGAAGACAGAAGACTCAGGTTCTCGAAAAAGACTAATTCAAACTCAAAAAGCAAGCAAACAGGCAGTGCAAACTATAAACATATATATAAAAAAGAAAAACTACAAGCTTTATTTTGCACCCATATCTTGAATTTGGGGGGCATTTTTTTTAAATCAATTTTGGACCCTGCTTACATATTTTATTTAGCCAAATATATCAATTGACAATTTTTAGGACAACCAGTGTGTTGAAACTCTTAAATGTCGAATATCTGCAAAGACAGTCAGCCAACTCTGTTACAGGCTAGTGAGTATCAGTGGTATGTGGTCTTACGCCTGCCTCAACTTATTGTTTGAGCACAGGAAATGAGAGCATTTGTGCAAGGACTGCCAGAACGAAAATCATGAACAAACAAAGTAAATTCAGAGATTATGTTCTGCTTTGTCTTTTGGGTGAGTTGTTATAGATTTAAATTATGTTTAGTCAATTTCTGCTCATTTTGTTTAGCTCTGCTTTGTTCTGCTAGTATTAATGAGCATAGTAGAAATATGCTTTATAAAACAATAGCAGCATAAAAAATAATATTGTATGCTACTCTGTTTGTGTAGCTCTCATCTTTCCTGGCTCTAGCAGAGTTTGGGTACTTCAGAACCCTAATGAGGACCTCTATCAGGTGGGGGACACAGCAGTCATTCACTGCAAGGTAGAATCTGATCGAGAGAGAGTTGAGATGTGCACATTCCATTGGACAATTCCAAATCCAAATGACAGTAACACAAAAAATATAATGTATACAAAAAAATATGATCGGCGTATCAGATATCGATTATTCAATGGCACATTCGCTACTCTGACACTGAAGAACCTGTCCTTAGATGACACAGACAACCTAAAATGTATCACAGATTGCATCGTGAATGGAAATTTTGAACGCAATTTTGGTGAAGGAATCACCCTTCAAATTTCAGACAAAAAACAAGGAAGGGGTAAGTACTGATGTTATTGTTATTTTTTTGTTTTGTTTTTTTATCCATCTAATTTTTCCTTGCATTTTATGTTTTATGTTTTTGTAAGATCAATATTTTATTGAATACTATTAAGTGTTTTATATACATTGTCAACATTCACAAAAACAGTTTAAGAGAAGTATGATAGTCATATATATAACAAAAATATTGTTGTACTACAGATATGCTTGAGAAAACTCAGATGGTGACCACTGACATAACAGGTACCACTCTTTCTCCATGCTGAAGTTCTCTGGAAATCAATTTTTATGAGAAACAGTTTTGAAAAAAAAAAAAAAAAGTAGATTCTTCCAGTAAAGTATGTTTGTTTACTTGTTTCAGGTGGATTTGATGACTCAAAGTCATCTCTATCCTGGATCAACTTTCTGCTGATCAGCATAAATATTGCTGTGTTTCTTGTAATCACTGTTATCTGTATTTCACTGATGAAAATCAAAATGCAATCAAAGCGCTGATTTTGAAAGCTTCTAAGGCAGTGCATTACATTTTTTGTGAACTTATTTTCTACTGGTAAACGCATATGTTAAGTGTGAGATCTAGAGAATGTGACTTTGCTGGCTTGTGGCTTTGAACACATACCTATATATGAATGCTTTGACATGCTTTGCAAAACATTGAACCACTTCCTGTTCCAAATAAAAAAAATATATATATAAAAAAAAACATTTTTTTTTTTTTACAAGCCATTCCATAATGTTCTGTTCCATAAAACTGACAGTAACTTTTTACACTCTTACAAATATTATATGTATATACAGTATATACTGAATATCATTGATTTTTACCAGAACATGACAAGACTAGGAACATTTAGTTATAAGTACAATGGTTATACATCTGATCGGTTCCTTATATATTATATATTTTTTTAAAGTTTATTTTTTTAAATTGAGTTGTAAAAAAAGATTGTAAATTTGGTTTGTAAACTGTGTACTTAGAAACACAATTGTCCACAAACCTCCAACTTTGCAAATTCAGACAAAGCCAGGCACATCTAACACAGTGCATATAGCACAGTAAACTGAAAGAAAGCCATGAATACAATAGAACTGAATAGAAAATGAAACATGACAACATGCACAGTAAACATTGTTTATTATGGTAGCAGATTTTATCTTGTTTTCTCACTGTCTGATAAGATCATTGTGCCTTTGAAAGAGGACATAACTCAAGGTTCTTGCAAATGGTAATAGGTTCACTCACATAATTATTACCATTTGTTCTTGTTTTTTTACTTAAATGATATTCATATCAACCAGAGACAACACTGATGGAATATTTAAAGAGTGTTCCTGCCAATGTGTACATTCCCCAACCTCAGGTGGCTCATTCTTGTTAATGCTGCTGAAGTTCTGATCAAAACATGAGTTAACTATTGAAAAGGGGTTATTTTTAGTGTGTAACAACGCTTATTGGCTTAGAAAGAATTTAATAACTTAAATAAACCAGTTCAGCACACTTAGTAGATTCCTGCCAACATCATGCATTCTGCTGCCAACAACCATGCACATTTGGTTTTTGGGGGCCCCTTAACCACAGTATGCAGAGAACTCATGCAATTGCTTCCTCAGCAATAACAAAAGCATAGATAAAGTGATGAAAATGAATGACACCATGATTATTGTAACAACATGATTAAACTATTTTATTTATACAAATGCGCTTTATCAGTGAAATCTAAATGTGCAAATGAAAGTCCTTTATAGATGAACAAAGCCTGTAGTTCCTGTTTCTCTGCTTTTATCAAGGAAGTTGAGCAACCCACTCAAGTGGAAAAAAACAGCTCTGTCAATGTTTATATTGCACGCATTGCACCCCTCCCCCCGCCCCATTCTTAAAATTAAAAGTGATTATGCATTTCAAAATTTGATGGCTTTTGTCACAGTTGCTATAACCTGACTTTTATAACCAAGCCTGATTGTTTTGTGTGTGTGGTGAAAATAGGCTAGATTACAGTAAAATGACTGACATAAATGAAGTTTCATTTCTTTGGTTAATATTTATCAGATGTGTGCTGACAAGATGATGCTGTTCACAATAACTCCTACTACTCCAAAAGTTAAAAGTCGCAGTCAAACTGTGTGGGTCATTTTTTAGTTTTATTGTCATTTTAATGCAAGTACAACAAGTCAGATCAGTTCACAGGTTGCTTGCTCTTACAATACATGTCAATTAAAAATACAACACATTATTTGGCCTTCCAATCATATCCAGAACATGTCTTTAGTGAAATTCAGAATGATTCCAGATCAGCTTATTTCATTGCATTGGTTTCAGTAGCTTAATGACAAATTCTGTAAAGTTCCTTAAAGCACCAGTTCACCAAATTACATCTTTACTTTTAAAGTAAGTAACCAATTATTTTACATTATTAAGCTGCATCTTTAATACATGCAGTAATTTGAAAGATAAAACTGGGGTGTATAGGATGTTCAACACATTAGATCTAGGCTAAATGCGTTTCCATCTTAACCTTCACTGTATTGATCCTTCAGTAATGAATTCAGCAAGACAAGGGAAGATTTTGAAGTGATGAATGGACACAAATGAGTCAATCTGGAAACAGTTGTGCTCTGTTAATTAGTTTAGTTTAAAAGCATGATGTTGATCAGACCCGTTCAGTGTTTACAGTCCAAATCTATATAGCAAATGACCCAAACTCCAATTAATATTGACTTAAATAAAAAATACATATAATTACATCCAAAACACAGCATTGAAAAAGGCAATAATGCAGCAGTTAAAACATCCGTAACTTCGTTTACATTTCTGTTGGTTCAGGATAAGAGAGGAATGAGCCATCTCGGCCAAGAGAAGACGTGTATAAACATAAAATCAGTCCCTACTCAATACATTGTCCTAAATCTGCCTGATGCTGGTACAAAATCTTATTTAAGAGTCCTAAATTAGGGCATCAAACCACACTGTTAACTGATCACAATTCATAAATACACCTCAGAGCGATCAAGACTACAGCAGGCCGTCCACGATCCGTTTTAAGAGCTGCCATGTGTTGAATTAGGCCAGTCTAACCTGGAGAGATTTATGAACCATTTGGTGCCTTAAAAATGAGTAGTATGCCTTGAAGCTTCTGTTCAATCAAATGTTCCAGAACTGTGAGGTCGTTGAGGCTAAACACGCATTTTTTTGTGGTTTGGTTTCAGTTCAGATATGTTCAAATGTGACTGTTCCAGGACAAAGAAAGACAAAAAAGGCAATGCAATCAAATACAAACGATCATGTCATTATGTTTGGTGCATCTTAACTCAGAAAATAACTCTAAAATAAATATGAGCTACGATTTGACAGGACATAGTTTGGTTTGGTTTATATAAAAGTGTAGTTTTGGACTGCAGAAACGGAAAACAAACACACTGGGCCCACATTTTGGTTTCACTTCTGTTGATATGTCACGTAATATAAATGATGATTCCGTATTCTTCACAAAAACCTGTAAGTTCTACAATTAAAAAGATTTAGACTAAGACATGTCCTTTCTACAACAGGCTAACAGTAAATTGTTGTGTTTACGTTATTTGTGTCACAGTGACGGACACCCAAAAGTGTGATTTAAAATTTATATCATGACATGTACTAGAACATAAATGCAATAAACAGACAACTAACCCTCTAATATATATGTATATATATTAAAAAAAATGATTTTCAGGCCTTAGTGACACGTGTAGAAACTTAAACCAGTTTTGGAATCAGTGAAAAAAAATTTTCATATGGAGCTTAAAATATGACAATATGATTTGAATTTGAATTGTGTAAATTTGAATTATTTACAAATGAAATCTAACAAAATTGAATTTTAGGTGGTAGTTTAAATAGTTTTGAATTTGATTTTTTTAAACGAATATTGAACATTTGAAATTTAACAAATTGAAATGTTTTTATGGCTGAATTTTATAGACATGTATTTTCAAACAGCTAATTTTTTTTGTTCTGAATTCGTATACTGCAAATATTCAGTTTAAAAAAATACAGATTCAAGTTTTCAAGATGAAGAAATTCGGAACTTCAAATTCAGTTTTCTAAAATTCCAAAAATTCAGATCTTACAGTAAGTAGGTCACAGGTCATCCACAGGGAAGAGTAAAGGATCTCAGATAAGTCGAACAGAGCATTTTGGCTGCACTGCAGTAGTTTTCTGCCGCAAACGCAGTGGTGGTTCAAGAGAATCCATGTATCTTTCGTTCAGTCGTTTTTTTATTTAATATTAAGAGTAGAAAAATGAAAAAACAGCTTGAGTATTAGATTTCTAATATAATAATAGTCCGCTGCAGCAGTTGCACGGAGCTTACCGCGTGTATTGCAACTATAGGCTACATTTAATTTTCTCATCAAACAACTAGACTAACGAATGGCTCGGTACAACAGAAGAGCCTAGAAAGGGCTTTTTCTCTGTGTAGACCAGCAGTTGGTCTGAATTTGCTATAACCTATAGCCTATTTTCTGGACTGTATAGGCCAAGTCACGTTTTATCATGAAACACGCTGTGATTTATTCCAAAGTGACTCAGGCATTTAACGTTAAATAATCTAAATGTTGACTTTCAAAAGTAGGCGCGCCAAGAAGGCTATTCTCTGTATTTTGGTTAATTTTTGGTGTGCGCCAGAAAGATCTAAAGAGACCGAGACGCGCTAAAGCAGCGCATCATGTTGTTTTATTTATTTTTCAATGACATGATATTTTGTAGTCATTTTGAATACACAAATAAAAATATACATTTTACTGTTTCGAATGATGTCATATTATCTGTATGACTATAAATAACAGAGTATTAAGTTATTTCCCAGCAGTGGAACAAATCCAAGTGATGGCGCTCGCGCATCGCGCTCTCAAACATAGTAGCCTATCAGTTCTGGCGTTAGGCTACTTCATATCGCAGACTGCTCATTATCAAAATGAAACCCAGTCAACCAAACATATAAAAAGTTATTCTGCCTAATTTAATTGGGACATTCTACCAGAAACGTACATTATCTGTCCTTGAATTGTTACAGTGAATAAAAAAGTATTTCATCCAAAAATTTCTAAAACTGGCTCATAGTTGATTTCTGTGAGTTGTTCTGTAAAGGAATATGACATTCATTAGGTTCTCAGATATTTTTTTCTTTATTAAAAACACTTTTGAAAATTACAAATCCTGTCAATGTCCTTGTCCCCAGCCAAATTGGAGCTACAGCTTTCATAGTTTTGTTATGCTACAAACTGTTATTCATTAAAAAAAAAACTCATCAATAACAAGTTTAAGCTGTTATCATTCACATCAACTGATCAAAAACATGAAATTATATATACATTCTACAAATAAATTCTATTTTACAACTGTCCCCATGTTTTGGTCAGTCCTGTCAGTCCTGTTACATAAAACTCTACATAAAATGTGTGAAATACGCCTTTAAGGGTATCACTCAGAGGAAGTGACATCATTTGACCCAGGTGAAGCTTACATTGATTAAGGCTGAATTATGTCATTGAATTGTATGACTTTAAGCTTGTTTTTGTATATTTTTTTTAGGAAGACGAGCTAAAGGGTCAGGCCCTGTCATGGTAATACATTCCAGAAAATAATGAAAATGTTTTAAATCCAAAACATGTCTAAAAAGGTTATTGAAATTCCTTGCTTGCATGTTAACAGTTTTTATGCTAGCATGCTAGCAGGCTGAGTAATGGCAGTTTAAAATGGCCAACCGTCAGGCCCTGTCACATTCCCGTGACAGGGCCTTACAAATTAATGTTATTGTTCTTTTTTATTACATTTATTGCATATTTTATGTATTTAACGCATGCAATAGTAAAATGAAGTCCAAGGTGCTTGATTTTTATACAACTGTGGCCATGGAAGTGATTTAAACACCGGAATTCAATTATTTGGAGGGCTGTCCCAATACTTTTGGCAATATTATGTATGTCCTTGGCTGAATTTAACCATAGTCTAATATTACATTAAAGGACAAGTTCGGTATTTTACACTTAAAGCCCTGTTTACAGATCGTTTCTGATGAAATAGAACGGTTAAGATTAAAATTTGGTCACATGCTGCTGTCCCGAGAATTTTAGGTTTATTTCGCTTTCCCCCCCACCTCCACAATGGCAGCCTATGGGCACTGGAACAATCCTTCATAAAACGCATTAAACTTTCGTTTACAAAGAGATGAAACTCGCCGAGTGGTCGGGGGTGTTCACTGATATGCTCACACAAAAATCGCTGCAAAAGATGCTTTCCAACAGGTTTTATCATAGTTTTCGTCCAACTCCATTGACTTGTATTGAAAGAGCTGTGTGAGGTACGGTATTACTCCGCCGCTTCTTCTTCTGCTTCTTCTGTGTATTCAATTAAATGCCAGTGGTTTGCTTGCAATTGGCAAAGGTGCATTATCGCCACCAACTGGGCTGGAGAGTCTATTATTCAAGCTCTCAACGGAAGAATCTACGGGTGTGAGACTTTTGGAAAAATAGATCCACAGTTTTACAACGAATGGTAAAACACCTGTTGGAAAGCATCTTTTGCAGCGATTTTTGTGTGAGCATATCAGTGAACACCCCTGACCACTCGGTGAGTTTCACGTCTTTGTAAACGAAAGTTTAATGCGTTTTATGAAGGATTGTTCCAGTGCCCATAGGCTGCCATTCTGTAGGTGGGGGGGAAAGTGAAATAAACCTAAAATTCTCGGGACAGCAGCATGTGTCCAAATTTTAATCTTAACCGTTCTATTTAATCAGAAACGATCTGTAAACAGGGCTTTAAGTGTAAAATACCGAACTTGTCCTTTAACATTAAAATTATAATAATAATTTAAAAAAGAAATGCCAATCAAAACTTAAATAAAGAACACAAAACATAACTTTTTCTGCATCATCAAAATCCATAAAGTCAGTCCTGTCACAGTACCGTCAGTCCTGTCACGCCATGGTCAGTCCTGTCACACAGGAAATATGACAAAAGTGTACTATTTGAGGAAATATTAATTAATTCATCTCTTTAACTGTGTAGATGAAGGTGGGGGTATATATCCACTACTATGTTTTTATAAAAATCTCCTATGTAAAGTTAGTTATTTTACAACTATATGAGTGCCTGGTGGGTATTCTGTGATTTTGTGTACTGCAGTTGACCGAAAAGTTACTTATATTTCTTAAATTAATTATAAAACCATGTTAGATACAATCAGGGACATGTGATCAATAAGAAAATGCTATTTGTATCAAAGAAATTCATTAGGAAACCATTCTGACATATACAAATTTGTCTGTGGCAGGGCCTGACATTTTAGGGGTGAAATGCGTATAAAAATGTATTTTATTTAATCATAAAAACATGCTGAGATGGCATGATATGTGTTTCTCATAGTTTAACATGTCCTCCATATGTCTCAACGTTCAGATTTAAGAAAAATATATTTTTTCCCCCAAGATTTTTTTTTCTGGAAATGTACGTTTCTGGTAGAATGTCCCAATTGGTCTGCTGTACAATATAAAGGGCAAGCTGTGCCGCACACAGTCCTACTTGTTATTCCAAACATTTCCCTTGCTGTAAATACGCTGATTTAGCCTATAGCCTACGTGTATTTTGGGACTCGACTGAAGTATGACGCCTTTTTATTTGTATTATAATATAATATATTAAAATACATAATATTCTGAGTTCCCTTTCGTCAGCAGGGAACTCCGACGCCTCGTCGGGGGAGTTCCCCTGACGAATTGGGATCACGCTAGGGAGACCAATTGCCTTCGAGTGAATTAAAACGAGCCAATGAACATTGGCATGCAAGGTTTGCATTCCGCGGCCCGCCTACCAGTGCGGGTATAAGGCGGAATCAAGCGCATACACAAACGCTTTCTGCTTCGGAGCCGACCGGTTGTGTCCTCTCTGAGTGAATGAGTTTTAAGATTGTATTTATCTTACGCTCTACGAGTCTGCTGTTTCTAGAAGGGACCTCTCTGTGTTGGTGAGACGGCGTTTCAGCGACCGCGCGATTTCCTGTCTGCCGGCTGCGTCTACACGCTGTTAATTCAAAAGCTGTTTTTACAGCTGGTAAACGGTTGAGTGCGCACAGCGGGCTTGCAGTTTCCCCGCTGTGTCGCCGCGTTGGGTCCCTGTGTGCTTCAGCACAATAAAGAGAGTAATTTCTTCCTGAAAGAGCAACACGAGTGAAGATCGCGTCCTTTTCAGGATGACGTTTCACTCGTGTGTTTCTGGATGCGATCGTTCCTGTCCTTATTTGACGGCCACGTTCATTGTTTCACATGCCTAATCAGTGTGTGAGACTGCGTTCGTGGGTGGTTCATGTTCTCTCATGAGTGCATGACCACGTCGGCACGTTGTTCGTCTCCCCTTTTTAAAGGCTCGAGCCGCTCAGCGTGCCGTGTGCCGTCGAGCGCCGGTTGACAGCGTGGGTTGTCACGGCAACCCAGCGCGCGTCATTCGGCGCTCAAGATGCGTGGTCAAGATCAAGACTCGCGTGCCTCTATGAGGTGAGTCCCTTTGATTGTTTCCCGATCTAGTTTCTCTTCTGGTGCACCAGGAGGGGGCTACTTTGGCAAATAACATTGGTGATCTGAGGGTTACAGTGCGGAATGTCTCGCCAGGTGAAAGACCCTCACGAGCTTCCCACTCCTCTAGCGCATCACAAACATGCTGAGACTGTGTTCGTGGGTGGTTTGTGCTCTCTACATGAGAGCATGACCACGTCGGCACGTTGTTCGTCTTGCCTGAGGGCTTGAACGCTCAGCGTGCCGTGTGCCAGCGATGGCCACTTTCACTGTCTTGCATGCCTGGTTGACGGCCATGATCGCTGTTTCACATGCCTAATCAGTGTGTTGAGACGGCGTTCATGGGTGGTTCATGTTCTCTCGAGTGCATGACCACGTCGGCACGTTGTTCGCCTCCCCTTTCTCGTAAAGGCTTGAGCCGTTCAGCGTGCCGTGTGCCGTCGAGGCTTTGAGTGGGATTTTGGTCCTTATCATGAGGGACCAAGCATTTCATTCGGGGCCCCAGGGGAGGACAGATGTCGATTGCTACATCGGAGAGAGGGCTGTTATACTCTGAGAATGATGCTGAGTTCCTACTGTAATGGTGTGTTCTCATGCTGAAGGTTCAGACTTGACAGCCACACTTCCTGGGTCTAAAGTGCCTAGATGTGTGTGAAAAATTTTGGCAGTATGGAAGTATTTTGGTGCCAATATGGCAAGCCAAACATGCCTAAATCTGCAGAAGTTTTTCCTCTCTCACTACCCCTGCACATTCAGTGCACGTGGGTAGTTCTGACTCGGAGTAGAGCTGCGCTTTATGACTGACCGTGATTAGTCACAGCGCTGGCCTTCGGTCAGACGATGTCCACACTGTGGTCCAGAAGCGCCTTAAAACCAGCCCGCTCGGAGTTCGTTTCCCCCCAGCAAAAGGAGGGGAAATGACCCTGAGAGGAGCGACCCAGAGAGTGTGACGAAAACTGCTCTTTGGGAGTGTGTGTCATCACCACTCCTTCCCCCGGAGGAGGGCCGGGTGGAGAATCCTTTGTTAAATTTTTCTAGTTTCTGTTCCGCCGCCGACCAGCTGGTCGGTGGTACCCAAAACCTAAAAAAGAGCAGTTTCTTCCTCCTCTGGGTCATTCGCGGATGAGGCTGCTGAACAAGCGGTCTCGTCCGTTAGAGAGTGGGACGACAGTGTGCGCCACCCTCGGGTCTCGCCACTCTCAGTCCCCTCTCCCCAGCTCTCAGATAGCAGTGGCGCCACCTCGGTCACGCCACTCCTCTCTGCCACTGGGCGGGAAGGCTCGGAGACCAGCAGCCGCCCGTGGGCCTCGCTCCTCGTCTCCTCCCCTTCCCTCGCCAGGCGACAGCCCGCAGCAGAACACTCTCGGGTCTTCTCTGCCGTCTGTCCCCCGGTGGAGGCAGGTAGGTGTTCTCCAATTACACACCCAGACCCCGCTCTCGGCCGCTACGATGCCACCAGAGCCGTGTCCCTGCCCTCCACCTCGCTGCCCCTCCGCGGGTACGCCGGTCGTGCGGGTGGGCTCGTTGCGGCGGTTTCTCGGAGCCTGGTTAGAGCTCCCGAGTCCGTCGCACTGGCTCATCCGCACCATCCGGCTCGGCTATGCAATTCAGTTTGCACGCCGGCCTCCCAAGTTCAGGGGCATCCACTTCACCTGTGTGCGTCTAGTGGATGCTCCAATCTTGCGGAAAGAGATCGACGTCCTGCTGGCGAAGGACGCGATCGAGCCGGTCCCTCCAGCCGATATGAGGTCAGGGTTTTACAGCCCTTACTTCATTGTACCCAAGAAAGGCGGTGGGTTACGACCAATCCTGGATCTGCGAGTATTGAATCGGGCCCTGCACAAGCTCCCGTTCAAGATGCTCACACAGAAACGCATTTTCGAGTGCATCCGTCCCCAGGATTGGTTTGCAGCGATCGACCTGAAGGACGCGTACTTTCATGTCTCGATTCTTCCTCGACACGGACCATTTCTTCGGTTTGCTTTCGAGGGTCGAGCATATCAGTACAAGGTCCTACCCTTCGGGCTGGCCCTGTCGCCCCGTGTCTTCACGAAAGTCGCGGAGGCGGCCATTGTTCCCATGAGAGAACAAGGCGTTCGCATTCTCAACTATCTCGACGACTGGCTCATTCTTGCTCACTCGCGAGATGTGTTGTGTGATCACAGGGACATGGTGCTCCGTCACCTCAGTCAGTTGGGGCTTCGGGTCAACTGGGAGAAGAGCAAACTCTGCCCCGTGCAGAAGATCTCTTATCTCGGTATGGAACTGGACTCAGTCGCTCAGACTGCGCGCCTCACAGAGGAGCGCGTCCAGTCAGTGCTCACCTGTCTCAAGTCCTTTCGAGGCAGGACAGCGGTCCCACTGAAACAGTTTCAGAGGCTCCTGGGGCATATGGCAGCCGCAGCCGCAGTAACGCCGCTCGGCTTGTTGCATATGAGACCGCTCCAGCACTGGCTTCACGACCGAGTCCCGAGGTGGGCGTGGCAGAGCGGCACGTTCCGGGTCAAAGTCACCCCGCACTGTCGCCAAACCTTCTCCCCTTGGTCGGATTCTGCGTTTCTACGGGCCGGAGTGCCCCTAGTCCAGGTTTCCAGGCATGCTGTGGTGTTCACAGATGCTTCTGCCAAGGGTTGGGGGGCCACGTACAAAGGGCATGCAGTCTCGGGTCTGTGGACGGGGCCCCAGCTGCATTGGCACATCAATTGCCTAGAGTTGCAAGCAGTACGCTTGGCCTTGTGTCGCCTCAAGGGGTTTCTCAGACACAAGCATGTACTGGTCCGTACGGACAGCACTGCGACCGTTGCGTACATCAACCGACAAGGTGGTCTGCGCTCCCGTCGTATGTCGCGACTCGCCTCCCACCTCCTCCAATGGAGTCAGAAGCGTCTGAGGTCGCTTCGTGCCGTTCATGTCCCAGGGGAATTCAATTGTGTGGCCGACGAGCTTTCACGTCAGCCTCCCCTTCCGGGAGAATGGCGACTCCATCCCCAGGTGGTCCAGCTGATTTGGCGAATCTTCGGAGCCGCACAGGTAGACCTGTTTGCCTCTCCGGACACGACCCATTGCCAGTGGTATTACTCCCTGACCGAAGGAACTCTCGGCACGGATGCCCTGGCACACAGCTGGCCCCGGGACTTACGCAATATGCGTTCCCCCCAGTGAGCCTTCTTGCACAGACACTGTGCAAGGTCAGGGAGGACGAGGAGCAGGTCCTTTTGGTAGCCCCGTATTGGCCAACCCGGACTTGGTTCCCAGAACTCATGCTCCTCGCGACAGCCCCTCCTTGGCCGATTCCTCTGAGGAACGACCTTCTTTCTCAGAGACGGGGCACTCTATGGCACCCGCGTCCAGACCTCTGGAAACTCCATGTCTGGTCCCTGGACGGGACGCGGAGGTTCTAGATGGCCTGCCACAGGCAGTGGTAGATACCATCTCTTCAGCTAGAGCCCCCTCTACGAGGCGCCTCTATGCTCTGAAGTGGAACCTGTTCGTCGGCTGGTGTTCTTCCCACGGGGAGAACCCACGAACTTGCCCGATCAGAGTCGTGCTCTCCTTCCTACAACAAGGGTTGGAGCGAAGGCTGTCTCCCTCCACCCTTAAAGTGTATGTTGCCGCAATAGCCGCACATCACGATGTAGTTGAAGGTAAGTCCGTGGGGAAGCACGACCTGGTCATCAGATTCCTCAAGGGTGCTAGGAGGCAAAATCCACCTCGCAACTTGCACCCTGTACCCTCTTGGGACTTAACTCTGGTGCTTAAGGCACTTCAAAGTCCTCCTTTTGAGCCTTTGCTGTCAGTCGAGCTTAATATCCTGTCCATTAAGACAGCGCTCCTGTTAGCATTGGCTTCCTTCAAGAGGGTAGGGGATCTGCAGGCTTTTTCGGTCGACGAATCGTGCCTAGAGTTCGGGCCTGGCCTTTCTCAGGTCATATTGAGACCCAGGCTCGGATATGTGCCCAAGGTTCCTACCACTCCCTTCGCGGACCAGGTAGTGAACCTGCAAGCGCTGCCCCAGGAGGAGGCAGACCCAGCCCTAGCTTTTCTCTGTCCCGTCCGGGCCCTCCGGGTTTATATAGACAGAACACAAAGCTTTAGGACCTCAGATCAGCTCTTTGTTTGTTACGGAGGCCAGCAGAAGGGGAAGGCTGTCTCCAAGCAGAGGTTAGCCCACTGGCTAGTGGATGCTATCACCAGGGCTTATGAGTCCCAGGGTGAGCCCTGCCCACCTAGGTTGCGGGCTCACTCCACTAGGAGTGTTGCCGCTTCCTGGGCTCTGGCACAAGGCGCCTCGCTAACAGACATTTGTAGAGCTGCGGGCTGGGCGACACCGAACACGTTCGCTAGGTTTTATAGCCTACGTGTGGAACCGGTTTCCTCCCGAGTACTCGCTACGGCCAGTAATTAGAGGGAATAGGTGTGTCGGGTTGCGACGCCATTCCGTGAGCGGATACGTGCGTCTTTGTGCTCCGTTGGTTACCCAACAAACGGCTAACCTCGTGAGTTCCTCCATCACCCCTCCGGTGCCAGGCGTTGCGGACCGCCCGGCACCAGGTCTGCTACCTTCAGTAAGGAGTTGCTAGTAGACTGGGTGTTTTTCCAGCGGTCCCTGCGGCGACCCATGATTGCCACGTGCAGTTCAGCCGTGTCTTCCCCTTGACAGACTCATTCTGTCGTCCTTGTTGAGTATGCTCCTCACTCCTCCGGACTGGGACTACCTTCAAGGACTGCCATATGTTTCACTACCCTACGTGGTTAGTACATATGTGTATTGAGGGCCTTCCTCTAGGCTGCCTCAGCTTCCGCAGCGTTCCCCCCCCTATTATATCCTTGGGGTCGGACACGCTTTCCCAGTGTTATCCAATATCCACTGATTGGGTCTTGCGGAACAGCAGTGTGATTCCCTAGCTAGCTCCCGCAAAATTTCTGGAAACTGCTGCAGGGCTGTAGCTTAGCTGGGCGCTGGAAGGGGCCAGCACCATGGCGTTTTGGTAGGGATCCCAATTCGTCAGGGGAACTCCCCCGACGAGGCGTCGGAGTTCCCTGCTGACGAAAGGGAACGTCTCGGTTACGTATGGTAACCCTCGTTCCCTGAGTCCAGGGAACGGAGACGCCTCGTCCCGTCGCCATGCTGCTGTACCTTCGCGGAGGACTGGACACCGTTCGGCTCCTCAGCGAAAAGCGTTTGTGTATGCGCTTGATTCCGCCTTATACCCGCACTGGTAGGCGGGCCGCGGAATGCAAACCTTGCATGCCAATGTTCATTGGCTCGTTTTAATTCACTCGAAGGCAATTGGTCTCCCTAGCGTGATCCCAATTCGTCAGGGGAACTCCCCCGACGAGGCGTCTCCGTTCCCTGGACTCAGGGAACGAGGGTTACCATACGTAACCGAGACGTTTTATGATGTAGGCCTTGTGTGTTTTATTAAAATGTATTATAATTTACATCTGAAAAGGATGCGCTTTGTGCATTCTCTGACATTATATTTATTTATTTAATTAATATTGAGTATCAATTGATGTTAAACAAAACGGTGTGTTATTTTCTCTGGCAACTAAACTACCAAAAAAAAAAAAAAAAAAACTTCCAAAGCAAAGCCATTGTGCGTTCTCTCCGCGCTCCGCAGCTTTTCCACACAGATTTTGAGAACTGGCCAGCTAAAAAAAAATAGGCCAAAGAAGTAGACTAACGGCTAGTGTCCGGGAGATGCGAGGTACGTTCATATAATAACAGTGATTAAGCCCAAATGTGGGTGGGGGTAATGAACACAATATGTTTTTTTTGTTTGTTTTTTTTGCCCAAATGGTCTCCACTCTATGCATTTTGTAATAATACAGCAACATTTTTTAACTGACCGTATTTGCCAGAAAATAAGTCGCATGCACATGAGTGCAAGTCACACCGGATCATGTTGAGAGAGAAACGCGTCATAAAAAAAAAAAAAAAACATTTTAATATTAGCCTATTCAGCAATAGTGTAAAAGACCTGTAAATAAAATACAACATTTACATGATAAACACTATTAACATGTAGGCTATGTGTTGCCTATTTTACTTTCCCTTACTGTATGACAAATGAATGCAGAAAACAACAAGAATGAAAAATAAGTAGCCATGTATAATAAAATAATATAGGCTACATAGACTATAAAAATAGCCTATACTGTGCCCTTTATTACAAACAACATTTAGCCTATTTTAAACGCCAAGCCTAAACAAATTTATTTAAAGGTCCCGTTGCATGCGATTCCATGTTTCAAAGTTTAGTTAGTGTGTAATGTTGTTGTTAGAGTATAAATAATATCTGTAAAATTATAACGCTCAAAGTTCAATGCCAAGCGAGATATTTTATTTAACAGAAGTTGACTACAAAAAACGGCTCGATTGGACTACACCCCTCTACTACCTGCATTAGTGACATCACCAGAACCGTGTTTATACTAAGCTCCGCCCACAGGAACACAGGCGTATTGATGGCGAAATGTCAACAGACGGTTGATGTTTATCTATAATCGGATACCGCAAAAGTTTAATTCGAAGTTGTTAGTTTGCTCTGTCCATTTCACCACGGACTGTTTTTCTTCCCTTTACAATCGTCCAAGCTGTCAATCAATCACACAGCGCGAGTTTATCTGGACACTTGCCAAAACTCGTTATGAAATCAATGACATTGCACAACGAAGCTCTTACTGTATTTATATGCCTCATGTTTGCATTGGTGAAATCATTAGTGAGTGCAGAAACTGCGTTGCAATGATAAGATCTTTTTTCACGCGATCAACAGGCTGTCATCTGCTCAATGCTCACTGCAATTTTTTATGTGATTGAAATAGATCTAAATACTTAAAAAACTTCTCACGATTCGTTAATCCCGATAGTTGTAATAGTAAAAACGTATAATAGCTGTAATAGTAAAAGTTTTCCAGATAGTTCCACATGCAATGCCAGATATTTCATATGCAAGCATTTCAGCCAATCACAGCAGAGGGCGTTTACACTGAAGTCTCACAGCAGACACGCCCCTTCAAACAGAGTGTTCAAACCAGGGAATGAAATCAGGCTAGGAAATATGCCTTTTATTTCTAAATTATAAAAAATTTTGATCTAAAAAACATACTAACATTATAAGGGCACCCCTGGAAACATGATAAAATAATAAAAATAATCCATGGAATGGGACCTTTAAATCGAAACGGTCGCGCATCTCTCATTCAGTCAAAAGTTTTCATATTTGCAATGTAACATGTGGATGTGTAGGCTAGTACCTCTGAGCTCTGAAGAAGAAGTACAAAAAGATTAAAGAAGAATAAAACAAAAGAGAGCGCTGCAGTGATTGCTTCTTTAACAGTGTATTGATTCTGAATGGTAAATAATAAAAACATACATGTATAACAGATCAGTACATTATCAGTGCACATAACACTTTTCTTACAAAGTAATGACTAGCTGTAAATAGAAGTAACTTCAAGCATGTCTCATCACACTAGAGACGTGTGGCATTTACAACTGACAGTGACACTTGTCCTTTACAAAGAGAAAACACATCTTCAGACTAAATATTTACCCAAACCCACTAAATGACAGTATGAAATTGATGACAATAATGCAGCTGAGATATCAATTGCATGCTCATGTCTAACCAATGTTCATTCCATCGTCCAATTTCCTACAATAAAGTCACTTACAAGATTGATAAAAACTATTGAAATGCATAACTCAGTTCACAGACATGAAGTAGTTAATTACACAAATGTGCACGTTTCAGATAACTCATAAAACTGAAACAACTTAATAAACTCTTATATTCAAACAATGTTGACATAAATTACTTTCTCTCTCGTGTATAGCGGGCTAACGCGCTAATCGCGAGGCATCCATGCTAACCATGTGCTCAGAAATGCTAACACATGACACACTATCACCAAAGAGTATACTCTTTGCTATCACTAAACTAAAATGAACTTCTTTCAATCCGTACAACTCATCAGTATTGCATTAAACAATGTTACTACTCAAGACCGAAGTGTTTAAGTTACCTGAAGAAGAAGTACAAAAAGATAAAAGAAGAATAAAGAAGAATAAAATAAAAGAGAGCGCTGCAGTGATTGCTTCTTTAACAGTGTATTGATTCTGAATGGAGCGTATCACGGGCGCGCGCCACATACCGAAGTGTGCGATGACGTCATCACTCTGGTATGCCAAATGAAAATAATTAAATGAATTAATGCACATAACGCTCTTGCTCATTTCGTTTACCTAACGCACACATAAACAATCGAATAATATTAGTAATATCAAGAAAATAACATTGAACAATTCTATAATGCATTCGAAGAAATTAATAAACATAAAAATCAATATAAATCAATATATCACAGATGCTAACTATTAATATAAAGAAGGCTTCATACTTCAGTCGAGTCCCAAAATACACGTATAGGCTAAATCAGCGTATTCACAGCAAGGGAAATGTTTGGAATAACAAGTAGGAGCTGTGTGCGGCACAGCTTGCCCTTTATATTGTACAGCAGACCAATTAAATTAGGCAGAATAACTTTTTATATGTTTGGTTGACTGGGTTTCATTTTGATAATGAGCAGTCTGTGATATGAAGTAACGCCAGAACTGATACTAGCCTATGTTGTGTGAGAGCGCGATGTGCGAGCGCCATCACTTGGATTTGTTCCACTGCTGGGAAATAACATACTCTGTTATTTATAGTCATACAGATAATATGACATCATTCGAAACAGTAAAATGTATATTTTTATTTGTGTATTCAAAATGACTACAAAATATCATGTCACTGAAAAATAAATAAAACATGATGCGCTGCTTTAGCGCGTCTCGGTCTCTTTAGATCTTTCTGGCGCACACCAAAAATGAACCAAAATACAGAGAATAGCCTTCTTGGCGCGCCTACTATTGAAAGTCAACATTTAGATTATTTAACGTTAAATGCCTGAGTCACTTTGGAATAAATCACAGCGTGTTCATGATAACGTGACTTAGCATACAATCCAGAAAATAGGCTATATAGCCTATTCACCTTATTTTCCATGACAACAAGGGCGACGCCATTACGCTCATTTTGTCATCTTACTTCCGGCTAAGCGGGACTTCAACTTCCGGCTGAAAGGACCTACGCTAGTTTCTAGCGTAATTCTATAGTTGTAACGGTAAAATATGTTAAGTATTATATGCTCAGTTAGGGGCTGACATAACAATTGGATTAAGATGATAGAACAATTTAACCAACGGTGTTACGAACACAATGTAGGCTAAAGCGATCGGAATGTTGTGGTGTACTTTACGATTTACACGAGGAGCACCTGAGGCAATGGCGGAAGGCGCTAAACTTGAAGTGCTCACCCAAGCGCTGTGTGTTCGTACCATGTGTGTTAGTACCATTTTATGGACGGGGAGCAGACTGACGAACGAACACCCTTACCCCGAGTAAAGGCTCGGCTACGATGTTCTGGTAAAGAAGTCCCAACGGGTGCTGAACAGGTTTTCAGATTCAGGTAAGCTAACTTACCTAACTGTTGTTTCCTAACTTACCTATCTATGTGCTTTTTAGCCTAACGTTAGATGAAGTCCGTTCTATGAATACATTTAAGATTAGTAACGAGCCGTTCACAAAATACAACGAATCTTGCATGATTACCATTGGCCAACTATATGTCATATTTCTTATATTTCGTTTACTTTGTGATATGTCGACCTAAGGGTCTGAAATAAAGAATGAATGATTATTCACGATAGTACAATATATTATGGTACATTACAGTCTTACAATAGCTCACATTATTCCTGTAAGGAGGCCAGCTAGCTACATCTCTTATTCAGATATTGATATTGACCTACATAGAGTTAGGAGATTGTGTGTATACTGTCTCGTTTTTAATGCATCTCTCTTTTTCACACTGTTCTAAGTATGAGTGCCATCATAAATTAATTAATTCTCATTTTAAGTACTAATTTAAATCTACATTTTAAGTACTAATTTAAATCTAATTTAAAAGTACTATTTAAGTCTATTTTAAGTACTAATGTAAAAATGTTTATGGTTCTATTATTTCCATAGAACATCGATGAGAGTCAGTGTTGCAGTGGACAACTGTGAGGAGGATCACAGCCACATGCCCCAGACCTGTGATGCAGAAACACAATGGGAGGATCCATCTGTCTCTGACCACAACTACGCTCCAAAATCTCAACTCTGCTGAGAAACGACCACCTTTGTCAGCTCTACACAGGGTCGACATTGATGCATTCCACTCAGTTGCTGAGCACCTTACCAATAGGGCTTGGGCGTCGTGACGTCATACTTGGCGTGGCGGCCATGTTGATGGCCTCGCGGATGTAAACATACAGCAAGTTGAACGAGGAGAAGCAGAGTTGGGAGAAAGAAAAAAGATGTTAAAATCCCGAAAAGAATGTGGAATTTACCGGGATACGTTAGGGAAACCAGGAACCAGTATGTGGACAAATGTTCCTGTAAAATATCCCGTATTTTAATACCTTACTCTCATAACATTAATGTTAGCCCTTCCATCGGACCTGTCAGTCTCTGTACTGTTGTCCTGTTGCTACCCCCTTGCCCTTCCAGCGAAACAGATGTTTTCAAAGCATCGTTTTGCTTACTTGAAGGCAACCTTAGCGTGATATTGGCCTTTTTAAGATAGCGTGGTTGTTGTGAGAGCACGATTTCACGCCAATCTGTAAGCAAAGTCACGTTAGATCTAGCTTAACAACTCGCTTAGTTAATGCTGCAGTTTTGTAGCACAAATTTTTGCTGTCAGCAGAGGGATAGCAACAGAAAGATGAATGTTGAAATTTTCATTTTTCTGGATATTTTATAGGAAAATACTAAAACGGGAAGACAGCGGAAAAAGAGCTCAAATGCGTGAGAAACCCGAAAAAAACGGGAGGGTTGACAGCTACTAACTACACTTTTTTGCCGATTTTGTCCACATAACGTTACTGGTCCCTGGCTTCTCTATTTAACGTATCCCGGTAAATTCCACATCCTTTTCGGGATTTTAACATCTTTTTTCTTTCTCCCAACTCTGCTTCTCCTCGTTCGACTTGCTGTATGTTTACATTCGCGAGGCCATCAACATGGCTTCCACGCCAAGAATGACGTCACGACGCCCAAGCCCTATTCATACACCAACAGCTTTCAGCTACACACTGATGACTCTGATGAAGCTGCGTCTTAAAGGGTTAGTTCACCCAAAAATGAAAACTCTGTCAGTAATTACTCTCCCTCATGTTGTTCCAACCCCGTAAGACCTTCGTTCATCTTCGGAACACAAATTAAGATATTTTTGATTAAACTGAGAGCTGTCTCACTCCTCCATTTTTTTTTATTATTATTATTTTTTTCGTAATTTGTGTTCCGAAGATGAACGAAGGTCTTACGGTTGTTGGAACAACATGAGGGTGAGTAATTACTGACATAATTTTCATTTTTGGGTGAACTAAACCTTTAATTTATTAATTTATCTTGCTGAAAGGTTTGGTGTTTCTCAGTTCATTGTAAGCAAGGTGATTTCGCGCTGGCTTGACATCATGGAGGAGAAGTGTTTCAGAGAGCAGTTTCCAAACAGAACATGTAGAGCACAATATATCAAAATATCGCAAATGTATATATCGCAATATGCATAATTTTTTTTTGCTTTAATAAGCTTTAATCAGTTTATATAATTCATACAGTGAAAAACTAAGCAGTGTTTTACTTTTACATTTGATTATTCAGTTTCTGTTGTTAAATAGACCTAATGTAGGATAACCTGAACCCCGTGGTTTACACTGATGTTAAAATAACACATCTTATATACAGTAAAACACTGATGTTCACTTTCACAAGTTGAAGGGATGTTTTCTTGTTACAAAAAGAATGTGAAACACATATGTAGGTTATATAATTTTAAATCTAATTTAAGTTAATTTTATATACTTTAAGCATTATCGTATCGAATATCGCATTGTTTAATGAGTTATCGCATTTTTCTTCAATATCGTGCACTTAATAACCTTGTCCTGGTGATGAAGTATTGGCAGACAGGCTTCACCATTACCAATCTCCTCTATGAAAGGAAGGTCAAACTTGTCCTCCTTGTGAATCTTGTAAAACAGATGTTACCTGTTATGAATAGTTATTTTTATAAACCTTTACAGTGTGACCAGATGTTACCTGTTATGAATAGTTATTTTTATAAACCTTTACAGTGTGAGCAGATGGTACCTGTTATGAATAGTTATTTGTATAAACCTTTACAATGTGCCCAGATGTTACCTGTTATGAATAGTTATTTTTATAAACCTTTACAATGTGCCCAGATGTTACCTGTTATGAATAGTTATTTGTATAAACCTTTACAGTGTGAGCAGATTTTACCTGTTATGAAGTTGTTTTTTAATAAACCTTTACAATGTGCCCAGATGTTACCTGTTATGAAGTTATTTTTATAAACCTTTACAATGTGCCCAGATGTTACCTGTTATGAATAGTTATTTGTATAAACCTTTACAGTGTGAGCAGATTTTACCTGTTATGAAGTTGTTTTTTAATAAACCTTTACAATGTGCCCAGATGTTACCTGTTATGAAGTTATTTTTATAAACCTTTACAGTGTGAGCAGATTTTACCTGTCAGTCATTTATTATAAAACAATATAATGTGAGCTCTGTAGATTCCCCTTAAAATTTAAATGAATCAAGTCTTCTAGTTAGAAGGAATTAGTCACAAGGAATGGGTCTGTGCAGAGGACTGGTCTGGTTCTCGTGGATCTGATCCGATGACTGTGCCGAGGACTGTTGTGTCAAAGGGGTCTTCACAGTGTTTGTGTCTAGGTCTCGTCTAGTTGTGATGTTCTCGTCTGGCATTCAGGGCTGTTGTGGTCATCTGAGGGTCCAGGTCCATCATCTGGTCTGGATATGGACTAGATCCGGCTGACTACAGTAACCTTGGGATAAGACTGAGACAGAGAGACTAACATTAGCGTAGATGCCATTCTTCTTATGATGTAACAAGTACATTCAGTGTTATGGGAAGTGTTTTCGGTTCTGGTTGACCAAATTTATGCAGCCTAACAATCCGTTAACAGATGTGAATTTTAGAAATGTGAGAGTGTGTTATGTTTATGCTAGGTTAAAGAGGTGTGTGTTTTTAAATAGATTTAAACTTATCTTATGTCTGCCCCTCGATCTGCTGCCAGGTCATGATCCCTCGACCTCCATCTCAGCAGCATTAGCTGTGAGGGTTTCTCTGAACTGCACCTTTTAAATAAAGGAATAGATATTGTGAGGTCAATATTTAATCTTAAGCATTAGTTTAAGCACATAGGTTTAACAAATGTTGTTGCCAGAGTTCACACAGCAGTTTAAAATATCGGTAACAACACTTTACAATAAGGTCTCAATTGTTAAAATTAGGCTAGTTAATGTGTTAACTAACATTACCAATGAACAATACATTTGTTCCAGTCTTTGTTAACATTAGTTAATAAAAATACAATAAAAAGTTATAATAAAAATGAGTTCACTGTGCATTAACTAATGTTAACAAATACAACTTTTGATTTTAATAATGCATTAGCAAATGTTAAAATGAAAATGAACTAAGGTTAATAAATGCTTAATTATTGTGCATCTTAGTCCATCTTAACTAATGTAGTTAAACTTATATTAACGAATGGAACCTTATTGTAGTGTTACAAAAATATCTGTAAAAAGTGTTGGGTCAGATTCCAAACAGTGCGTTCAGATGTTCGATCATAATTATAGTAATCCCCTCTGCAGTAAAATGTTAAGAACTACCATTTTAATAACATTACACAGTGATATATAGCCTACGCTTTACATTTTTCTTTACGCAGATTACGCTACATTCAAGAACACAAGACGTGCCAAAGACAATGAAGAAGCTGCACTTATTTTGCTTTTTTTGCTTTACAACGCTTTTCAGTTTCGGAGTTCCCCACAGCAGTGTTAAAAGGGTCAATATCACTATAAAGTGCCTTTGGTGTCCTCATCAGACTAAATTTGAGCACAAGAATACCGGTATAACTCGATATAATTTCATTAGCCAAAATCACAGTGCACTGGATACAGAACAGCAGTCTTTCTAATAAAAAAATACTCACATTTATTCTAAAAAGAGACCGTAACGTTAGGCTTCTCATCAACACTCTCTACGGGACCGAATGGATATTCTAACGTTAATGTATTATCATCGTAAACATCTGATCTAACGTTAGATATAAAACAAAACTATATTTATCTTGACAATTAATACATCAAACAGCACTAGAACAATAAATGAATTAAATTACTTACTCGTTTTTTCAGATGAATGAAAACGTTGGTCTGCGTCTGCAGGATCTTCCTCAGGATTTAAATTAATGTTAACTGCCAAAACCTTTTTTCAAGCGGCTGAGTTCTTTAAATGTAGTAGTGGCCCGCTTGTGACAAAACGAACTCGGGCCGATTGTAAATACACACAGCTATACCGAGTATGTTAACCGCCAAAACCTTTTTTCAAGCGGTTGAGTTCCTTCATTGTTCTATGGCCCGCTTGTGACAAAACTAACTCGGGCCGATTGTAAATACACATAGCTATACCGAGTATGACACCGACACAAGTACAACTGCTTTCAGCCGAGGCTGGCCCATACAGAAAAAGCCATCAGTCAGCCAGATGTGTTATGCACAGTCGGCACGGATCTGGCCCATTAAGGCGGGCGTACACGGTGCGAGTTCGGACCAGGATCGGACACTCGGGAGGTCGTGAGATATTGCACACGTTGCGAGTCAGTTTAACTGATAATCGCGTCAATGCAGCTGGTACACGGCACGACTGTCCTGCACGAATTTTATCCCGAGCCGGCAGCAATCACGTGAGCTTTCGCGCTAAACACAGAGACCGTCAATGTTGCATGCAGGCAAAGCTTCAGATAGAAAAAATGACAGAAATGTGTGTGCAAATGATTTGTTGTAAAGCAGAGAACAGTTAGCCATTCAACATAAAAACTAGAGAGAGAGAGAGAGAGAGAGAATTATTATTTTTATTTAATTATTTGTATTTAATATTATTATTATTATTATTTTCTGTAGTAGGCTACAATGTTCAAAATAATTTTCTATGCTGTTTTGATGCTTTGGCAATACAATTGTATTTTTGTCATGCCAATGAAGCTTTATTGAATTGAACAGAATTGAATTGAGAGAAGTGTGGGTGTGGGTGTGTGAGAGTGTGAGAGAGGGAGAGAGACAGTGTATGCGCACGCTGTATGGTTGCTGCCACTGAGGTATAGCCCCACGTGGTTGTGTATAATTTGGAAATAGGGGACAGCTGGTGAAAATCGGGCCGACTCCCCGAATTTTTTAAACATGTTTAAAGATGATCGGGAGGTCGGGGAGGTGCTCATAACGTGCTCGACTCGGCTCGTAATTCCTCTCACACGCTGCGAGCCACGACCATGCGAGCATCACCGATTCCACTCGATTTCTCCCGAGTGAAAAAAATTATCTGCGAGCTCGTAAAAACAGCAAAAATCGCACCGTGTACGCCCGCCTTTATCTGTTCACCGGTGCCGACAGTGAGCCAACAGTGACGCATTTCAGCCGGAATCGACCCGACTGTGCTTGCTATCTGGGAATTAAATGTAGCCTATAGTTGCAATACACGTTTTGTAAGCTCCGTGCAACTGCTGCAGCGGACTATTATTATATTATAAATCTAATACTCAAGCTGTTTTCTCATTTTTCTACTCTTAGGCTACGTTTACACGTGGATGGCTATTTTCATAAACGGACATTTCACCCCTCTTCGTTTTCAAAAATAACATCGTGCACACGAACCTGTGTATATGCTGTCAAGAGCATGCCAAACCTGTAGGTGGCAGTGTAACGAGAAGCTCAAGCCCACTTTAGCCAATCAGAATCCCGAAAATAGTCACATTCTGTGACGTTGCTGCCTAAAACTCAGTTTTTCTCAGTTTACATGCAAACGGGCAAACGAAGATTTTCAAAATCTCCACTCTGGCCGGAGTTTTTAGAAAGAATCGGTTTCATTGGCGAATCCTCCGTTTGCGTGTAAACGAAGGGCGCAAACGAAGAGAAATGTCTCCGTTTTTCAAAATAACCATGTACGTGTAAACGGGGCCTTAATATTAAATAAAAAAAACGACTGAACGAAAGATACACGGATTCTCTTGAACCACCACCGTGTTTGCGGCAGAAAACTACTGCAGTGCAGCCAAAATGCTCTGTTCGACTTATCTGAGATACTCTTCCCTGTGGATGACCTGTGACCTACTTTCTGTAAGATCTGAATTTTTGAACTTGAATTTTAGAAAACTGAATTTGAAGTTCCGAATTTCTTCATCTTGAAAACTTGAATCTGTATTTTTTTTAAACTGAATATTTGCAGTATACGAATTCAGAACAAAAAAAATTAGCTGTTTGAAAATACGTCTATAAAATTCAGCCATAAAAACATTTCAATTTGTTAAATTTCAAATGTTCAATATTCGTTTAAAAAAAATCAAGTTCAGAACTATTTAAACTACCACCTAAAATTAAATTTTGTTAGATTTCACTTGTAAATAATTCAAATTTACACAATTCAAATTCAAATCATATTGTCATATTTTAAGCTCCATACTTTCATAGGTGGCGACATACTAGTTTCAGTCACGCAACACAAACCCTTGACGGTTAAATCAATATTTGAACAAAGCGCTCATGAAACGCCCGTTCAAAATGCTCACGACCAGACAAATCCTCGCGCTGATTCGCCCGGGGGACTGGTTTATTTCTCTCGATCTGAAAGACGCATATTTTCAGATTCAGATTATACCCCGTCACAGGCCATTCTTGAGATTCGCCTTCGACGGTCAGGTATATCAATACACTGTCCTGCCGTTTGGCCTGTCCCTAGCACCCCGTACATTTACGAAGTGCATGGATTCGGCTCTCGCTCCCCTGAGAGCACAGGGAATGCGAATTCTGAATTATCTGGACGATTGGCTCATCCTGGCGCAATCGATAGAGGAAATTATTTCTCACAAGGATGCGCTTCTCAGTCATTTAGAAAGCCTGGGTCTTTCTGTGAACTGGGACAAGAGCTCACTAACCCCCAGCCAGTCTATCACTTTTCTGGGAATAGATCTGGATTCAGTGGCGATGACGGCCAGGCTGTCAGAACAGCGCGCGCGCCGTGTTCGACACCTCGCCGCTTCCATTCAAGTGGGCAAATGTCTTCCTCTGAAGACATTTCAGATACTGTTGGGCCATATGGCATCAGCCGCAGCAGTCCTGCAGCTGGGTTTACTACGAATGCGCCCGCTTCAATGCTGGCTGAAATCGAAAGTGCCCCGCAGAGTGTGGATTTCGGGCCGTGCACGAGTCAGCGTGACTCAGGGCTGTGTGTCAGCCCTGCAGCCCTGGCTGGCGGCCGAATGGTACCAACAGGGCGTGATGATGGGGGTCATCTCGCACCGCAAAGTGGTCTCGACAGACGCGTCCAACATGGGTTGGGGAGCGGTTCACGAAGGCAGCCCGATCTGCGGCCCCTGGTCGAATGCGGAGAAAAGCCTTCACATAAACTGTCTAGAGATGCTGGCGGTCGAGAAAGCTTTGAAGCATTTTCTACGGCTCCTGCGAGGACACCATGTACTAGTTCGCTCGGACAACATGTCAGTGGTGTCTTATGTAAACCGCCAGGGCGGAATCAGATCCGGAGCTCTGCGCGCCCTCACAGAGCGCCTCCTGGTCTGGGCCCAGGGCTCGTTGCGCTCTCTAAGGGCTTCGCACGTGCCCGGTCGCCTGAACGACGGCCCGGACAAACTGTCCAGGGACAACGTCCCTCCGGGAGAATGGGCTCTGCACCGCCAGACAGTCCAGATGCTATGGCATCGTTTTGGCGAAGCGAGGATCGACCTTTTCGCTGCGAGCGACAATGCTCAGTGCCAGAGGTTCTTCTCGAAGAGCGAGGACGCGCTGGCCCAGGTTTGGCCCAGCGTCCCGTTGTACGCGTTCCCTCCGGTCTCTATGCTGCCTCAAGTGCTAGCGAGGATCAGGGAGACGAGCTGTGCAGTGCTCCTCATAGCCCCGCGCAGGGAAAACCAACCGTGGTTCCCAGAGCTGACGAGGCTGTCAGAGTCAGCCCCATGGCCGATCCCGGTGAGGAGAGACCTTCTCTCTCAAGCCCGAGGATCGATTCTGCATCCCCATCCAGAGCGCTTGTCTCTGCATGCGTGGGAAATCAACAAATATTCGTTGATCTGCCAGAAGGGGTAGTTAACACGATCGCGCAGTCCAGAGCCCCCTCTACGAGGCGGCTCTATGCGTCTAAATGGTCAGTGTTTAGCAGGTGGTGCGCTGGAAAGGGTTCTGATGCTCGGTCCTGTGGAGTCCCACAGGTGTTGAGTTTTCTCCAGGAGCTATTGGATGCGGGCAGGTCCCCCTCCACGCTCAAAGTTTACGTCGCAGCTATTGCAGCGTTCGCCGACTCGGCGCGCGGCCGCTCACTGGGCAAAAATGAGCTCATTACCCGCTTTCTACGCGGGGCCAGAAGGATGAACCCTCCGCGCCCCCCGTCAGTCCCTATTTGGGACCTGTCTTTGGTCCTAGAGTCCCTAAAAGCGCATCCCTTCGAGCATTTGGACTCTGTGGAGTTTAAATACTTGACGCTTAAGACCGTTTTTCTGCTAGCCCTGGCTTCAGTTAAACGAGTGGGTGATTTACATGCACTGTCTGTCAGCGCATCGTGTCTCGAGTTTGGCCCTAACGACTCGTTAGTCATTCTCAAACCGAAACACGGTTATGTCCCCAAAGTGTTAGGCACTCCATTCAGGGCCCAGGTTATTTTCCCTCTCGGCCCTGCCGTCGTCAGGCAGTGAGGAGGGCAGTAACCTCCTTTGCCCAGTCAGGGCGTTAAGGTACTATGTAACGCGCTCTGCAGCCTTCAGGCTCTCAGAGCAGCTTTTTGTTTCGTTTGGAGGGCGCACCAAGGGTCTCGCCTCCTCGAAGCAGACACTGTCCAGATGGATAGTGGACGCTATCGCAGCAGCTTATGCGTCAAAAGACCTGCAGTGCCCTCTGGGCATACGGGCTCATTCCACCAGAGGCATGGCCTCATCGTGGGCATGGTCCAGCGGAATTTCCATTCATGGCATTTGTATGGTGGCGGGATGGTCCTCCCCCTCTACATTCGTTAGGTTTTATAACCTAGAAGTTCCCGCCCTGCAGGCTAAACTTCTGTCAGTCTAGTCGTGTTCACGTCCTGCTCTTGCAGGCAGGCTGAATTATCGATTAGCTCGTCCATAGAGCTGCACTTTCAGGATATCAGTATTATTTAGACCGGCTGCGCCGCTCTTATGTTCCCTATGTGTGCTTATGAACATGTGCTGGCCCGCTCTGCTGGCCACCTGTTTATTTCACCCTTATACTCTTCAGTTTTGGGAGTTATGTGTGATACTTAGGCTCGCACGGCGTGGACAAAGGGTTCCCGGTGCGTAAGCAAGCTTACGCAATACGAGAGAACCTCTCGTAAGAGAACGATACTGGTTACTCACGTAACCTCGGTTCTCTCTAGAAGAGGGAACGAGTATTGCGTTCCCTGCCGTGCTTTAAGCCACTAGCTCGTGTCGCTTCATTCGACAGAAAACAGAGAATTTAGCCTCCGAGCCCTCTTTTTATACGCTCTGACGCCGCCCATTCTGGCGGGCTGTGACGCGCTAAGGGCGCGCGCGCCCTCATTGGGCGTGACGTCACGCCGGGCTCACCGGTAGGCTAAAGCAGTTGCCGCGCGGCAGCCAATGAGCGTATGCCGCTCTAGCTCAGCTGGCCGCAGCTGCACTGCGTTGACAATATGAAAATTAAGGATAATTTTTGGCTTCAGTATTTCGAGAAAAGACGACCTTTCCCGGTGCGTAAGCAAGCTTACGCAATACTTGTTCCCTCTTCTAGAGAGAACCGAGGTTACGTGAGTAACCAGTATCGTTTTCATTCAGCCATGTTAGGTAATGTTTCGTTCTCTGTGTGAGCAGCACAAGGTCATCTTTTTGTCCACACGTTGCGTCGATACAAATTAATGATAGAAACGTCTATTCGAGTCACGTCTTTAGTTATGTACACTTCATTGTTGCACAGATTTTTTCATTTTTATCAAAAAGCAAGAAACAGGACCAACACAAGTAGCCTACTTTATAGCATCATACACCAAATTTTGCATGCTTTTCTTTACGCCTATGGACTTCGGATTACTTAGAATTGATTTTTAAAGAAGCAATACCAGAAAAATATCCTAAGCTTTCGGGTAGTATTGTTGGATGAACGTTCGTGGTACATTTAAAACACTGATTAGTTATTTACGGTGTGTGATTGAGACTAATAATCTATCAGAATGTTTGATGGTTTAGTTATATGTGAATTCAAACCTCGTTCCTTTTGAAGTCTTATTAAAAGAGAATGAGTCTAGTAGTTTATTTTTCTAAGAGTTTGTCTTAGAGGGCCAAAATGTCTCGATTTCCCTCCCGGGTTTCTGTAGTGAACTCAAAAATATATTATTTCATTCATATCACAGATTCACCATGAAATAAACTCTGCTTTGAAAATAGAAATGACAAAACAAACATGTTTGTCGAACATGTTTAGCTTCTTTGAAACACGTAATTCATTCGGAAAGAATGTGTGACACTATTCCAGGATTTTAAAACCGCCGAACATGCTCGGCACGGCCACACCCTCATGAACGAAAGCAAAAACCGGGGGATAAAGGAGCTCTCGGAGGTTTGCGGATTCTCTTATTGGTGTTCTCTCTCCCTGATGAGAGAGTAGTATGCAAACGTTTTACTACAAACTCCCTATTTATGTGCCGGGTTTGTTGTACATTTTGAACATCGGTCATATAGACATACATAGAGTACGAGGGAGAGGGGGTTGCAGTGGAAACCCCAATCGAAAAACGGGAGGCGAGAGGGGAGGGCATGGCCTTGAGACTGCAGAACCCTCCTCAGTTCATTTGCTCGAAGAATTTGTAAGTGGGGTTTTCATAGCCGTGATTCTGCATCTTATTGAGCTGTCTTTCCTCGGGGGTCAGCATGGGGTCGACCTGCTGGGAAAGAGACAGAGACAAGATAGGGAAAGAATCGCTTAAAATGGAGCATAAGTGAATTTAATGGGAAGAATAAATGAACAGAAAGGTTTGAACAAGTTGGCCATGAGCAAAAATGAAATCATTACGATAGGCACATCTGAGCAAGCTTCATGGAAAAACATTTTAAAAATGTAACAATATTAGAGACTGATACTATATACAGTAGGAACATACTGTATATGTTGCAATCTGCATACAGTATGTATGCATTTACACATTTACTACAAATACACAAACAGCATCATTATCCACTGCATAAATGCTCAATTCTGTCAAATATTTGTGTATAACAATGATCTATCATCATTATATAATTTAACATAATTATAATTAACTACCATTTGTGTATAATGACCTACTAAACTGATACTTGCCATCAATTTTTGAGTAAAAATAAATAAAAGTCACTTATCTATTTATATCTTCTGATTGTGACTGATTGACTTCATATCTCACAAATGAGACTATTTCTCATAATTGCAGTTTTATATCTCATAACTGCAGCTGTCTTATGTTTTTATTAACTTTATTCACAATTATATACTGTATGTTTCCATCTCTGAACTAAAGCAGAAACAGCCCACTATCTCTTTTCAAAATAATTTAAATTCAAATCATTATTTCATGTCTATTGAAATACTTATTGAGTAAATGGTTGTGCAATTATTGAAAAAGAAACCCTAAAAAGTCTCAGACATTATACAGTGAATTTCTCATATAGGCCTGTATTTACAAATTTCACATACAAAACTACATTAATTATGAGATTACATTAATTTAGTACAGATTAAATATTAAATTCTGCTTCATGTTTTCACTTTTACGGTTATAGTTTTTTCCCTATCAAATCTAAATATCAGAATTCAAAAATGACGATCTCAAAACAGATAGCAGAAGGAAGCTGCTTCAGGGGTTTTGGTTGTTACTTCCTCATGTTCCTTGGAAATTGATAGCCAAATCTAATTATATTACTTGAATGGGTCAATATATATTTACATGAGGCTGTCACATTAAAAACCACGAACACAACCAGAAGCCGTAGTGACGTCAGGGTTTGACCCCATTTCTTGAACGTACTGCTTCAAAAACAAGCCATTTCGACATCCTGTCAGCTGAACTCTCACCTCTATTATGCCATGGCTGATGGTTCCATATGGCTTACGGCAGACTAGCAACAAGCTGATGACCATCACCATAACGATGGCCACGGCAACCACCAGCAGCCCCACCATTGCCCCGCGGTTAAACGTCTCCAAAACGTCCGGCTGCTGTGATAGAAAAAAAAAAAGAAGAGGAAATGAGTTTCACATTCAGTAGAAGATTCCTGTACAGGGAAGATATTAGCACCTGAGGGAGCATTACTTATTTGTATAAAATGGAAATCCATCCTACTGACTGCTCTATTGTTCTTTTATACCTGTCAGAACTGGTGCAGCTCAACTAAGCATAACATTTAGTTAAAGGTAGGCAATTTTGGAGAGGCTAGCAATAGCAAGCTAGATTTGAAAGCACAAGATTCCACCCTAGAATGCTAGAATGAGACGGTCTAGTAAGTACGCATGGCTAAGTCACACATGTTCCCGCCCTGAAAACTTGATGCATCCTTCAGAATGAGCAGGAATTTATAACACTTCTATTATTGATTGCTATCAGGATGCGTAGAGAGTTATGAAAAACCTTGCCTACCGTACATTTAAGTGTATAAGGAATGGCTTTGCATTTACGCTGAACATAAAAGTAGAATGAGAAAAGTTTGATACAATAATTTTCCAAGAACTAAAAGAAGAAAACTTAACATAGACTTCACAAAACAAATGAATTCACAAATTCACAAACTGTCTGATAAGATCACTGTGCCTTTGAAAGAGGGAAACCTATTACCATTACTCAAATGGTAATAGGTTTACTCACATAATTATTACTATTTGTTTTTTTGTTTTGTTTTTTACTTAAATGATATTCATATCAACCAGAGACAACGCTGTTGGAATATTTAAAGAGTGTTCCTGCCAATATGTGTACATTCCCCAACCTTGTTAATGCTGATGAAGTTTGAACCATTGAAAAGGGGTTACTTTTAGTGTGTAACAACGCTTATTGGCATAGAAGGAATACACTCTCATTAATATTTGAGTGACAGAGATGGATGAAAGGGTGGATACTACAAGATGAATTATTTTGTTGTCTTGAGATTGACCAACTTATTTTCTGCAATGGATAAAAAACAGACACAAGTGATACAATGAAAAATAAAACACATGCATGAGCAGCATGCAAGGTTTTACATGGTTACCAGTACCAGTTGTCCGAAAAACTACAAACAGCATCCTCAAGACTACCTCACACATTTCTTCAAGCAACTTAAATAAACCAGTTCAGCACACTTAGTAGATTCCTGCCAACGTCATGCATTCTGCTGCCAACAACCATGCACATTTGGTTTTTGGGGGCCCCTTAACCACAGTATGCAGAGAACTCATGCGATTGCTTCCTCAGCAATAACAAAAGCATAGATAAAGTGATGAAAATGAATGACACCATGATTATTGTAACAACATGATTAAACTATTTTATATATACACATGCGCTTTATCAGTGAAATCTAAATGTGCAAATGAGAGTCCTTTATAGATGAACAAAACCTGTACTTCCTGTTTCTCTGCTTTTATCAAGGAAGTTGAGCGACCCACTCAAGTGGAAAAAACAGCTCTGTCAATGTTTATATTGCACGCATTGCACCCCTCCCCCCGCCCCATTCTTAAAATGAAAAGTGATTATGCATTTCAAAATTTGATGGCTTTTGTCACAATTGCTATAACCTGACTTTGTAACCAAGCCTGATTGTTTTGTGTGTGTGGTGAAAATAGGCTAGATTACAATAAAATGACTGACATAAATGAAGTTTCATTTCTTTGGTTAATATTTATCAGATGTGTGCTGACAAGATGATGCTGTTTACAATAACTCCTACTACTCCAAAAGTTAAAAGTCGCAGTCAAACTGTGTGGGTCATTTTTTAGTTTTATTGTCATTTTAATGCAAGTACAACAAGTCAGATCAGTTCACAGGTTGCTTGCTCTTGTAATGTGTTGAGGTCAGCATGGGGTCGACCTGCTGGGAAAGAGACAGAGACAAGATAGGGAAAGAATCGCTTAAAATGGAGCATAGGCTAAGTGAATTTAATGGGAAGAATAAATGAACAGAAAGATTTGAACAAGTTGGCCATGAGCAAAAATGAAATCATTACGATAGGCACATCTGAGCAAGCTTCATGGAAAAACATTAAAAAAAACAAAAACAATATTAGATACTATATACAGTAGAAACATACTGTATATGTTGCAATCTGCATATGTATGCATTTCTACAAATACACAAACAGCATCATTATCCACTGCATAAATGCTTGATTCTGTCAAATATTTGTGTATAACAATGATCTATCATCATTAAACAAATATAATTAACTACAATTTGTGTATAATGACCTACTATCTAAACTGATACTTACCATAAATTGAGTAAAAATAAATAAGTCACTTATCTCTTTATATCTACTGATTGTGACTGACTTCATCTCACAAATGAGACTCTCATAATATGAATTTTATATCTCATAACTGCAGCTGTAGATTACACAAATGCAGGTTTTCTTATGTTATTATTAACTTTATTCACAATTATATATTTGTAATAAGGTATCCACTGGAGGCAAGTGTAAATGAGAACCCAAGTGCAGTTTATTATAAACAAAACCAAACATGAAACAAAAACATGGCGTGCCATGAAAACTCAAAACAAGACATAAACAAACAGTACTCACAACAGTGGTTACAGGAAACAGTACTTGACATCCACGCTAGGCTTGGGTATCGAGTATCGATTGGAACCGGGACTAGCTTTTCGATTTTCCCGGAATCGTTCAAAAGTTTGAATTTCGATTCCTAGTTTCGATTCACAGTCCGCCGACCGGAAGAAGAAACCGCTGTCTAAGTTACCAATTTGATCATTTCTAGCCCTATTCTGAACTGAAGTAACTACCTAATCGATTTCAAACTGCCAAGTTAACTCGCTGAACACGCCCAGCCAAGACACATGGCAAACATGAGGGCTTAACACAAGACTAATGACTAGACAAGGGACACCTGTGAACAATGAAACCATGAACCAATGACAACCTGACACATCAGACAAGGGAACATATGGCAGGATCACATGACTTACAAGGGATCACATGACACACATGGAAACATGACATGACACAGAAACATGACAAGAACAAACCCAAAATTGTGACAATATTTTTCCTGCTCTGAACTGAAGCAGAAACAGCCCACTATCTCTTCTAAAAATAATTTAAATTTAAATCATTATTTCAAGTCTATTGAAATATTTATTGGGTAAATGGTTGTGCAATTATTGAAAAAGAAACCCTAATCAAGTCTCAGACATTATACAGTATATTTTTCATATAGGCCTGTATTTACAAATTTCACATACAAAACTACATTAATTATGAGATTACGTTAATTTAGTACAGATTAAATATTAAATTCTGCTTCATGTTTTCACTTTTACGGTTAAAATGTTTTCCCTATCAAATCAAAATATCAGAATGCAAAAATGACCATATCAAAACAGATAGCAGAAGGAAGCTGCTTCAGGGGTTTGGTTGTTACTTCCTCATGCAGGGAAGATATTAGCACCTGAGGGAGCATTACTTATTTGTATAAAATGGAAATCCATCCTATCATCTACTGCTTTATTGTTCTTTTATACCTGTAAGAACTGGTGCAACTCATATGGTAACATTTAGTTAAAGGTAGGCAATTTTGGAGAGGCTAGCAATAGCAAGCTAGTTTTGAAAGCACAAGATTCCACCCTAGAATGCTAGAATGAGACGGTCTAGTAAGTACGCATGGCTAAGTCACACATGTTCCCGCCCTGAAGACTTGATGCATCCTTCAGAATGAGCAGGAATTTATAACACTTCTATTATTGATTGCTATCAGGATGCGTAGAGAGTTATGAAAAACCTTGCCTACCGTACCTTTAAGTGTATAAGTAATGGCTTTGCATTTACACTGAACATAAAAGTAGAATGAGAAAAGTTTGATACAATAATTTTCCAAGAGCTAAAAGAAGAAAACTTAACATTAGACTTCACAAAACAAATGAATTCACAAATTCACAAACTGTCTGATAAGATCATTTTAAGATCAAGAAGAATTTGTGAATTCATTTGTTTTGTAAAGAGGGCAAAACTCAAATGGTAATAGGTTTACTCACATAATTATTACTATTTTTACTTAAATGATATTCATATTAACCAGAGACAATGCTGATGGAATATTTAAAGAGTGTTCCTGGCAATATGTGTAGATTCCCCAACCTTGTTAATGCTGCTGAAGTTCTGATCAAAACATGAGTTAACAATTGCTTATTGGCATAGAAAGAATACACTCACATTAATATTTGAGTGACAGAGATGGATGAAAGGATGGATACTATACAAGATGAATTATTTTGTTGTCTTGAGATTGACCAACATATTTTCTGCAATGGATAAAAAACAGACACAAGTGATTCAATGAAAAATAAAACACATGCATGAGCAACATGCACGGTTTTACATGGTTACCAGTACCAGTTGCCCGAAAAACTGTAAACAGCATCCTCAAGACTACCTCACACATTTCTTCAAGCAACTTAAATAAACCAGTTCAGCACACTTAGTAGATTCCTGCCAACGTCATGCATTCTGCTGCCAACAACCATGCACATTTGGTTTTTGGGGGCCCCTTAACCACAGTATGCAGAGAACTCATGCGATTGCTTCCTTAGCAATAACAAAAGCATAGATGATGAAAATGAATGACACCATGATTATTGTAACAACATGATTAAACTATTTTATATATACACATGCGCTTTATCAGTGAAATCTTAATGTGTAAATGAGAGTCCTTTATAGATGAACAAAACCTGTACTTCCTGTTTCTCTGCTTTTATCAAGGAAGTTGAGCGACCCACTCAAGTGGAAAAAACAGCTCTGTCAATGTTTATATTGCACGCATTGCACCCCTCCCCCCGCCCCATTCTTAAAATGAAAAGTGATTATGCATTTCAAAATTTGATGGCTTTTGTCACAATTGCTATAACCTGACTTTTATAACCAAGCCTGATTGTTTTGTGTGTGTGGTGAAAATAGGCTAGATTACAATAAAATGACTGACATAATTGAAGTTTCATTTCTTTGGTTAATATTTATCAGAAGTGTGCTGACAAGATGATGCTGTTCACAATAACTCCTACTACAAAAGTTAAAAGTCGCAGTCAAGCTGTGTGGGTCATTTTTAGTTTTATTGTCATTTTAATGCAAGTACAAGAAGTCAGATCAGTTCACAGGTTGCTTGCTCTTACAATACATGTCAATTAAAAATACAACACATTATTTGGCCTTCCAATCATATCCAGAACATGTCTTTGGTGAAATTCAGAATGATTCCAGATCAGCTTATTTCATTGCATTGGTTTCAGTAGCTTAATGACAAATTCTGTAAAGTTCCTCAAAGCACCAGTTCACCAAATTACATCTTTACTTTTAAAGTAACCAATTATTTTACATTATTAAGCTGCATCTTTAATACATGCTAGTAATTTGAAAGATAAAACTGGGGTGTATAGGATGTTCAACACATTAGATCTAGGCTAAATGCGTTTCCATCTTAACCTTCACTGTATTGATCCTTCAGTAATGAATTCAGCAAGACAAGGGAAGATTTTGAAGTGATGAATGGACACAAATGAGTCAATCTGGATACAGTTGTGCTCTGTTAATTAGTTTAGTTTAAAAGCATGATGTTGATCAGACCCGTTCGGTGTTTACAGTCCAAATCTATATAGCAAATGACCCAAACTCCAATTAATATTGACTTAAATAAAAAATACATATAATTACATCCAAAACACAGCATTGAAAAAGGCAATAATGCAGCAGTTAAAACATCCATAACTTCGTTTACATTTCTGTTGGTTCAGGATAAGAGAGGAATGAGTCATCTCAGCCAAGAGAAGACGTGTATAAACATAAAATCAATCCCTACTGAATACATTGTCCTAAATCTGCCTGATGCTGGTACGAAATCTTATTTAAGAGTCCTAAATTAGGGCATCAAACCACACTGTTAACTGATCACAATTCATAAATACACCTCAGAGCGATCAAGACTACAGCAGGCCGTCCACGATCCGTTTTAAGTGCCATGAGCATCTGATGCCATGTGTTGAATTAGGCCAGTCTAACCTGGAGAGATTTATGAACCATTATGTTTCATGAGTAGTATGCCTTGAAGCTTCTGTTCAATCAAATGTTCCAGAACTGTGAGGTCGTTGAGGCTAAACACGCATTTTTTTTTGTGGTTTGGTTTCAGTTCAGATATGTTCAAATGTGACTGTTCCAGGACAAAGGAAGACAAAAAAAGGCAATGCAATCAAATACAAACGATCATGTCATTATGTTTGGTGCATCTTGACTCAGAAAATAACTCTAAAATAAATATGAGCTACGATTTGACAGGACGGAGTTTGGTTTGTATAAAAGTGTAGTTTTGGACTGCAGAAACGGAAAACAAACACACTGGGCCCACATTTTGGTTTCACTTCTGTTGATATGTCACATAATATAAATGATGATTCCGTATTCTTCACAAAACCTGTAAGTTCTACAATTAAAAAGATTTAGACTAAGACATGTCCTTTCTACAACAGGCTAACAGTAAATTGTTGTGTTTACGTTATTTGTGTCACAGCGACGGACACCCAAAAGTTTGATTTAAAATTTCTATCATGTACTAGAACATAAATGCAATAAACACACAACTCTATAACCCTCTAATATATATATATATATATATATATATATATATATATATATATATATATATATAAAAATGATTTTCAGGCCTTAGTGACACGTGTAGAAACTTAAACCAGTTTTGGAATCAGTGAAAGTTGTTTACCACCTTTCATAGGTGGCGACATACTAGTTTCAGTCACGCAACAAACCCTTGACGGTTAAATCAACTACTGTATGAAAACGGAGCGATTAGCTAAGCTAACTAACCTACGCTCTTACCGCCGTGGTGTGTTAGGAGGAACGGTGAATGGAGCCTATGTCTACCGAAGATACATTCAGTCAGGAGATACCGTGTCATTTTCTTGTGCTGGTTTATACAACAGTCCGTTTTCATTCAGCCATGTTAGGAAATGTTTCGTTCTCTGTGTGAGCAGCACAAGGTCATCTTTTTGTCCACACGTTGCGTCGATACAAATTAATGATAGAAACGTCTATTCGAGTCACGTCTTTAGTTATGTACACGTCATTGTTGCACAGATTTTTTCATTTTTATCAAAAAGCAAGAAACAGGACCAACACAAGTACGTTATAGCATCATACACCAAATTTTGCATGCTTTTCTTTACGCGTATGGACTTCGGATTACTTAGAATTGATTTTTAAAGAAGCAATACCAGAAAAATATCCTAAGCTTTCGGGTAGTATTGTTGGATGAACGTTCGTGGTACATTTAAAACACTGATTCAGTTCTTTACGGTGTGTGATTGAGACTAATAATCTATCAGAATGTTTGATGGTTTAGTTATATGTGAATACAAACCTCGTTCCTTTTGAAGTCTTATTAAAACAGAATGAGTCTAGTAGTTTATTTTTCTAAGAGTTGTCTTAGAGGGCCAAAATGTCTCGATTTCCCTCAACTCAAAAATATATTATTTCATTCATATCACAGATTCACCATGAAATAAACTCTGCTTTGAAAATAGAAATGACGAAACAAACCATTCATGTCGAACATGTTTAGCTTCTTTGAAACACGTAATTCATTCGGAAAGAATGTGTGACACTATTCCAAGATTTTAAAACCGCCGAACATGCTCGGCACGGCCACACCCTCATGAACGAAAGCAAAAACCGGGGGATAAAGGAGCTCTCGGAGGTCTGCGGATTCTCTTATTGGTGTTCTCTCTCCCTGATGAGAGAGTAGTATGCAAACGTTTTACTACAAACTCCCTATTTACGTGCCGGGTTTGTTGTACATTTTGAACATCGGTCATATAGACATACATAGAGTACGAGGGAGAGGGGGTTGCAGTGGAAACCCCAATCGAAAAACGGGAGGCGAGAGGGGAGGGCATGGCCTTGAGACTGCAGAACCCTCCTCAGTTCATTTGCTCGAAGAATTTGTAAGTGGGGTTTTCATAGCCGTGATTCTGCATCTTATTGAGCTGTCTTTCCTCGGGGGTCAGCATGGGGTCGACCTGCTGGGAAAGAGACAGAGACAAGATAGGGAAAGAATCGCTTAAAATGGAGCATAAGTGAATTTAAATGGGAAAAATTAATGAACAGAAGCTTCCCATATGGAAAAACATTACAAAATGTAACATTATTAGAGATTCATACTATATATGTGTATCGAAACATATATGTTGCAATCTGCATATGTTTGTATTTCTACAAATACACAAACAGCATCATTATCAATTGCATACATGCTTTATTCTGTCAAATATTTGTGTATAACAATGATCTATCATCATTATATCATTTAACATAAATATAATTATCTACCATGTGTGTAAAATGACCTACCATCTAAACTGATACTTGCCATCAATTTTTGAGTAAAAATAAATAAATAAATAAAAGTCACTTATATCTACTGATTGTGACTGATTGACTTCATATCTCACAAATGAGACTATTTCTCACAATTGCAGTTTTATATCTCATAACGGCAGCTGTAGATTACACAAATGCAGCTTTTCTTATGTGTTTATTAACTTTATTCACAATTATATATTTTTCCAGCTCTGAACTGAAGCAGAAACAGCCCACTATCTCTTCTCAAAATAATTTTAACTAAAATCATTATTTCATGTCTATTGAAATATTTATTTGGTAAATTGTCATGTAATTATTGAAAAAGAAACCCTAATCAAGTCTCAGTCAGTATATGATTCATATAGGCCTGTATTTATCTTTTACAAATTTCACATACAAAACTACATTAATTATGAGATTTAGTACAGATTAAATATTAAATTCTGCTTCATGTTTTCACTTTTACAGTTATACTTTTTTCTCTATCAAATCAAAATATCAGAATGCAAAAATGACGATATCAAAACAGATAGCAGAAGGAAGCTGCTTCAGGGGTTTGGTTGTTACTTCCTCATGTTCCTTGGAAATTGATAGCCAAATCTAATTATATTACTTGAATGGGTCAAGATATATATACATGAGGCTGTCACATTAAAAACCACGAACACAGCCAGAAGCCGTAGTGACGTCAGGGTTTGACCCCATTTCTTGAACGTACTGCTTCAAAAACAAGCCATTTCGACATCCTGTCAGCTGAACTCTCACCTCTACTATGCCATGGCTGATGGTTCCATATGGCTTACGGCGGACTAGCAACAAGCTGATGACCATCACCATAGCGATGGCTACGGCAACCACCAGCAGCCCCACCATTGCCCCGCGGTTAAACGTCTCCAAAACGTCTGGCTGCTGTGATAGAAAAAAAAAAAAGCGAGGAAATGAGTTTCACATTCAGTAGTACTGTATACAGGGAAGATATTAGCACCTGAGGGAGCATTACTTATTTGTATAAAATGGAAATCCATCCTACTTAATCATCTACTGCTCTGTTGTTCTTTTATACCTGTAAGAACTGGTGCAACTCAACTAAGCATATGGTAACATTTAGTTAAAGGTAGGCAAAAGAAGAAAACTTAACATTAGACTTCATAAAACAAATGAATTCACAAATGAAAGCCTTTAAACGCTCACCAGCTCATCTCTCTGGATTCCTGGAGACTTGTAGACCACCTGCTTCAGCTCGACAGAGGTGTTGATCTGAGGAACGCAGAGTTAATGGTGTGGGAGAGAAAAACATTTTCAAATCTACTTAAGCTTGGTATTAAAAAGGAATTTAAAAATATATGTAAAGAAATATCATCTGTGAAGTTATTGTTCATTCAAACTTATTAAAACCCCAAATGGTGACATCCAGTGGACAAGTTGCAAAACTGCAGAAATCCCATACGGTCTCGTTCAGAATAACATAATGACATACTAATCTATTACTTCAGTACATAGTACATACATTATACTGTGCACATTTTCTGCTTCAATAAAATACCTATATTTGCCAAAATGTGCTTTATACAACAGTGCATTCTGCATGAGATACTGTATCCCAAAAAGCAATGTTCTTGACTATACTTCTATTTCCAATGTGATTTGATGAGACCACCAGAAGTGAAGACATTTTTTGTTAACTGAGTGCTCTTGATTAATCCAAAATAAAATAGAATAGATTTTTCCCCCAAATCATGCAGCCCTAACTGACATCAATGCAGCTAGTATTTCAATCCATTGGTAAGTCACTTCTGTAATAAAAGCACTTGCTGAGCAATTCTGTACATATTTTACATGTAAATGTGTTATTTTGTGTCTCTTAGAGCAGATTTTGTCCTAACCTTCTCCTCGTATTCATAAGTCGGTCCTCTCTCAGAGGTGGTGTAGTCATACTCATCTACTGATGAAACTGTGGACAGACAGAAGAGTGACCTTACAGTTATTCAACTTCATATACACTATAAATATATAACTAAAACCAAACTATAAAATGATTATATTATATCACAGTAAGTGTGATCAGAGCTTTAGTATTTACCTTTCTTATCGCTAGGCTGGGGGTCTACATTGCCCAAAAATATAGAGAAAGGATAGTTAGTATTTTCAGACTGTTAACATGCTTATTTCTGTGTTAAGCTCCACTTCTGTCCTCATAATGCATGTTTTGTGTATGTGTGCATGTTGTACCGATGCGTGGTGGGTAGGGACGGTTCTGGAAAGCTCTGTCCTCTTCCTCCTCATCATCTCGCTCTTCCTCGCTCTCAGCAGGAAGCAGCTCTTCTGTGGTGCGCGTCTCAGAAAAGGAAGTGGTCATGAGTTCGCTGATGTCCCCTCTCTCTGTTCTCACTAACTCCTCTGCAGAGACGGACAGATTGAGTGAATGATTTTGAGAATTATTAGACTTTGAGGCAACAAAGGATTCACGAAAACACTTACGGATTTCGTCGTGAAGTTTCTCAGCCAGGCCGGGGACTTTATAGAGCAGAGCCAGGCTTTGGTTCATCCTCTCTTCGATCACATGCAGGTGTGTGTACACCTTCAAACACAGAAATTACATTGCTTTTTTATTCATTTTTGCGTCATCTGACAAGATCAAGCAATAAATCTGACACGTCTACAATGAGCGACAAGACATATAAGTAGATCATTTGGGAGCAGAGGTCAATGCAGTTGGGTGCGCACTATGGTGGCAGAAAAACAGTGGTAGCAAGTGGAGGAAAATGGGCGAGATCCACGGAATAAGGAAAAAAAAATATTTTTGTGCCATTGGATGTCAGAATCGGACTACAAAAAATGATGGTCTTTATTTTTTATAGAACACCGTCATCTAAGATGCCCTTTGAAGCTAAACACAGACTTTTATGTTTGCAAGCCATTAAACGGACAGACTGGACTGAGCAAACCTGCGACGATTAGCCTATTATTAAAGCATGAATTTGATATAAACAATATATCTATCATAATATTCACATATGCAGTTCATAGAGGGCATAATGTATTAGCCCTACAGTTACAGCACGAAATATTTAAACCTAAAACATTTTACATAGATAACTTTTAAACCTATAACATGTTTCTCTCACAATTCTGAGAAAGAAGAAAAATCTGAAGAAAAATTACTTTTCTCACAATTGTGACTACAGTATATCTCACAGAATTGTAAGATATAAACTATATTCTATACTTTATTCCGTGGCAGAAACAAGCTTCCTAAGACTATTACTGCAGAACAGTCACATTCTGCCATTAGGTAGGCTCCGCCCACAAAACATGTCATCACTGTTAACAAACACCAAAATGGATTGTTCCTGTCATTCTGTGCTAGGTAGCTCCGCCCACACTGAAATCTTATTGATCTCATTGGAGGAACAGATAGAGATAGTGTCTCAAACCTGGAATTTCATCTGCTCAGCCTTTTGGGGGTCGGCAGACTCGATATGCTGGTAATGACGAAGAGTGTGTCGTCGGTCCTTCTGCTCTGCGGCCATATAACGCTTCAGAGCCTGAAGCACACGGTCTGGCTGTGTGTTTGAGTGTGAGGGAGAAAAACAAAGAGAAATAATGTCAAAAAGAGAGTGGGGAGAGTTAGAAACGCAATATTTAATACATCCACATGCTATCAGCTATGAGAGGATAAGCAATAGATTGACAATAAAAAAAAGGTGATTTGATCTTTTAACTTTATTGTCCCCAGGGGGAAATTCTTTTCCACAGCACTGCACTTGTTTAACACACACAACATAGCCAATATAATACAAAAAGACATTAAACAGAGAGAAAAAAAAAATCCTGTTGTTAAGGTATGTGATGGCTGAGGGAATCAGGCCCTCAATTTCTCTAACATAAGAAAGAAATATAATCACACAAATGTCTTGCTTTACCCTGGATGTATTATTACTGATTCTGATGGAGTCTTCCTGTACAAACATACCTATGAAATATACTGATCTTTTCTTGTTCTTACTATTTCTGTGACAATATTTTTCTGTATTACTTTTTTAGCAAATATTGTATTGTGCCAATATTCTGTTAGCAGTTCTCAGTTAGAGTGTCGTACCTGTGGAGGGTCGCTCTGCACAGCGCTCAGGTAGCTCTCTAGAGCCAGTCTACGGTTGTTATTCAGGGTGGCAACCACACGGGCCAGGTGTGTCTCCACCAGCCTCTGCCTCTCGCCGGCCACCTGCTCCTCAAGGGTCTGTAAAACAGACTGGAAATGCTGGGAAAGAGAGAGAGAGAGAGAAAGGGAAAGAGATGGAGAACGATTTGAGAAGTGTCACAGTAATGACTGTAAACACATGAGGCAGCATTCCCTACACATTTTACTTTTGTATTGTGAGAGAACAGGGAAAAATGTAGGGAAGGACAGGATTTTTATCCAACATGACTTGATTGGAGTGGTTACTTGAAAATGGTGCAAGATCTGAATGTAATCTCACTTCTGAAAAACAGCACCCACTTTTGAAAGAAGAGTTTTCTTGAGGTCAAGTTCACCATCAAGAAATCTATCATTATTTAATGATAATGTATGCTAAGTACTCGTGAAATATCATTTGCAAACCATTTTACTTCATAAATCTGGAAATTCAGGGGAAAAAAATGTAGGTTGGGACTTTTTTTATCCTTCAGAACTGATTGGATTGTGACCCTACAAAGCCCTGAATATGACATGCTGGAAAAAATTATGCATATTGTGGCCACAAATTAAGAATTCGTTCCCACGACTTACTAACATGTCAGCATGTTTTACTAATTCGTTCCCTCGTTTTAAATAAATCATGCGCACAATATAAACATTTGTTTCATCGTTTTACTAAATCGTGGTCACGTTGTAATAATTTGTTCCTTTGTTTTAGTCAAATCAAACTCGGCCACAACTTACTAACCCGGCGAACGAATTCTTAATCCACGATATATATATATTTTGTCCACATGTCATGTGCAGGGCTCCGTGAACTATGCCAATGTGGTGAGGTCATACAGTCATAGCAAAGGTCATTGGAACAGTAGGACAGTCAAGAGTAAGTCATTAAATAGTCAGGAGAAACTAAATTATGAGTGTTTTTGTTTCAAGAATAATAATAATAAAAAAAATTCTCAAAAGTGTAGAAAATGTAAACGTAAGTTTTGGGTCGGTAAAAGTCTCTTATGCTCATCAAGCATTTTTTGATCAAAATACAGTTAAAACGGTAATGTTATGAGATATTATTATAATTTTAAAGAACTGTTTTCTATTTTAATATATTTTGAAAAATGTAATTTATTCCTATGATGTCAAAGCTGAATTTTCAGCATCATTACTTCAGTCTTCAGTATCACATGATCCTTCAGAAATCATTCTAATATGATTTTCTGCTCAAGAAACATTTCTCATTATTATCAATTTTGAAAACAGTTGTGCTGCTTAATATTTTTGTGGAAACCGTGATACATTTTTGTTCATGATTCTTTGATAAACAGAAAGTTCAAAAGAACAGTCTTTATTTGCAATAGGAATCTTTAGTAACATTCTAAATGTCTTTACTGTCATTTTCATCAATTCAGGTATTAATTTCTTTCAAACAGAAACATCTTACTGACCCCAAACTTTTGAACGGTAGTGTAAAAGCATGACTGAAACAGTAATTATTGTGTTTATTTTACCTCATTCAGTGCCTGGCGGTCTGACTTAGGCAGGTCCTTTGACTGGTTATCTGCCTCTGCCCACTCCTTCATGATCTGGATACACAAATAAAGTCACATGATTCCATTCCTTTTTACACACTCTTCTGGGTCACATAAGGACTTATACTCATACCTAAAAAGTCATGCCTCCCTCACCTCATTGATGCGTTTCATTCGCCGTTCCTCCAGGTCCATCTTGGCACGCAGGAAGTTGGCATGTTCACTGTCGTCTCCCGGCATCTCGAAGTAAACATCCACGCCATCTGTAGGACGAGGAGTGGGCACTACTGACAGGAGAGAAAGAGACTTAAGTACCAATCAGGGATTATTCAATCAAGTAATCTATTAAAGAGGGAAAGAAGGATCATTACAGCTCAGTGAAACTAAAGTAGTGTCAGTACGAGCAGTGTGTTCACTTTAAATCTTCAGCATCACTGTATATGAGAGGGATTAAAGAGGAAGCATTCAAAATGCAGCGTCATTTAACCTTATGCATCCTGTTTAACCTCGGCTGAATGTCTGTGTATGTGAACGAGACAATTTATGACTCCTGACACATGAAATGTCAGTTGTAAGACTCACGGTTGTCCATCCGCGTTTGAGGTTGGGTGGAGGCTTTGGCAGTTTGGAGGTTCTTGTCGTAGTAGAAGTTGTCCATGTAGTCTTGGCCCTGGAAATGAGAGTCGATGGGATACTCATACTCTTCTTGGTCCTTTACTGTTGTGGCAGCTTCCTCCTCCTCAGCTTCCTCTACCTCAGCTGCCTCTTCTTCATTCCCTTCCTCCTCCTCCTCCTCTTCCTCCTCAGCTTCTTCCTCCACTACCTCTTCCTCTTCTTCCTCCATGTCGTCTTCCTCGATGTCTGTCTCAGGGGAGGGACTGGGAGTGGGTGGTGTCGTTTTCACACTGATCGAGCGGAAAGGATTTTAAAGTTAGTTGGTTTTTTAACACATTTGGTCAGTTGTACGTCCAGGTGCAATCGGTGTAGTCTAAATTCTCAAAGGAATGACTCATATGAGATGATTCTTTTTAGTGAATCAAACATACAATGCAACCAGTGTAGTCTATTTCCCAAACAACTCTTCTGAGCTGATTCTTTTTAGTGAATCCAACATACAGCACAACCAGGGATGTGTTTCTCAAAAGCATTGTTAGCCTGAGTTGATCATAGAGACCATTGGTTCTACGATCAACTTAGGCTTACAATGCTTTTGGGAAACGGAACCCAGTGTAATCCGATTCTTAAACGAATTACTCATATTAGTCTGTTCTTTTTAATGACTCAAAAACATACACTGCAACTAGTGTAGTCTGATTCCTAAAAAGCAATTGACTCTTATGAGGCGATTCCTTTTAGTGAAACAAACACATATGGTGCAACCACCTGTGTAGTCTGATTCTTAAAATGAATTAATCTTTTGAGGTGATTCTTTTTAGTGAATCAAACATATACAGTGCAACCAGTGTAGTCTGATTCTTTAGTCAATTATTTTAGTTAATCAAAAACATACAGTGCAACCAGTGAAGTTTGATTGCCGAACAAGAATTGGTTCTTTTTAGTGAATCAGAAACATACAGCTTAAACAGTGTAGTCTGATTTCTGAAGGAAAGCATCATACGAGTCTATTCTTTTCACTAGATCAAACATACAGCGTAATTAGTCTAGTCTGATTCCCGAATTAATGATTCTTATGAGCTGACTGTTTTTAGTGAATAAAACATACAACATAACCAGTGCAGTCTGTTTCCAAGATGAAAGAATTATACAAGTCTGTTCTTTTTAATGATCAAAAACATTCAGCCCATCCAGCATAGTCTGATTCCCACATGAATGATTCTTATGAGCTGACAGTTTTTAGCGAATAAAACATACAGCACAACCAGTGTAGTCTGTTTCCCAGATGAAAAATTCATACAAGTCTGTTCTTTTTAATGATCAAAAACATTCAGCCCATCCAGCATAGTCCGATTCCTGAATGGATGACTCTTATTAGGTGTTTTTTTTAGTGAATCAAAATTCACTGCAACCAGTTGTCTGATTTCTGAACCAATGACTCTATTGAGTCTAGTTGAGTTAAGATAAGTTTTGCAAGAATTGTTTTAAATTAACAATTAATTAAATTAACGAATTGTTATTAATCTCAATCTCATAATTTGTTAATGGAATTGCATTTATATTTTCTCAATTGTTATTCCTAAAAGAATCATAAATGGAGCCGTTAAGGAACCAGAATCATGAAGAGGAATTGAAATCAGAATCGTTAAATTCTTCTAGTTATCAGTGTCAATCATAACTGATGATTTAGGAGATTCAAACCTGCATTTAAATGCTGTTGTCACTCCCAAAACATTGTCTTATATGATGCTAATTACTTAAATAATAGAGTAACAGTCAGTTGTGGTGAAAATAAGGACGGTTCTTATATAAAGCGTTTTGACACGCTATAAAATCAAAATGAAGAACCAAATGAATGTGTTGATATGAGCAATGATTAAGGGACCACAAAACTTCTTTACCTGGTGACAACCTTTTCTCCAGCCATGGAGACGAGGGGTGTTGTTTCTCCTTGTACAGTGTCTGCAGTCTCAGTCTCGCCCCGTCCACTCGATCCTGCCCTGCCGGGGCAGCAGACGTACTCCACCCCACGGAAACGGTCACCGCACGGCAACAACATCCCATAACTATGCAGCTCCAGACTGTCAGCTGTGCAGGCCTAATGATCAGGGCAAAAGATGAATGACTGCAGCAGTGCTTTAAAAAAAAGGGCATTATTTCTTTCTTTTTTTTATCTTTTTGTAATTGCTTGTACATGTCAGGGTGAAATGACCTATAAAACTCAAATGGAAAAACCTGGAGCACCAGGAGATACTGGTAATAATGCAGAGAGGAAATGAGAAAAAGAAGATCATAGATCACAGCGGGCGACTGCAATTTCACAGGCATCACACTAACCATTAAAGATGTGAAGCTATTAGAGTTGAATTCCAGCTCTTCCAATACTTTTTAAGGGTTGTAATTTTGTGAGCTTTTATTATTTACCTCTTTGGCGATGTTGTGCCAGTACACGTAGCTCTCGCAAGAATCCATCTGCTCCTGGTGTAAGAAACGGCAGCGATCCGGGACCAAGAGTGAATCGCTGACATACTCACCCACTGAGAGACAGAAAAAGAGAGAAACATAATAAAATCACAGTCATTAAAAAACAATAAAGATTATTAATAAAACATGCGTTCAAGAATTTGAGCTCAGTAAGAAGTTTATTCTTTTATTCAGCAAGGACACATTACATTGATCAAAAGTGATGATAAAGACATTTATTATGTCACAAAAGATTTCTATTTCAAATAAATGCTTTTCTTTTGAACTTTCTATTCATTAAAGTATCCTGAAAAAAAAACAGTTTCCACAAAAATATTAAGCAGTTTTTAACATTGAAATATATTTTAAATTGTGACTGTTTTTACTGTGTTTCTAATTAAATAAATGCAAAACACCCCCCTTTTATGATAATGACTGGAATATATAAATAAATTCCAAGACAAATGAATGAGAAAATAGCTAGATAATACTGGAGACGAAAAAAAAAAAAAAAAAAAAAAAAAAAAGCACTGTGCCCACCGTGAGCTGATAAGGCAAATATAAGAGGTGGGAACTTAAAATATGTGCAGTATGTGAGCAGAAACCAAGGACAAAAGCTCCTCAGAGGCAAACAGCTGCATAAGCATTACTTATTCATCAACATTAGTACTGAGCCAACAGATTCATAACTTATTTATTTATTTTTGGTTGTGATATAACATATTTGTACGGCATTGCAGAGTACAGTGTACTACAAACGATGCTGTAATACTGTAGTTAAGAAATCTCAGAAACATCATGTTCGTTCTCACAATTCATTGTTAAAGTGCCCTAATATGCTATTTTAAAGGCTCCTAATTTTGTTTTGACGGTTTCCTACAATAGGTTTACATGCATTCAATTTTCTCATAATATACACTGCAGCATCACCTCTTTTTTAAAAGTGTCTTAAATTGTTTTAAAAAGGATTCGGTCTCTCTAAACCTCTCCTTTCTGAGAGTCTACTCTGCTCTGATTGGTCAGATGGACCAGTCTGTTGTGATTAATCTACTCTGCTCTGATTGGTCAGATGTCCCAGTCTGTTGTCATTGGTCTACTCTGCTCTGATTGGTCAGATGTCCCAGTCTGTTGTCATTGGTCTACTCTGCTCTGATTGGTCAGATGTCCCAGTCTGTTATCATTGGTCTACTCTGCTCTGATTGGTCAGATGTCGCAGTATGTTGTCATTGGTCTACTCTGCTTTGATTGGTCAGATGTCCCAGTCTGTTATCATTGGTCTACTCTGCTCTGATTGGTCAGATGTCGCAGTCTGTTGTCATTGGTCTACTCTGCTCTGATTGGTCAGATGTCGCAGTCTGTTGTGATTGGTCTACTCTGCTCTGATTGGTCAGATGTCGCAGTATGTTGTGATTAATCTACTCAGCTCTGATTGGTCAGATGGCCCAGTCTGTTATCATTGGTCTACTCTGCTTTGATTGGTCAGATGGCCTAGTCTATTGTGATTGGTCTACTCTGCTCTGATTGGTCAGATGTCCCAGTCTATTGTGATTGGTCTACTCTGCTCTGATAGGTCAGATGTCCCAGTCTGTTGTCATTGGTCTACTCTGCTCTGATTGGTCAGATGTCCCAGGCTGTTGTGATTGGTCTACTCTGCTCTAATTGGTCAGATGTCCCAGTCTGTTGTCATTGGTCTACTCTCCTCTGATTGGTCAGATGTCCCAGTCTGTTGTGATTAATCTACTCTGCTCTGATTGGTCAGATGGCCCAGTCTGTTGTCATTGGTTTACTCTGCTCTGATTGGTCAGATGTCCCAGTCTGTTGTGATTGGTCTACTCTGCTCTGATTGGTCAGATGGCCCAGTCTGTTGTGATTGGTCTACTCTGTTCTGATAGGTCAGATGTCCCAGTCTGTTGTGATTAATCTACTCTGCTCTGATTGGTCAGATGTCCCAGTCTGTTGTCATTGGTTTACTCTGCTCTGATTGGTCAGATGTCCCAGGCCGTTGTGATTGGTTTACTCTGCTCTGAGTGGTCAGATGTCCCAGTCTGTTGTGATTGGTCTACTCTGCTCTAATTGGTCAGATGTCCCAGTCTGTTGTCATTGGTCTACTCTGCTCTGATTGGTCAGATGGCCCAGTCTGTTGTGATTGGTCTACTCTGCTCTGATTGGTCAGATGTCCCAGGCCGTTGTGATTGGTCTACTCTGCTCTGAGTGGTCAGATGTCCCAGTCTGTTGTGATTGGTCTACTCTGCTCTAATTGGTCAGATGTCCCAGTCTGTTGTCATTGGTCTACTCTGCTCTGATTGGTCAGATGGCCCAGTCTGTTGTGATTGGTCTACTCTGTTCTGATAGGTCAGATGTCCCAGTCTGTTGTGATTAATCTACTCTGCTCTGATTGGTCAGATGGCCCAGTCTGTTGTCATTGGTTTACTCTGCTCTGATTGGTCAGATGTCCCAGGCTGTTGTGATTGGTCTACTCTGCTCTGAGTGGTCAGATGTCCCAGTCTGTTGTGATTGGTCTACTCTGCTCTGATTGGTCAGATGTCCCAGGCTGTTGTGATCACCGGCAGCCATATCACCCTGTAGCCCAAGACTGGTTGCCCACTGAAGCTAAGCAGGGCTGAGCCTGGCCAGTACCTGGATGGGAGACCTCCTGAGAAAACCAGGTTGCTGTTGGAAGAGGTGTTAGTGAGGCCAGCAGGGGGCGCTCACCCTGTGGTCTGTGTGGGTCCTAACGCCCCAGTGTAGTGACGAGGACACTATACTGCCAAAAGAGCACCGTCCTTCGGATGAGACGTTAAACCGAGGTCCTGACTCTCTGTGGTCATTAAAAATCCCAGGATGTCTTTCGAAAAAAGAGTAGGGGTTTAACCCCGGCATCCTGGCCAAATTTGCCCCTTGGCCTCTGTCTATCATGGCCTCCTAATCATCCTCATATACTGATTGGCTTCATCAATGTCTCCTCTCCACCAATAAGCTGGTGTGTGGTGGGCGTTCTGGCGCAATATGGCTGCCGTCGCATCATCCAAGTGGATGCTGCACATTGGTGGTGGTTGAGGAGATTCCCCTCATCTATGTAAAGCGCTTTGAGGTCTCAGAAAAAGCGCTATATAAATAAATGTAACAAATTATTGGTCTACTCTGCTCTGATTGGTCAGATGTCCCAGGCTGTTGTGATTGGTCTACTCTGCTCTGATTGGTCAGATGGCCCAGTTTGTTGTCTGTCTACTGCTTACAGGGCGTGGCAGAAACAAAAATCTCATTACCATATCTGAATTTCAGCTCCGGAGGCTTCCTCGGCGCTTGATACACAGTGATACCTACAGTAACGATAACGTCGGTTTTCCCATATCAATTCAAGCACAAGTCTTCGTCCTTTGGAAGTGCATGCAAAGTTAATTTGCTTTCGGAAAGCAGAAAATAGCATCTTCGTAATATGCCGACAACACAAACTAAACTCTTCCAGGCCTCAGCTACAATTACAGTGTTTGAAGGCGGGTCAAAGTAAATGTTGTTCACGGGCAGCCAATGAAGACCATAAGCTGGCATTGTGCAAATGTGTTACAAACCTACGTAGGCTTGTGCAGAAAAGACTTGAATTACTGATGACTCGCTTCAGGCAGTTTAGAATCGGTTCTTTTATTTGGGTCAACAATAACATTTATCGCTGACTTTGATCTTTAAAACTTTTTACATTCACAAACAGCCATAATACACATGGCATGAAAGGTAATATCTGAAAAAGATAATAGGGGCACTTTAAAATAATTGTTCACCAAATAAACTGAGTAAATGATAGTAGAATTTTTATTTTGGGTGAACTGTTCCTTTAATTAATTTCCATCAAAGAATTTAACCGCATAAACAGGTGTATGAACACATTATTGATTGAGGTTTACATCAAACTACATATGATGATGCTGTGTAAATCTAGTCTTTTCAGCATTCTTGATGGGATGTCTGGGATTATAAACTGTTCAGGATGTGTTTGTGACTCACCCAGACAACGGTAGGGCACGACGATGAAGGGGCGGGTCTGACATTTACCCAAGCCCTTCTTACACCAGCCCTGGATGGTGGCTGGAGATGAGGCCTCTTCCACATGGGAGATCTGCAGTCCTGGATACATCTGACATACGGCGAACGACAGACACAAACAAACATGAGGGAAGAGCAGGGGACAGGAGTCAGGAGTCAGGATCACAACAGTTGGAAGAAGGACAGAGGAATAATACATTTAGCATGCAGAAAATAATAAGAACAAGGGGATGAGAAGGAACAGGACAAAAATAAATAAAAACCACTCCGGATAAGGATCCATGGAAGCTATTTGGCCACAGTTCATCACTGTACAGTGAAATATTCAATTATGTCTGATCTTGTTTCCGAAAATGTACACTATAAAAGATGATTTTCAAAGTTGTGTGTTTTAAAAGAAAAACAAAACAAAAAACAATTTCAATCTGCTTTAAAATTTCATGCCATTTCTTTGTATTTATTGTGAAATTCACTACCAGTTTCTGAGTGAAAATTGTATCTACAACAGTCTTTTGTCAGTGCAGTTGCACATGGGAGTCTTTTTACCATATAGCTAAACCACACATGCAATTAATAGCAAGCCAGATAAATAAATAATGGAAGCTTTTTATAGCTGAAGGTTACTGTTTAATGTAAAACCTCTCATTTTACCACAAGAGGGAGTCGCTGAGTCAGGACTGCAGCACTTTACAGTTAATAAAGGAAGAAGAAAAACATTTCTGTGTTTGTCCAGCAAGAGGCGTCAGAAAACTCACTGCGTATTATTCACGAATTTCCAAAGCAATTATGCCTCACCTTCAAAACATGTTTGCAGGGGCACTGAGTCATACTGAATCATCTGTATATTATTAGGATTTATTTATGATTCAAACTAAAATCATAAACTGAATCAAATAGGAGGGAAAAGAGGGGGAAATGGATAGATATGTACGTATATTCATGAATATACTTATGTAAACTGTCACATTAGGTTTGTTTCACTATATATTTTTATATATAGATCAGATTTGACAAGACAAGGTCAGTTACACAGATAAAAAAAAGGCCTTTTACTTGCAAGTTGTGAGTAAATATTCAACATGTTTCATACGTATTCTGTGTTCTCTCTCTCTCTCTCTCTCTCTCTCTCTCTCTCTCTCTCTCTCTCATATGTATAGAGAGAGAGAGAGAGAGAGAATCACACACACACTATATATTAAAATGGATGTGAAAATCCATCCATATTTTTATTTGTTTACCAAGGATATTCTAGTGAAAGGATGAATTTGCTTAAACAATGAAAATGTGTCTTAAATATTTTGTACCTAAGGAATAGGCTAAAGGGTTTGCGCAGACAATGTGATGCATTTCAACATCCTTTAGCTGTAAATATAGTCACAGGATAACCTTGAGTCCATTACTGCTTAATTATGAGACATATTGTTCGAATTAATGTAGAGTAGTATTTGCAAATATTCTTTGAAAATAGAGTATTGTCTTGGGTATATGCATGCGTCGAATCCATTGGCACTGGGCTGAATCAAGTGAGAGTGTAATCTTACAGACATATGGTAAGGGATTATTATGTTCTAAACACGCTCTGGCAATGAGGCCGCAGTCCACTGGCAGACTGCTAGTCTAAACCTCATCCAGCCAGGAGAATGACATATTGTTTGGCCTCTTCATTCCATTTTGATGTCACTCGTGCCAGCTAGCTTATGTATATGCCACTTCGTGCCAGGCTAGAATGCAGGCACAATAATGCTTTTAAAAGCCATTAGTCAGAATGACTGGTTGACTGGTTCAGCCCAGATTAGAGCACAACGAGGTGATTTTACACAGTGGAGCTATAGGGACAGTGTGTTGATTCAGACAAGGTTGGACAGACATTGCTGGCACTTTAAGCGCACAGAGAGACAAAACAGCTTTTTTTCAGGCTGACATCTCAATTTTCAGAATTGCTGTCATGCAATAATACAGGCTTAGAGTATTGTGCGCTGATTTCAGCCATGAAATACGCCAAATCTTATTTGGCGAGACGCATTGCTGTATTTGGCAATCGAGATATATCGAATGACCAGAAGAATGCAGGAAAGCGTGGAATTTTTCAATCTCGTTATGCGTCAAGAATGCAATGGAAGTTGGCATTGTACAACATTGTAAATCTACAGGGATGCAGGGGGATGCTATTTCGCAATGTTGATATCCTTAAGGGACACGGAAGTGTGCTCGGAAGCGCTGCTGTAAACTGATGAAAAACCGAGGAAAACAACCAGTCATCATTGTTCATCCGTAATTCCTCTAGATGAGACAACAGGGAACGAAAACTTGCAATCCTCTTAGGAGTCAGAGAATACAGTCACATTAGCCGCACAATATGTTTGAGCCCGAGGCGTACGGAGATCATAAATCTCCACTGCTGATTGATAGTGAAAAATATAGCCATTATCCTGCACACTTAATACGGGAAGAGTTAGAGAGAGATTTGCATCGAGTTCCCTGTGTATGCACATAAACGCCGTTGCACATTTTAGTCTTGTTTTACAATGCTAATATTAGAGCAGGCTGCTCTCAGCGTTCACCTTGAGAATATGCTTGAGTGGAGATTTGTCTGAGGATGCTTTTCCACATAGTAATTAAACCAATCACAGTGCATGCTAATGTTGGTGCGCTGAGTTTGATGTTCTGTGCTTGACTGAAATTAACATGAGTTCAAAAGAACAGAATAAAAGTAGAAGAGGACGTAATATAATACGTCATATAACAGTGATCCACTGGATAAAAAACAGCAATGGAACAGAACAGAACAGGAGCTCAAAACAAAGACAAAGTAAAACAAAATGGAATCCAAACAAAACTAAAATAGAATGGAATCAAATTAAATCAAACTAAATCAATCTGAAAAACAAAACAAAAACAAGTGAAACAGAATGTAATGATGGAATAGAAAAGACTTCACTAAAAATAGAATAGAACAGAGCAGAAAAATAAACAATAAACCTCAAAACAAAATAAATAGGAGAGAATAGAGCACACATTTTTGTTTTAGACTTTACAAATATATATATAAAAAATAATAGATTAAAATAGAATAGAGCACAAAACAAAATAATGTTAATAAAGCTCAAAACTAAATAAATATTAGATAATAGAGCACAAACAAAACAAAAACAAATGGAACAGAATGGAACAATGAAATAGAAAAGTCTATACTAAAAGTGAATAGAATAGAGCACATAACCAAATACTGTAAACAAAGCTCAGAACAAAACAAAATTTATAGTAAAAATATAGAAAAGACAAGACTAAAATGGAAAAGAATAAAGCGCAAAACAAAATGTAGTAAATAAATATCAAAACAAAATAAATTAATGAGAATAAAGCACAAACTAAAAACAAATGGAACAGAATGCAACAATGAAGTAGAAAAGACTAGAATAAAATAGAATAGAGCAGAGCACAAAAATACTGCAAACAAAGCTCAAAACTAAATAAACAGGAGAGAACAAAACAAAACAAAACAAAACAAAACAAAACAAAACAAAACAAAACAAAACAAAACAAAACAAAACAAAACAAAACAAAACAAAACAAAACAAAACAAAAAACACAATCAGAATAGAATCGCACCTCTTGGCAGTATGACAGGATCTTGCTGGGCTGGGTGAAGCATCCCTGTCGCCCCTGAGGATCAGGTTCCCATTGTCCGCTCTCAGTGTTCATGTGTAGAAGCTGACGACCACAAAACATGGCAATCTGAGGTTCTGCCACACGAGGACCGCTAACCGGTCCATTCACCTCCGTCATGGCCAGAGCCTGAGAAAGAGAGAGAGATTTCGAATTTTATGCTGATTCAAAGTCAAAGTGAATTCTACATTAAAACATTGCATTTGCTGTACACATATATTATGTTCTTGCAGGGGCTTTCTTGCACAAACATCCTTGTAACTAACCAAAGCAAGAAGTCAAGTCAAGTGCCAATCTATTAAAATACATTACAATATAGCAGACAAACACAAGAGGAAACGTGTATACAACACGTTTATCTTCTAGAGAAGATATGCAAACTTTATATATTGTATAGTATTGAGAAAAGTGAGAGAACTCAAATTGTTCAGGGTGGCCTACATTCCTGATAAAAACAAGCCTGGCTGCCTGTTATTACAGCAAACCACAGAGCGATAAGAAATATTTGAGGCCAGCAAAAATTCAGAGCGATAGGAAAGTGGAAAGGACAGGACGAGGAGAGACACAGAGACAGGGAAGAAGAGTGAGTACAGTTGTTATCACTGCCCTGACAGCGAGGAGGAAATATAACATGGAGCCTCATTATTGAATTTCAAATTGAGCCAGCAAGCCAGACCTGCTGATAACCCTAAATGCAGCTTATCCATCTTCCATCAAACCTGTGCGTGTAGGACAGTCAATGACAGGACATTGAGCTGCAGATGTGCACAGCAACAGCTTTTATCACTGCATACTAGTTGCAAATATGTCTGCTCACCCATCAGGAGAAAATAACAATGTTAACGAATTCAAAAGGGCAAAGGGGGAACGATTATCTTTAAAAAGGTAGAAGAGGCACATTATAAGTCATCAAAACAAGCTGCCATTTTCTCTGTGAATATGTTTCTATGGTATTTATTCTGTCTACATAGTGCACTTCCCGCATTCCCTTCTTGATTATCTCCGGCTGAGTTGGGAATGGAAAACTGTGTATACTGCACTGTATATGTAAACAGCATTTAAATAAATAAATAGAAAATAAATAAATACATTCTATAAATAATAAATATGAATACATAAATAAAATATAATAAATAAATAGCATTAATAAATAAAATAATAAATAAACACTATATTAAATAAAATATGAATTATCAATACATAAACAAATATTATTTGTACAGTACACAGTATGCAACATTTTGAACTGTATGTTCAATATCAGTGGAAATAAAATTGGATTACACATGGAAAAAAAAAAATCTGCATCATTCATCTTATTGAAAATTTAAAGTGCATTGCATTATGGGATACATTAAGCCTACTATAGGCAAATATAGTATTCAGCTGTGTAAAAACACACAGTATACATACTGCGTGACATAGTAAGAGTACGCCATTGAGAACACACCCTCAGTTCCTGATCCGTTCGGTTCTCGCCCTTCTCTCTCATATCACTCAGTTTCTAGTTCATTCACATCCTCCCTTTCTCTTTGGCAAAGGATGTAGGTATTGATCTGAAATCTGTTCAGCACTCCTGGAGGAATGGCCCCGGGGACAGTCACGCATGCAGAGCAAACAGTAACCCCGTGCTGGAGTCAGATGTTAATACAAGCTCATTGACCACTAGGTCATTTGAGTACAGCAACACAGAGCAGGAAACAAGGGATCAGGCGAGAAGAGAAAGTCTAATCAGGGGAGAGGCTTCATTTCATCTCGGTATCTATCTACCCATTTCACTGTTTAAGGCTTAGTAGCGGTACAGACTAATCGCTTCTCTGCAACGAGGAACAAACGAGTGTTTGTTCCTCTTTTGTGTTTGTATATATATGCATGCCATTTGTCTTCTGTAGGGACAAGCCACACATATACTATATATATATATATATATATATATATATAATATCTAGTATATATATATATATATATATATATATATATATATATATATATATATTATATCTAGTATATATATTAGATGTAGCAGACAATGTAATCCACAGCCTCTTAGAAAATGTAAAAATGACAAAAATGTTATTACTTAACTCACTTTAATAATCCCAAATCAAATCAAATCAAATCAGATATATAGCTGAGGTCATATTTAATTTAGAAAGTGAAGAAATGTATGTTGACCATATAAATGTTACTTAAAACAAATGGGAAAAGAACAAAATAAAAATAATAATGCTTTTAAATCCTTCATCATTTATAGAAAATATGATAAAATATTAAAATAACAAAGATTTTGAGGCAACAAAATAAGATCAACATGCGCAAGAATCGTTCCTGACGACCGACTGACATTGAAGAAGAGAGAATTACTGCGCCTTTCAAAAGCATCGTTAATCTGGGGTTTGTCTGCGCTGGAGTGATTTATCCTGGATTAAGTCTATAAATTAGAGTCAAATTTATATCAGGGTACAGACTCTGAATTAAAAGTGTCAGACAGAGCACTAGCTTCACTTATCCTGACACACAACCAGAATTGGATATCAAAATTCAACAGTATTTTTATATAGCGGTATGTTATTCCCCGATAACAACCGCTGAAAACAGATAACACAGGCTCATCTGGGTTACTGAAGTCAGCAGCGCTATATATGCTTGCTATAGGAATGTTTTTTCTTTGTGGAAATGTTGCGTTTGGTGAGCTAATAAAATATTAAAATTCAAATCAGTCAAATCAATATTTTGTGTACAGTTATTTACTCTCGTTTCACACAAACGCAGCTGCTGCCATTTTCCAACGATTGTTTTGTACACTGTAATGGATTAGAAGATAACAAACAGGTATGATAAAAATCTCAATCTTAATCTCAAATCAGTATCTCTTATCCACATAATTATTTACGTGGCGAAATGCTGTGTAATAAGTGGTATGACTGTACTGTATCCCTTAAATGTTTGTCTAGTTTGAACTTGCCTTGCTAGCAAATGATCTCTCTGCAGAAGCTTTGCATTCAAAGAGCTAATAAAATATTTCAACTCAGATCAATATTTCATGTATAATTATATACTTATGACATACTGGATGACATAGTAGCCGTGTAATAAGTGGGATAATGTACATCCAGCCATTGTTATCGCAGAATAAACCCCTTCAGAGTGATGCAAAACCATGATCACCCTATCGGGGTTTATTGAGATAACAACTGGCTGGATATATATATATATATATATATATATATATATATATATATATATATATATATATATATATATATATATATATATATATATATATATATAATTTGTTGAAATTAATTCTAATTTAATAGCATATTTTCAATTCTAAACCAATTTGATAAATCAATTCTAAATTAAAGTGTTCCATGGTCTATGTCAGGCTAATTCAAGCTAGGAGAATGTCCTTTTCATCACACAACTAGCCATTTTGATCAGTGGCCAAGAGTGATTTTAAGAGAACTGTAATGACTAATGACAAACAACACATTGCAACATGTGATTATAACACCAGACCGGGTGTGCGTCAGTTCTGAATATGATTCTACCACGCATGAATTCTGAGGGGGAGTGCTGTTGCGAGGTTGC